>VWZX01009193.1:0-321508 GCA_013399015.1 Galbula dea | reverse complement strand
CCCCCACTGCCATCTTTTATAAAAAATTATCATAACCAACTCCTATTACTTTGTAGAATTCCTATTTATAAATCAAACATATTCTGTTCCACCCCAATACCACAAATATGTTACTCAGCCTTTGAGACAATAGCTGTAATTTGGCTATAATTAGAATCTGATCAGAGCAGGGAGAATGGATGAATACAAAAGAAGTAATCAGATTCCAGAAATGTGATACCATAGGCCAAATCCTGCTTGCTTTGCTAATGAAAGCTGACTTGCACGAGTTAGATGGACACAATTTTAATCAAAAGGAAAAAAAATAAATCTAATAATATCAGCTGTTACAGAGCCTAAAAAGAAAAAAAAAAGAAGCTGAAGTCTTTGAGAAAAAAAAATCTTCAAAGGCATATAAAGTATTTTGATCTAATCCTGCTAACATCTGCCTGTTTTGAAGCCCAAAACAGCCTAATGTTTATCTAATAGTCTTAGTACATTTTGTAATTAAACTAATTAAGGAAAACATCTTACAGCTTTTCCCTGGAAAGACACCTCCCCCCTTCTCCCTCTCCTAACAGAAACTGAAAATAATCTCTTTTGTTTGCAAGGCAGATAAAACAAATTCTGTCTTTACATGCATTTTTTCCACAAAAACCTTTCAATACTGGAGGCTCAAAAAGCAGTTGAGTCCTATCCAAAGGAAGCAGAATGCTCCCCACTGAAACCTTTTTCTACAGAAGGAAAGGTTTTGATCTTAGTAGCTCTGTTTCCCCCCACTCTCAGCTTCCAAAGTCCATAAAAATGCTTCTAAGCAAAATTAGCTTCTAAGTCCATAAAATAGCAATAAATCATTTAAATCATGACTTTTATAGCATCCTTTTTTAGTACTGGAAAGGGGAAACCCATGAAATGGTGTGAAGACATTCTAGACTTTGAAGATGGTTAGAGATATGATGGCATTTTCAGCACACCTTCTTATTGCCATGAAATGAAAAGTGCTTAGTTGATTAGCAGGCTGATCCAACTGAGTGAACTGCAATTAAAGTCAGTGGCAATTTTGCCATCTACTTTTTCTTTCTCTTTACAGCTACTCCTGCTTAGGCTGTATGAGTCCTGGTATTACATAATTTTAGTCACCTTTATGTATTTAAATTAAACCGAATTTGCAAAGAGCATGAGCCTAAATGTTGTCTCTATTCTACATTTTGAACAGTGCTTACCCCCACATAATCTAATTCTGCTTCATGAACAAGAAAGTCCAGAATTATTGTCTGTGTGAGGATTGCAGCATACTGAGAACAGCACATCTTGTGTTAACCTCTAGGTAATACTGGTATTAAATATTAGTTATGAATAGTGTATCTAGCTCCCACTCACTTATGTCTGTGAACAATCAGGACAGCATGGGCTATAAAAACACTCATTTTCTGAGATGTCTGCAGGTGGCAGATTAGACAATGTTAAAAAACTCTGCAAGAATCTGCTCCCACTGTACTCTACAACAGAACTTCTGTTGCTTTTCTAGGGTAAATACATAGAGCCCATTAAGTGTGGGCCCATGTGTTCTCCTGAGAAGCAGAATTCCCTTGCTCCCCTGGGAAGCTTGTAGTCTGCAAGTCAGGAATTGTGTCATGCCTTTGCTCAGGTCTACTCTGCTGAGTAGATGGAGCTGGACCAGGTATTTACCCATACTGACTTTGAAGGGATCTGGGTAAGATCTCTGATGTGTTTCAAATTCTCTTCAATCAGTAAGGAATTTTGTTCCCTATAGGAAACAAATTGGTAAATTACATTAAAGGATATGAAAGACTGTTTTTTGAAAACAGGTGTGAAAAATGCCAATTACTATTTGCAAGACTTTTTTAATACTCTAAAGTTAAATGCTGTATCCCCACATGCAGTTTGTCACCTTCCAAAAACATATGGTCATGATGATGGTTTCACATTTGAGTGTTTGACATGCAGCTTTTGTACCTTGGACAGGTGAATGGAAACAGCACTGGTAATTTTCTTACACCATCTCGTGATTTCAGTGACTACATCAGGTACAAGCAGTGCTGAGAATTGCTCCAGTCTGCTTCAGCTGATCTCTTCAGTGTCAGGAGAAGTAAATCAGGTCCAAAATGCTCTTGTGTAAGTAGAAAATAAGCCAACAAACAGATTGACAACCCTTCTGTCTATCAACAATTTCACATATTGTTTCAGCCTGAGAGAGGAGCAGCTACAAGGAGGAATTGAGTTTCCAGAGGCTGCCAAATGTCTGTGCTCAGCAGACTCATTTTAATTAGTTGAGAGTAACCTTCTCACTTGGCCAAAGAAAAACAGGTATTCAACCCAACATTAAACAAAGATGGGAGGTTGTATCTATCACTGCTCTGGCAATTAGCAATGTTTTGTGCACACAGCTCTCACCTGTACTAATAATGCTACCTATTGGTAATGTTATTGTTTTTTAAGTGGAGCCTATGAGCAGTATCAGCTAGACTGGGAACAGTTCAGAGTGAAGGTGTGATTTTACTGATCAAGTTGAGCGGATAGTGGCATATAAAACTCTGATGTTAAAAGTCCCTGTGTTCTTGAAGTAATTTCTGCTTTCCTGGCTGTTAATTGCATCTCCTGGTTTCCATTCTTCTTTTCTCCCCTCCCTACATTTCTAACGTTGTCAAACTGATTAGCCACTAAATTACATTGCATTCAGGTAATGAGATCTTTGTTATTGATTTGCTCTGAAGGCTTTCTTTGACAGACAGACTGGCAGAGTCCTTCATCCAGGTTAGAGAATAATCTATTTGAAGGTTTCTTCCAGATGTCACTACTATAGCAACAGCTTCTATAGTGTTAATGCTGATATTAAATAGGGTTCAGCCCTGCATTACCATCCAGCCATATGGCTCTGTTTTTTTAAACTTGAAAATGAGTTTGCTGCTTCCTCCATAGAGATGGCTGCCTCTCTGTGTCTTCTTTTTATTCCCACTACCTACTTCTTTAACACTTCCAAACCCAGATTTTAAACCTCTCAGAAGACCGTTAAGAACAGACATGAGTTCTTTTTTCATCTGTAGATCTGAAGTCTTCTTCAGAAAATTATGGAGATCTCTGTAGAATTATCTTCCTGTTAAAAATGGTATTTCAGACCTTTACTGTTTGCTTCCTTTCCTAGGTGGACTGAATTGTGTCCCCTTCACATCCTCACATCTCTTTTCCATCTCTTCTTGACAGGAGTCCCAGCCCAACCTCGTTTGTCTTCTGATTTCTGGAAGCTCCCTAAATTTCCAGGAAAGTTAGTATTCTTAGACTCCCAGGTCTTCTCCCCCTACTGGTAGAAATCTTCTCCATAGATCTTCCCCCACCCTGACACAAACATCTTTAGTCCTTTTCCCTCTTATTCAAAGAAGTGTGAGGGATAAGATCTAGGGTACCCTGTGTGGGCTGTGACCCCATTTCATTTGTTTCAAGTGGAATCACTAAATGCATGGCAGGATCAGCCCTGAAGATCTCCAGGGCCTTCTCTCTCCAATCCCACTAGCAAGACCACAACCAACAGAGTGAGAGAACCCCACCAAACCAGAAGGCAGCAGCAAATTTAATTCAGATGCCAGCATGGATGGCTGTGAGAGAAGCTGTGGCCAAGAAGCAGAGGTGGGTGGTGTGAGGGAGGGAAGCAGGCTGGGAGCCAAGGAATGAGCTGGGTGGGAGGACACCTGCACAAGGGTAGGAGCAGCCTGGGGGGGTTGAGGAAATGCCATTTCTCAGCCAGGCTCTAGGACCATGGATTTGAACCCAGTGGTGGGAACCACCAGACATCATGCTGCAGGAGGCATGGGAGGCATTGCCCAACTGGTAAGGTACTGTGTAGATAGAGTTGTAAGGGACAGGAAGGATGGTCTTGTAATTATGGGATTCAGTGGCAAATCAGGAAATCTGGGTTTAATAACCAACCGTGACACAGATTTCCTGTGTGACCTTCTCCAGATTGCTCACTCACTCTATGACTCAAGCCCCAGTTTGTAATATGGGGCAACAATACTTATTTTCTCACACTTTTTTGTCTGTCTTGTCTATTTATCCAGCTCTTCCATGGTGCAGGTGTTTCCTCCAGCTACACAGAGCACCTAGCCCCAAAGAGATAATTTTCAGTTTGATTCTCATCTCATTGGTGAAATTACTTTGATATTATTTCAGTTTGTACCAATTGTCATGGGTCTGGCAAGAATAATCTGAGTAGCTGTTTTGACAATGTGTTTCATGGCCATTTAGATTTGAGGAGCCCCTTTAAATCTGAATAACTGTATTTCTTTCAGAAGAGGAGTTCAACTGCTGTAATAAGAGGAATGATCCCACTGATACATCACTAAGTAAAATCTGACGTGCAGATATAATGAAAACATGAGGCAGTTTAATAATGAAAAATGTATAGTCCTGAGCTAATGGCTGAAAAATGTTTAGTGAAGGATTACACTGAAGTAAAAAACCACAAGAAAGAAATTCAGATAGATTAAACATTGGGAATTCATTTGTAAGTCCAGACAATCTATGGTCTGTAATGTACTTTTATGGTATCACAGGATGAAGAGAAATAATTTTCCAAAGACTTATTATCTTTGCTGGTAGGACTTCTGTAGTCTTTGTCAAGGACTATGAATCTGCCTTTGAAACTCTTACCTATCCTTTGGGTCCTTTGGTGCCATACCACAGAGAGACAGGCAGCAGACCAAGAGTCCAAGGCTGGCTGAAGGAGGATGGAAGTGCTTGCTATAAGCAAGGCGAGGACTCAGTAGCAGTGAAAAAGACTCTGAGCCCAGACTGGATTGTCTCCTGGATGTATCACTGAACAAAGCAGTGCAATGGGACTGGCTGTGAGAAGGGCTAGAGTGCTGAGCTTGCATAGAATGTGTGCCTCATGTGGACAACAAACAGTGCCTCCACCTCCAGAAAACAGGATGATGCATGTAGTGAGGGAGTTGGAAGACATCTCAGATCTGAGTTGGTAGCTGAGATAAAGGACTCTCTAGGTAAGAAGCATTGTAAGTAAGCAGAGCTACCTCAAATATTGAGAGAAGGGCAATGAATAATAAAGGTAGATGCTCATAGCAGAGGGTCAAAGTCTCCTGGATTATGACATTCTTCCCAGGGTTAAACAGACATAAGAATTAACTGAGCTGTCAAAGTGGTAGTTGATGACACAGTATCATGCTATAAAGAAAAAGAAAATCTAGAAGTTTAGTGTTTTTTTGCAAAGTCTCAAGGTGAAGAAACTCTCCAGAAACAGCTCTCCCATCTTGCAAATTTTCCAGCAGTAAGGTATTTGGAAATTTTACTATTTCTGTTTTCACTCTTAGAGAATTCTGCTTAACTTTGAGAGAAATGCTCCTGGAGTATTTATGCCAGTGGAAGAAACAAAAGCCAGATCATGATTCTTTTATTAAAATGTCCTGTCACAGTCCAGGCAGCAGTGGGTGATGCTGCAGCACCTTGAATGTTCTTCCTAGGTACTCACCTGTGCTTACCCAGAAAGTCACCTCAATATTCTGTCATAGTGGTGTGTCTCAGCCAAACATGCCTGGGATTGCATTAAGCATTTTTAATTCTGTGTGAAGGTTTGCACATGACTGAGCTTTTTCTGTTGGCATGAAAGCAATCCACCTTTGTCCTATCTCTAAAAAAGATGATTCCCTTTTTACAGCAACTCACCAGCATATAAAGGGAGATTTAATTCTCCTATTTGTGGCTCCTCAAGTTGTTCACATTATTTTTTTTCACCACCACACAGTTGCAATTGGTCTCAGCAATTGGTGTTAATGGACTTTTAGAGAAGTACTGCTGTTTCACTGCAAGCAGATTTATCAGCTGCCTGTGTAAAATCCCTTTTTTGATTACTGAAAATGCTGATTAATTCTCTTTTACCTGTCTACAAGCATTGCCTCTTAACTTACTTTGGGACTCTCTAAGATACATCCAGAGAAAGAGTACTTCTTTACCTCAGCCCTTTTTATCCTCTGAAAACAAACTCTCACCTCTTCTCAGGCTGGGAAGGGGAACTCCCAGCCCCCACCGTGGCTCCTGAGGGCTCCCACATGTCCTGCCTGGGCACTGGCAGACTAACTCCGAGGGTGCCTCCATCAGCAGGCAGGAGTCCCAGCTGGTCGTCTCATGGGCTCAGAAGACTCTGAGCATTAAACTTCACTGCAGACTTTCATAAAACACTTCCCTCAGGATGGTTTGCTTTCTTGTCCCGTTGTATTTCACCGTCTGACTCTGCTCCTGACCAGTGTCTTTTTTGTCACCTATTCCCAGAGAAGGGATGTATAAATTGCTATCTCTCCTGAAGTGAAGAGTATCTGCTCAGTGCCATTTGTGAAGACTGCTGTTCTGCCTGCCCTTGCTCTGTTTAATCTTGCTGCTTCTCTTTTGGTCTTGGTCATATTCTCCAGGTATTTTCCTTTCCCATTGTCAATAGCTTCAGCTTTTTTAACTTTGGCCCAGCAGTATGTACTATGGATTGGATTATGAGGAGGGTAGTGCTTTCACAGTTTTGGACAGAGTCCACTGAAAGGTAGGGACAACAGGACCAGATCTTAGAGGGTTGTGATCAGCTTTTCTGGGGAAGAGAGCTAAGATACAAGGACTGCTAATGAGCCTTTTGTCTCCACCTTTTTTCTTTTGCCTGAGAAGGTGCTGTCAGGTCCCAGGGCTGACACAGCACCAGATCTCCAGAGGCCAGGCTGAGAATACTCTGATGTTCCTCATTTGCAGGTTTGGAGCCTCAGGTGAACAGTTCTTTGCATGTTAGCACTCTGGTACTACTAAGTGGTCAGTGCTCTCTAACAAAGTGCTGCCTGCCTCTTGGACACATCTGGTGCATCTCAGCCCACCTGAGTGTCCCAGACAAAGCCTTTCCATCAAGCACAGTTGGGACCAGCTCATCCCTGCTTTTGTTTTCTGGCTTTGTGGTCTGGGATTAAGACTTCTCATGCCTTCACTTTTTATAAAACTGTATTTTTGCAGGAGCCATGGTCTCTAAAGCTTTAAATATGTGCACACCAACATTTTATTTGAGGAGCGTGGTGAGCAGGAAAGATGCTTCACATTACCAAATTACTGGGAGATTTGTAAACTATTTTCTGTACAATTTTCTACTCTGTTTTCTACTACAGTATTCCAGCACCTCTTCCTGCCTTTTCTTTTTTAAAATTGTAAGGGTTTTTTTTAAGCAAACAGCTCCCAGAGCATGAAAACCAACATAAAATCTTTTAAGAGCTAGTTTACATTGACCAGCTGTCACAGACACAGAGAGCTGTGTGGGACAGCGGTGGACAATACGTGTACAGAGGAAGGTAGGCATTTTAGAGTTGTTAAATCCTATTGCTAAGCCCAGGGCTTAACAGGCTTCACATTTTTTTGCTCCGGGGTATCACGGTACAGTGAAAGCAAGCTGATGGGCTCCATTAGCGTGAATGATAGCTTCCTTCTACACACAAGTCAATTTGCAGGTAAAGTTTTTTCACACTGCCAAGAGATAAAGAAAGCCTTTCTGAAAATGTCCTGGAGCTGATCTTAGGGCAAGGGAGGGTCTCAGTTCAGTCAAAGCAAATGTTTGCTGACATTGTTCAGCTATTTTGGAAACTGTTAACCGTTGTTTTCAGCCTGGCAAAATTAGTAAGTGGATTCTCTGAAACTGAACGTTAATCTCTGTCATCATCAGCTTCACTTCTTTAAACTTTAGAAGTGTTTTTGTTAAATTCTTACTTGAATTTGAATAATAAAGGGACTCCTTCACAAAGCTCTGTTCACAAAATAACTGCTGTGTGTATTTTTAGAACAATATCTTTCTTTAAAAAAAGATTAGAGCAGTTTTAAAAGTTTTCTTTGCAGGCTCCCAGAGAAAGGCAAGCTGCCTTTGCCATTTGGTTCAGCTGCGTCTTTTGCCAATGAATAAAGTGGAAGATGTGGGAGGACTTAAAAAAACCCCAACAACTGTAAAAAGAAAGCAGCCAATGTGTTAGCCTGTGGAAATCTAAAGAAGGCATCATTAGAGGCAGGCATAGAATACTTGAAGCATTAGATCCCGCAACTGCATGAATATTAAATGAAGCATGTTCTAGCTATGAGACAATACTTGATGTCACTGTAGTTTTAAAGAGAAATTTCACCTGCATGCTCTAATGCATCAGAAGTGTTAAACCACACCTAAATTACTGACTAAAAAGGCCACATGTGAAAACCCTTAAGTGGAAATGTTGCTCTAAATGTTTATGGTGGAGTTAGGCATCTGCATATAGCCTTCCCACAATTCTTTAACAAGCTGCAATTAAAATGCAATTTAAATGGAGATAGTGGAAATGTGACCAAGAGTGAAAGAAAAACCAACCAACCAACCGGCCTGGTCAGCACATTTTGTTTGTGGCTGATCTCTGCTTATTTTCCTTCAAACACTTGCAGGGTCTCAGCGGTAACTTTGTTGTTCTTTTCACTGCAGCTCTGCATGGAGCAGCTGAGGGTATTGAGTTGAGCAAAGAGAGACAGCAGGGCTTATGGTGTTATCACTCAGGCTGCCTGCATCCACTAGTTTCCTGGGGCACCACCCCTTAAAGTTTAATGGCATTAAAACTACTGAAAAAACTACAAATGACAAGCATAGCAGCACTTTCCAGAGACTGTTCAAATTGCCTGACAGCTTCTACAAATCAGAGTGAAACTCTGGCCCCATGAAGTCAATGTTAACATCCTGCTAGCTTCAAGAAGGTAAGAATTTTGCTCTTCGTGTGTATCTCTCTGTTAGAGCATGCCACTGTGCTGCCCCTTCATGCTCTTTCATTTTCCATTTCATTACTGAAAGGAAACCCAGCCCTGGTTCATAAGTACCAGGAACTAGAAGTGTACAAGGAAATTGGCAGGAACTGACTTTTGCTTTATGGGCAGACGGTCTGCATCTGTAATGAAGCTTGTTACAAGAACCTCCCTGGCTTTATGAAAGTTCTGTTCTCTCTCCAAGGACATCATGGGACTTTCTCATTTATGGGCATGGTGCAGCATGCCTTGTTCACCCAGTAGGGTTTGCCATAGCCAGACATAACCTTTCGTATTCACTTTTTGGGGGGAGTCAATACAACATGCTCCACTCTGGATTACTAAAGGAGGAGAGTCCTGATGAATAGTGTTTCTGCAGAAAGTGTTTGATTACATCCCTGACCTGCAAGTTGCTGGAGGCTAGGAGAGCATGATGGTTGGGAAAGTGTACTAGGAAAACGTTGCTGTATTTTTCCTTGTTTTGTACTCCTCCAAAGTTATTTGCTTTTGGCCAGTGTCCCCATGTTTTTTTTCCCCTTAGGTATGGGAGACAGCCCATCCCTAACAGAGCCTAAAAACAAAACCCACGGGGGGAAGAGAGATGAAGGGAAGACACTGGAGAGAAAAAAATCCTAAGTGATCACAGGAGGCAAAAATGATAAAATGAGATACAGGGGAGAGTCAACGGATTAAAAATAGAGAACCAGGAGGGGACAGTTGGCAGGGCACCCTAGCTTCACCAGCTACTCTCTTGAGGCATCCAAGTAGCTACCAGATGCTGACCAGGTGTACCCTGCATGGAGATGTGGCTGGGCTAGGCATTGGAAACAGGATCTACAGTCCTTGCCTGCCAAATTTCCCAGGGATGCAGAATGAGCTCAGAGTGCATGCTGGCCCACTACTGCTCCTTGCCTTCTCCTGATAGGGAGAGCTCTTAGCAGTTCGTGTCTGGGTGTGATGAATTGATGAGGCAGCGGAATGAGGGCAAAAACTCATGGAGGTGTTGTCAAGGTGTAGTGCAAAGGCTGTTTCTCTGGATATTATGTTTTGTAGAGTGGCATGCAAGGGAGCATCTGGCAAGACTTGTAAATTTAGGCAAGATCAGAAAGGTCTGCAGGATTTAAGGGTATCTTGGAAGACTGTAGGATTTAAGTGTGCCCTGCAGCCCTGTAGCAGATGGGACAGGGACAGAGTGGGAGGGATATTCTATGAGCTGGGCAAGCAGCATGGGATCCGGGATCCACCTGGCATTGCTAACCCTGGAGATCTGGTGGCTCCAAAGAACTTGCAGGTTGTGAAGAAATCCTGACAGTTTGGACAGTTGTATGATAAGGCTTCTCAGGTTGATTGTGAAAAGTTGCTAGCTGTGTTGGAGCCATTGGAGGTGGTGGGAGAAGACACACAACATCCTGCTCCAAGCTGAACCACCTGTGTTGTAGGTGGGTCATTGAGACCCGGACATGAGATATCACTCTGTCCTGGTCTTTCCTGCGTAGGTCATGTTTCTCAGCACAGACTCAGGTTGCAACAAGACTGCCTTCATTTGTTATCTATGCTGGAGAACAACTCTGGGTGCAGGTTCCTCAGGTTTCAGTGGTCCTCTTTCTTTGACCAGAGGCTCTTCTGTACAGAAGGAAAGGCACCCTGCTCCCAGAACGCTCACCCCACGTAAGTGTGGGATTTGAGATAGGTCAGCCTGTGGATACCTGGGGATTTTGGATATTTTGCTATCTTAAATATGTGTATTTTTTTCAGGGTTTAATGAGAAGAAATAGTTCATCAGAGAAAAGGACCATGGGAAGAGTGAAAATGAGAGAGTATTTAGCAAAATTTTGAGTGGATTTGAGACTAGTTACCATTTCTGATCCACACCATTTGTAGTCTGAGACACTTACTGTATCTTGTGCAAGAAACTTTCATCACCAGCTTCCTAGAAAAAAATAAATGCAGTCTGCAGTAAGAAAGCACACATATCACTTTTGAGCCTGAAGCTGTCATTCATGGCATTAAAGAATTAGCAGAATGCACCCACTATGTCTCTTCTGGGAATTCTTCTTGTCCTCCATGTCTTGCACAAGCAGTTTACTTGTACCTAGAGCCATAGAGGTAGCCAACTCTCTGACAAGTGGAGATACCTCAGTGGGGTGCACCATTCATTCCTATACCTAGCACAGGCATAGTCTGAATTACTCAGCATCAACGATCCTACTCATCCTAACCATAAACCCAAGACAAGCCAGAGTTAGGCTGGTAGGAGGACATGAGGCTACTCACTTGGCTGTGGCTGCTCACCTGCACCAAGTAATACTCAAGTTTTTTTTCTCAAGTTATTAAAATGAAATAATTGTGGGAGTTTTCCTTTCCCCAAAAAGGTTCTCAGCAATTTAAATTTCAGCTGAAGAGGAAGTTATTAAAATGTGAAGATTAGAAGTGACCTAATTCTTACAGGGAAATTTTAACAAAAGCCTGAAACGTTGCCTGATCTACATAGCTGAGATTTAATAAATAATCAAATGCTTGTGTGACATGACTACATATGTGCCCTTGGACTGAGAAACAGAACCACATTTGAAATTAAATCTGTCAGCTTCTATAAAAGTGATTTAAAATAATAAAATTCAGTGTCTTCTCCAAGAAAGTTTTGGAAGAAAACAAGGCTATGTAAAAATGTTTGTTTAAGGCTCCTCAGACTTACTTTATCCTTCCTGTGAAGTATTTTCTCCTTTGAAACTTATAAATATAATGCATGTTATTATTAAGGCTGATCTGCATGTAACTTGAATGGAGAATGTAGTCCAAATACATCTTTTTTAAAAAAAAAAAAAATTACTAGAAGTACCCTTTAAAGTTCTCTTCATCTTTCTTCCTCAGCCTCTCAGACAACTTTATGTGAGAAAATTCTACTTACAGACTGCTGTGTCTTTGCAGAGATCTTTGCTTGGCTCTTTGGCTTCAAATCAACAAAAAGGAAAAAACCAAACAAATAAGTTCAGTCAGTCTGTCTGATTATCTAGGCACCTATCTGGGTTTTGTAATGTTGTTAGTATCTGAGTAAGCTCTACATAAAATCAGCAGCAACAGCACAGTCTCTGCTGAGTTCTTCCTCTTCAGCATCGAACTCAAAGTTGTTTTCATCTTCTCATGGTTCACTAATAATTTTCCCTACTTTTTTCTCTAGTAATTTTCTCATCTTTTGGGGAGTAAAGCTAGATTAATGGAGTATGGGGAAATATCCATTCCAAGCTACTTTTCTAGCAAGAAGACTTTTCTCAGAAAGAGACATTTTTCTGCATTTGCTGAAGAGAGACAACCTCCGGACAGCCAATGTCCTCTGAACATGGGATTCACAGTGGGACCTTGGGGACAGGGCTTGCATTGCCTCCTCTTCTCACAGCACTGCCAGCCTCTATCCACCTCCTGGCAGCCACAGAGCTCCAGCAGGGTAGTTCTACATGAGAAGACCCAAATAGAAAATCAGGAATCCATAATCTTGTGTCATGTAAACTTAACATATTTCAGAAGTTCAAACGGGTAATTGGAAGTAACACAGTATACCTGGATATTTTCAGTTACTTAAATACCTTTATCCCTCTTAAAATCTGCTGAAACAATTTAGATCTTAAATTACCAACTTCTACTTTTTATTGAATAATATATGCTTCAGCTGAGATCAGCCCTCTGGTAATTTTTCTATATACCTATAATCTACCTCTGAGGTAAATAAGGTAAATTCTGTAGAAACAACTACATTAAAAAAAACAACCCCAAACCCAAAAAACAAGCCTCTTTTCTTTCTTGGTATGTATTTAAAACAAGTTTCCCGTAACACATTTCCAAGTATTTCATAAGGGAACATGGGAACATTAGGATTCTTCTGTAACTACAGGTATTATCTCCAGCAAGAGAAGTTAGGACAGGAGATGCAAAGTCTCCTTTTACTTTAATGAGGCCTGTTGCACAGAAGAGAGGACCTAAAGCACTGTGAGCTCTGACCCATGTGGGGCTGCTGGCCAACAGCTTGGCTCGCAGCTGGGGAAATGGCAGAAATAGTGACTTCAGTTCCATTCCCATTCCCTGCTGCCCATTAAAGGCCTTTTAGAATCTGGTTCAAGAATCCAAGTGGGAGTCCAACCCATGTAACACCCAAGGCATTTCATCTGGAATTTCCCTCCTGTCTAGCCCTTCTGGTGACCAGGGCTTAAGGAGGGCTGGTGGAGTCTCTGCTACTATGTAGGTTTTGAGAGTCAAATTCCCGTTTGATAGAGATCGACATGATTTTGCGTAGTACGATGAACCTCCCCCATCACAAATGGGCTCTGATCATCTGGGCTAGTTGAGAACCTGCTTTTTATTCTTCTCTCAAGTTACATGGAAAAATAAACTTGGTAATAACATCATGGTTCCTAGAATATAAGAGCATGTCCCACAGCTGGTGACCTCTGCTGGGAAAAGAAGCGGAGCAGGACAGTGTGGAAGTCAGGGCTGAAGAGACCTGGCAGGGCTGAAAGGAGCTGGAACAACTCACACAGCATCTGCAGGCTCACCACATATGTGGACCAGCACTCAGAAAAATATAAGGTTGTTAATATGCTATACTGAGAGATAATTTAAAAGCCTTTCCATAAAGGGAAAAGCATTATCCCCAGAGCAGTAAAAGGTATTCCCAGCTCTGCTAGCGCTCCTCTTGCTCAGACCCTGATCCCACAACATGCCTCAGACTCAAACATTGTGGAAGTGATTAGGCATGCATGTACCTTCTAGGTCTGCCCTGATTCAGGGCCTCCCCCTCCACTGGGTGTCTGAAGCCATTATTAGCCACCTACTTATGCAGAGGTTAAAATCTAGCCTTTAGCCTCTTTCCTTTTTAGTTAAGCTTCCTGTGAATTGGGTTCAACAAATATAACTGGCATATTATTTAGAGTAATACTTTTGATGAGGTGACTACTAATAAGTGCAAACATCTACCTAGTTTTTAACATAGGTGTATCTGTTTAACCCACCTTATTTTTACCCAAGGATATTTTCACTTTGGAAATCCAATTGTGTTGTTAGGCTGTCAAGTTCTCGCTATCAGAGATTTCCCTCTTAGTAAGAAGCCTGATACTGTGAAGGGAATTGAGCATTTCAGGTCAGTGTGTCAGGACAGGAGAGAATTAATGCTACTACAAGGCTCCCTCCACAAGCTCTTTTGACTGCAAGACTTAATCACTTAAAGAGTTTGCACTTGAAACTGGAGTATAAGAAGAAATTACAGCAAGGATGAACCATCTCATTTGCCTGTGTGTTCTGGTAAGTGTAAGGTTGCTGTGATTGCAACACTGCAGTATTTTCACTTCCGTCTGTGAGGACTTCTGGCTTCCTGCTTTTCTGCTGTTGGCCCACATACCTCTTAGAGATCCTTCTTCTCTGGGGTCCCTTGGAGGTATGAGACAAGCAGCCTGCAACAAGAAGGCTTTACATTTGCTGTGCAGGGGTGTACTCTGTTCTTTCTCCGTGCTTGTCTTTCTCAGGAAAAAGACTCAAGGATATGTAAAAGGATGAAAACTTCTGAATTAGAGGCTGAAATTAAGAGACTGTGCTCAGACTCTGAAGAAATACCAGAAAACAGGCTATTATTGCTGCATTTCTCTCCAAATGACAGTAGATTCATGGTAATTATGTGGCACCTCTGATAGCTGATTACTAATAACCCCAAGAAGAAGAAGGGTTTCATAGTACTGTATTTAAGAATCAGGTTGGCAGAAATGTTTGAAACCCTCTTGCTTTGACACGTGGCCTTGTCCAGAAAGGAGTCACTGCCTCATCTCTAACACCACTGAGCTGAATTGTCAGAGGTTCAGAAGAGCAGCAAGCTCCACAAGAAATTACTCTGGAAATACCTCACGTAGAGCATTGGCAGCGGCTACCAGGGTTTGAGTCTTTCAACACCTTTGTGTGCTACCACACACAGGAGAAATGGCTCAGATGCCTACCCAGCTCCTCCTACTTTATTGGGAAGTTACAGGTGTGTTTTAGCATGGCTCAGCTTTGTTGCTGGTTAACTGCTCTGTGTCTGGGGCATATGGTATTGATATGATGCTCATATGGATATGAGCATTGTGGCTCATATTGCCATGATGTAAAGAAGCATGGAAAGGAAACCTAGCTAAAGGTCATCAGGGAAAGAAAACAGAGCTGGGTTCACTTTAGAAAGTCATTAGAAAGCAAATGAGGACACTAAACGGATGCAAGGGTGGGGAAAAAAAAGCAGAAGGATGATCTGAAAGAGCAGGCAGTGGAATTAGGACATTCTCCAGATGGACTTTGCAAGGATTAGGCTCTAAGGCCGTAGTTAGCTAGACTGGCCTTGGAGGCTAAGCTTTCCCAGTAAGCTACTAGTACTTTTCCCCTTAGGAAAAGCTATCAGTTCTTTTTTTAGGTGACTGAAGTTATTTAAAGTTTTGTTGTTTGTGATACATCACACTTTGATTATTTAAGACCAAGACCCAGTATCAGGTCAGTTTGAAACCCAAGCACTATCTTTGGTCAGACCGACAGGAGAAAAGAAGTACATACAGTTTGGGTCTGAAGTTGGTAACCTTTTATTTCTGCCCTTTCTTGGAGTGTGAAGAGCAGGAACAACAGGCAGGTGAGGAGATGCAGTCTGGTCTAGGGAGAGATCCTGTGAGAAATGGACCTTAAAACCCCAGAAGGTTCTGTGCCCCATAAAGGTTTCACAAACATAGGATGACACTTGATGCTGTTGTCCCCAATTTATAGCTTCAAACCAATCAGTTTAACAAAGGAAACAAAAGAAATAGTTTATTGGCATTATTAGAGGCTCCAGCTATTGATATGCAATGGCACTGGTCACAGTGTAATAGAAACAATTCTCCTACAGCCAGCGAGGGGTCATTTAGACCCCAATTAGGATTGGGGTCTATTTTCTGTTCCATCTGAATTTTAAGTTTTACAACGAGGTTACTTTAAAAAATAGCTCTTTCTCCCATGTCCTTAG
This sequence comes from Galbula dea, assembly GCA_013399015.1. Classification (NCBI taxonomy): domain Eukaryota; kingdom Metazoa; phylum Chordata; class Aves; order Piciformes; family Galbulidae; genus Galbula; species Galbula dea. The sequence continues at coordinate 305,742 of VWZX01009193.1, read as the reverse complement.
AGAATATTTTAGGAAAAGGGTTTCATTAGCAAAGGACTGCTGGTTCTCATTTTTTGAGAGGAAAATATTCTATTGCAGAGTAACTCAAACTTTTGCACACATCTACAGTCATAGGAAATGGTATAGGAAGATGACCATAAATAATATGTTTGTGGCTTTGAGACTGTGGTATAGCAGTTATTTTAATATATGGGGGAAGATTGGGGAAGTATAGAAGATGATATTTCTTGCTCTTTTTTTTTGCATACTGTTAAGTTCAGAAAATGATAAGATCTATCCCCACCACATGTTTGTAGTTATTAGTAAACATTTTATGAAATTATATTTTACACCCACAGGAGCAGACTGCACCTACAAGAGGTAGTTGTAACAGTGCTTTGGTGCCAGCAATAAGGCTTTCCCAGAAAAGTCTGCCTTTTATTGTCTTTTTTGTGCAGATTTGTCCATTTTTTTTACATGTCTACACAGAGGAAAAGGATGTCTTCAGGACTGGGTGCACGTGTTTTGTCTGCCACAGGCTGCTGAGCAAGCAGCAAGGTGAGTGGAGCCATGCTCACTCACCAGCCCAAAGTCCTTCCATGTCTGGACAATCTGTGGTCTCAGAGGAGGAAAGCAGGGACAGTTTTGCAAGCGATATGCTACCAATAAAAATGAATTATACCAGAGAGGATGAAAAAGAGATGAGAGGGTCAGAAAACCAAATTAATACAGATGAAATTTGTATTTCATCTATTTGGTATCACCAAAGCCTGAAGTTCCCATCTGGCAAACAAAAAAGTTGAGGGAATTAGAAATTAGAATAAAATTTGTATATTGCATTTCAGACCTAAATGTGTCTGAAATAATGAAAGTCTGTGTTTCCCTTCCCACCCTCCTTGCTTTTTTTGGCATCTTGAGAAAAGGGAACCTTTGGGCAGAGCAGACATTTAGGGAATTCCCCAGTGGAAAGCCTCCTTTGCCATGGAGACTTCTCCCTTCATTAGTAAGACTCAGTCACTGAATGATCCAGACTAGCCCAGCTGGAAGGACCTTTGACCCATCCCATGGGACCAGACCAAGCTTAAATGTCTGCAGCCATGCTCTGCCTGCTGCATTCTCCTGCCCCTTTCTGCATTTGTACCCCATGGCCACCTTCTTGCACTTTCTCCCTTCTTCTATCCCTGCTCTGTCCCTGCTGAGTCCTCTGTCTGTCTTCACCCTGTTTGCCATGTTTTAAAGACCTACTGAGCTATGCAGCATTCACAATGAAGGAAAGGGATTTGGACAGACCCAGATAATGTCCCAGGCATGCATGAGTTCTAAAGTAAAATCAACCATGGCTCACCTGCTACCCCAGAGTCTGACCAACTGCTTTACTTCCGGAAACAACAAAAATGTTTGTTTTGGTTTGGTTCAGTTTGTTGTGTTTCCCATTTTTCACTGTCTCATTTCTCCACTCTCTTGTTTGTTTTTGCCAATAGCAGAATATGCCTGCAGCTCTCCAAGGGACCAGCTAGAAATTCCCTGAGTGAAATCACATTTTCTGTTTGGCCCCAAATAAAGATCTATAATTGAATAAGAAATTAGAACTGGATGTCCTCTATCCACCAAAGGGCCTTTCCATTAAAGCATCTTGCAATTTCAAATGTTTTGTTGTGTTTTAAAGATTTTGTTGTTGTTGTTGTTGTTTTTGGTTTTTATCTTGTGCTTCTTACTCAATACTCAGATTTGGAGAGAAATATCCTTGGAGCAGGCTACCACTTTTGCAACCAAAGCCATTTTAACTCTTCATTGTATCCAGTGTGTTATCAAGGCCATCTCTTTTGACTCTCTGGACCTAGTTTTCCCCTCTTCTCAAATGATCTTTTCATGAAAAGCAGCACACTATTTTTCATGTCTTAAGTGTTAAAATAAGTTGATGCATAGTGGCAGTAACTTCGGAGAACATGATGGAGCATGAAGGACATGTGAAAGAAGCACTCTTAGAACATGACTAATGTGAATTTCAAGTGGAAACACTGCCAATAACAATAGCTTTGTATGCATGGAAAGTACATGCAGATTTTTTTCCTGGACATCTTTTGATTTAGACTTCTTGTGGAAAAAGGGGTAAAGGACAAAACGTCTGTGTGACATGGGTGTAGAAAGACACTGAACAAAACCTAATAAGCATGGCCTGAATACTCTGGTGGATACTATGTGTGTGAGATAGGACCAGAGTAAACAGAAACTGGCAGTCGTCAGACACCCTGGTGTATTGTTTGCATCTAACATCATCAGTCACTGTGGCAGAGCTTGCTTTTGGCTGCAACTCAGGTAAAAATGTTCTCCTAATTATGTGTTTATGATAAACTTCAACTCAATATTTTTGCACAGCTGACATAAAGAGATGGGCATACAGCATCTTGAAGTTAAGATTTTAGTTCAACCAAATGCTTATAAAGATTTCTACTTTCACTCTTGCAGCTCTTTCCAGGAGTACCTCTTTTGGCAGAGCAGTCCCAAGCTAGGGGTGCTCAGAAAGAAGGCAGTGTGTTGCCCAACAGCAAATTCACATTTTGCTGCCTTGCATGCTTGCAATCTAGGGAAGATTTCTGCTGAAATATGCAAAGGTTGCAGTCTAAATGGACAGAGACACAGCTATCGTGTCTGAACCCTTCTGAGATTCTCTCTTCTACCCAGCCAAGAAAGAAAGTGGCCTTTTCAGTGAAATGAAACTTGGCCTGATCAGCAATATTTAGAAAGTGGAAGGAGAAAGTGTTGACATCGGCTGATATAGTCTGAGTTTGGGGCCAGAGATTGTGTCACATCATGTGAGAAGGATGAAACCTTCTCAGTGACAAACATTAAATGTTTTGTGGTAAAATCTGCTGCCTAACAATGAGATGATAATTATCAAAGGACATTTTTTCTCACATTTAACATAAAAGTATTGTTTCTCTACAGAGGTGCATACAGGGCCAGTTTCCAATCTCAGTTACATTAACACATGTTTAGATTAACTTCATTCCAGCTTTTTGCAAGCTCACTCTGTATTTGTAAACAAGGAATGCTCCTGAGAACTGTCCTGACCTTGGCTTTCATTCTCTCATAGCTGATTTGCACATTTTATTTTTCACACTACAGAGAGAAACCTTTCTGGAACCTCTCCAGTTGGCTGGTGTATTAACTGTGGATGCTCACTGATTCCTCATTGCTTGTGTGGTTTAGAGTAATGGTTTCCACATCAAAACCAAGCAGTCCTCTTTGTTCATTGCATTTTTATCAGAACATATATTTAAGAAGGGAAAAAGACCCAAAACCAACCAACCATAAAACAACCCCAAGAGACTCCCTGGCTGAGTCTGCACTAAGGTTTTAGATGCATAGGCTGCTTTGCATCGTGTGCATGTGATTCGTAACACAGAGCAGGTTACGTGGGAGAATTACTCAGGTTACCAATGAGAAAGGGCTACATTTAGCATTGGAAATATTTTAACTTTTCCTGTAGCATCTATTTCACTCTCATCTGAATGAATTTTCACCAGACCATGTTGTGAGCATGACCCTGTGAATGCTGTTTAGGCACTTACATTGAACAGGTTTAAGTCCCCTTAGGAAAGGTTGGCATTGCAGCATGGTGTCCCCCTCCTTTCTAAACCTGTGCTCTGTGAGCCTGTGATACTAAAACAGGTGGGAATGGGCATAACAAATACCTTTCTGCCCCCCTCCAGCATTTTGTTTAGGTGATGGGAGCATGCCTGGGCATTGGTTTTGATACTTTGGATGTACAGGCTAAAAAGAACTTCTCTGAGCCACCATGTCTTTGGTGGCAGCAGGCAAGCCAGATATCAAATTTAGGAAGCCAAGGGAGCACATTACACTGTATGTATATTGGGCAATTAGTTGGTACCAAACTTGGGCATCTGATGTGCCTGAGTCTTTCTTGTGGCTCTAACCTTATGTATGCTATGCTCCTTTAGAGGGAAGCTTGATGCTGGTGGAAAGCAGGACTACTCCTCCTGAGGACTATATGTGTGAGCGACCATGGGAGATGCAATCTAATCAGGGACAATAAAGTGCTGAAAATACAGATCTGCCAAGGCACAGAAGTATTTTCAAACTATTGTATTTCCATTCTGGCCACATAAAATCACCTCTGAGATCAGGTCTTGGTTAAGTCAAGACAGCCCAGACTTTCACAGGGATGGGCATGTTGAGGTGTTTGAAGGAAACTTGCTCTGTTTTCTGTGTTGGTGAGTAATTTTGAATGCTCTTTTGAAAACTCCTTGATACAGTATGATTTTCAAAGATTTCTCTGCACTTCCTTCTGAAAACTGGGCTTTTCTTAGTGAACAAATAGGCTCTGAAAGTTAAACATACTTTTGAATATGGGAAAAGAAAGAAGCTCCTGTGTCACAGAAGACCTGTGTAGGGATGGGAGAGGGGAGAAACATGTGATGGTAATTTCCAGCTAAAATTATCAGTAATATTGCATCCCATGACACATTTATATGTATGAATTTCTTCCAGTAAGGCACAGTCACTAATAGGAAGAGGAAACTCCAATGCTTTAGTTTATAGCATCCTTATCCTCTCTGCAAAGTTTAAATTCAAGAGCTAAGGGGAATGCCAACACGATGATGTGTTATGAGACAGCAGGTTATATGACCTCCTCCCTTTGAAATTAGCTCTTTTAAGATAGATTCTTTGTCCCACTTTCCTTAGAAAAAAAAATTCCTGTTCCCATTGTTGTCAGCATAAGTTTATCTGTGACTCAGATTAGATTATAGTTTGGATACCAGAGAGTAAATTCTTTGAAATCTGGAAACTATCCAGTTTATGAATTGAACCTGTATTTGAGATCTTTGGTTAAAGATACAATTCAAACATGTGAGTTTTAGGGAGCCTTTCTTTGACAAGATAGTTCTGTAATCTATAAAATTAAGACTGGGAGACCAGTAAATGCTCACAGCTTTGATTATCTCCCCCTTACCCTTTTTCACACATAGAAACATTTTACACAGTGAGTGTGTCAGCTGTGCTTGGTGGCTTGTGGGTTTGGCCAGAAGGTGAGCTGTCAAGGTAGGCTTAAATTTCTGATTTTGGGTAGTTCTGAGAAATTTTAATCGAAGACTAAATATTGTTAATTTAAGGAGTATCAGGTTGCTTTTAACTATATACTTTCCTATCCCTGCACCAGGTTGAATATGCTTCCTTTATTAATCCCCATTGAAAACTCTATTTTTTTCCCCTCTGACACTGGGATGGGTGTACAGAGTCGTGTCCTGTCTCTTTCTCCCCAGCCTGTAACACTAGGGGAGCTGCTGTCTGTCATTAGACAACAAATCCTAGTAAGCTTGTCCTTCATTTGGTCATTTGGACAGGTCTGGCAGGGTGAGAAGCAGCACTCATGGATGTCGCCTCAGTAGGGATGTTGTCCAGTAATTTATCTAAAACAACAGAGGAGGCAGCAAGAATCTGTGGAGGGAACCCAGAGTACACATCAACACTTCAGGGTTTGTTGCTTATCATCTCAGAGTAACCTGTTCTTCTCTTTATCTGCTTGTTCTAGCCCAGTTTATAACACTCTGGTATTGTCCTACTCCCTTTGTCTTTCCTTGACCATCATATCAAACTGGTCTGCCCTCCTTAAACACCACTTTCCAGTGCCTCCCTTGAGTCCACATGAAAGGAATGAGAATGCCTTCTGTGGCACTGGAGGGTAGCATTTAAGGAGGGCATAAATGAATAAATTTATGCTATATTTTCCACACTTTGCTCTTCTCCACATTGTAAAATCAACATGGCAAAAGCTCTTTTATTTTCTTAGGCAGGGAAAGAGAGGAAATTCAACAAACAGATTTACACAGGTTGAGCACAAATAGATTCCCGTACCTCTTAGTGCTCTTTGAACTTGCTTTGAGGCTGATTGAGTTAAAATCATGATCCTTGATATATCTATGGATACTGGTGCCTTCCAGTAGAAGCAGGAATTCTGTACATTTATTTTTCAGTAGCCATACATTTGCAGAATTCATAGCTTTTGAACTGAGATGTGTTTTCTGCTGCATAGGCTTCAAGAAGAGACATATTTTGTCTCTTCAGTTGTGCCAGCTATTTTTAAAGGACAGCCATGGGATTGCTTCTCCTGAAGCACCATCCGCTTTGCTTCTGCTCTCGGAAGGAAGAGTGAAAATGGTGCCTTCATTTTCTGCATAACCCCACGTCAGTAAGGCTGTTTGTCTGAGTGAGATGAGTGTGACTTAACCTGGCTTTAGCAGGGGAAATGAAAGTGCAGTGTATCTACAAAATGATATCACTGGCTTTCTGGTCGGACGCTAATGCTATTTTTAGGAAGATCAAATGCATCAGTTTTGCAATCTACGTCCTGCCACAGAGCTGCAGATCTACGTAAAGGCTGACAAAAAACCTTGCTGAAACCTTTAGGCAGCCATGTTGCAACAGGGTGGGAATGCTAAGAGCCAGACAGTATGTGAGCAGCCTGGAAAAATGAGGGCAAGGTACAGAAACCGCTAGAAATGGAGATAAGTTAAACATGCTGGCAAATTTTCACGGTATATTGCTCATACTGTAGTTATGCAGTTGTGAAGTTAGTTAGGAGATGGATGTAATGTTCCATCTAATTGCAAACAGCTGCCTATTAGGCAGCTTGGCCAAGTGTTTTTAATTTCACCCTGTGATGGTGAAGGAAATGGACAACTTTGGTCTGTGCTGTGTGTGAAATTTCTGAACACTTCTTTTCAAAATCACAAAGTGTGATGTAGGGCTGGGAAAAGACTTTTGAATTGACTGCAGGCTTTAGTGATGCAACCTCTTCCTACTTTTACCAGAATGTGTTCGGCAAACACGGACCTGCAGAGGAGATCAAATTCCTGTTTGTGTCGACTTCACAAAGTTACTTCATATGAGGCTAGTGACTGCCAGTGGTGAAAGTGGTTTGAGCAAAAATTGGATCAGCTCAGTTTTAATGGAATTCCAGGCTGAACTGGGAGAAGGAAGCTTGGTGGGTAGGCAAAAAGAAAGCTCTTGGGAACACTTTAAATAGCTGACACGGAAAATATTGCAGTCTGGTGCATTTTAGAAGTGGTTTCCTGTAAATGTAAAGTCTGTTATGAATTAAAAAAAAGGAGAGTTTTCGGGAAGCCTTTGTTTTTTGCAATGTATTAAAGCAATCCAAATTCTTGTACCAGTGTAATTCTTGCCTACCACTCTGATTAGTTTTGCAGAACAGGTGTAGCCACTGAAAACTTACTGCATTTTTTTCCCATATGTCTTGATCTGAAAGACAAATAGTTGACCAATCTATGAACAAACAAGGACACTGAAACCAGGATGAAATACAAGTTTTTCATTGGTGTATTATCCCAAAGACATCTGTCTGTGATATAATGTTGACTTTCTAGACAGAAGAGCTACAACAGGTATAATCTCTCTGGATCCCAGCAAACCAATGAATCTGGCAGCATAATTCAGACTGGAGAGATAAGGGTACGAGGTAGAGGTAGATGTACAAGGGGTATAGGTAGAGCAGCTAGTGAAAAGAGAAGGGAACCATATCTGATGCTGCAAAGAAAATGGTATCTTTAGATGGATGTAGACAAGTGCAGCTCCTGAAGAACTAGATGCTGAGGCTTGATCTTATGTCAGGCTCTCCCTAGTGGCTTGTTGTTAGGGTATTTTAGTACCAAAGGGAATTGAGAAGATACAACAATAGTAGAATAATTGGGATGACCTTGAGGGTTGGCATCATAGGAATAGAAATAATATTAAATACAAAGTCATCACACTGCTAGAGATTAATGCCAAGAGTTTCTCTATGTACTGGAACTTGTAATTTGGAAACGTGTTAAGAGGAAGAATACGTATTCATAGTGATGGTTCACAGGGTTAATGGCAGCTACCAGCATGACACAGCTTTAGAAATGACTCCCAGGAAATACTCCAGTAGGGGAGGGAAGTATTGCCATCCTAGTGAAAAATATGGCAAGACTTTCCCAAATTACTATGTGCTGTCCTGTCAGTGTTACGTCAGCCATAGTCAGGAAGGTGGGAATTCAAAGGGAAACAGGTATGAAGAGGGTGCAGAGAGGGTTAGGGGAAGAGGAGACTGTCTTCCAGGAGCGGGAGACTAGAACAGCCTAGCTCTTACCCTAACAACATGAAGACTAGAAAGGACATAATTGCTTGTTACAAGTAAATCAAAGTAAAGAGTAGAGAGGGAAAAGATCTACATATACCAAAGTCCAGAGCTTGCACAGGAAAAAATGGCTAAAAAAAATGGCAGGAAAAAAAAGGGAGCTGAAATTGTGCAGGAAAAGAGGAGAAAATTCTTGACCACAGAGCAGGGAGGGTGTGGAACAACCTTTGTGTGGGAGGAACAGTAAAATCTGAGTAACTTTCAGCTGAAGCTGCATTGTTTTATGGAGATGTTATATAACACTGCCAGTAAGGCCAGGAGATGATGAACCCAGTGACTCAGGAAGTTCATTCCAGCTCCTATTTAGCCTACTATTGTAGTTTCAGGATGTTATAATTGCTAAACCTAAACTTATCAAGTGAAACATACACCAAAGGTGAGCTTACTTCTTGCGTACGGGAACTCTGTGTGTGAGCCGAGTCTCACAGCAGCTCTCAAACCAGACCCATTATAGGCATTTTTCAGTGGGATTACAATACTTCACTAGCCATTTCTATACACTAACATGGTGTCTACAGATCAAGGCAATTGCACATTCATATAGCAAATTAAACTTCTATTCAGCAGCCTTATGTTAGGTGTGTCAGATGAGGGAAGGGATAACATAGGACCTTGCAAAAGAAAAATCTCTGCAGTAGTTGCTTACAGAGTTCTTCAGGTTTCTCAAGTTGTTGCCACTATCATTATTTCATCTCTCTCTACATTCACATTTCTCTTGAAAGTTGCTGTTGATTCAGTCTTCTCTCCTGCAAAGCCCAGGATATGTCTTCAAGCAGATTACAATAAATCTGTTTCCTAGAGTGATCAAGGATTACACCTGCACCTGTACTCCCAAAAGTTTTAACTAGAGTCACCATTATGCACCAAAGGAAGGTCCTGACAATCATTGCCAATTCATAAGGGTACATAAGGACATCTTAGCTACAGTTGGAGTTTAATACTTGTTTCAGAGTGTATCATAGCCCATTGCAACTGAACATTCAACTCTGCATTTTCGCTGCTGTTGCATAGATGGTAGAAGACATTAGCTGACAGAGTCATAGAAAATGAGCAGAAATTCACAGCTTTGTTAAGGTCTAGCCAGACCTCCCATTCTGGGAAAAGACCTTTCCATTCCTCTGGGGTTTTTTTAAAGTTTTAAACTCTCAGACAGAAAAGCAAGTCGAATTTAATGAGAAGAAAGGAAACACTGAATATTATTATCCTCATTATCAGATTCAATGCAGAATATTTCAGTGATACAATCAACTAAATATCTTTCAGATAATAATGAATCAACAAACTCACTAATGCACACAGCAAAGACTTTATGAATTTGGATGAGCGGGTATCTTTTCATGCCTGAGTAGCTGCACTGATTTTTCGCAGATCTGGGAAATTCCTGAAGTTTCCACTGGAGCTTTGTTTGGATCCAAAGTGATCTGAATACCAATCCCCTTCGAGGTCCCCAGTTAGCAAGTGTATTCAGAAATTCTGTTTTTCAGTCATTAACAACAATAAAATAGAGTAATAAGACAGGCAGCTAAACAGTGATTGGGAAAAGCAGGAATCACACAGTAAAAAAGAAACTACAAAGAAGAAAAGATCTAAAAAGATACCTTCTTTTATACAAAGCATGTCCCAGTCTAGCTCTGTGAAAAAGAAATGGTTTATGTCTTCACTTTGAGGACTCTTCACAGCCTAATATTACCATGTCTGTATGACTAAGGTTTATGGCCATTTTGAGCTCTCCCTTTAGCTCAAAGACAGTTCGGAGTCTTGCTCATGCATGACTCTTAAACACCCCTGAAGTCTTCTCCCAAAATTCTTCCCAAAGCACCAAAATTCAAACAACTACTGTTATACACTCCTTCAGCTCTCTTTTCTTGTCATAATACCTAAAGCACCCACTGCGACTATTGTAGTCTAGCAGGTGAAGAGCTGTGAGCACTCTTCTACTTTTCTACTTCTGCTGCTTTTTCTCTGTTAAACACAAACTACTATACTGCTATTTAAGAAACTGCGCTAGTTCTTCACCCTGTTTGTTTGGATGAGATGCTAACCCTTTGTATGTTTATTACTATTGCCATTGAAAAAATATTTTATTACTATCATTGATTGGAAAATGTTGTAGAAGAGGTTATCTTTCTACATTTACCTTCTACAGGGAGGTCCTTTTCTCTCTTTGCCCTTTCCCCTAAAGACTACTGTAGACATTACTACTACTATTAAAATCTGAAATAACCATCCTCCCTGACTCACTGCTGGGTTTTCTGTCTTCTTAGACTGTAATCCATGGTTGATGAAACACATCTTGCTGGCAGTATGGTCTTTGAGCCTTCTGGTTTCATTAAAGAAATTGGTCTTAGTGTTTCAACAGTTTGTTGTCTGGAGAAGGAAGCATTTCTTCTGGTGTCAATTTAAGGTGGTCATCACAGGCTGAAACAAACATGTGAGACTTTGCTCATCCAAGCCTTTGTGTGATACCCACCAGAAGGCCCCATGCTGGGAAGATCCCTTCTTCTGTAAGGATTATATCGCAGTCTTGGTTTGGAATGAAGATGTACTGAAGAAACAGGGTGTTTACAAAATGTTCTTCAAAAGATAGGAGAGTGGTCAGGTAGCAGAGAGTTACTTATTTTCTTAGGTAGAAAGTTATTACTTTCCTAAGGAGAAGTCAAAGTAAACAAATCCAATGCCTTTGTTTCCCACCTAGCTCTTAAATAGTTATGGGAATACCATGGCTTGTGCAAAATTCCTCAGTTGTGCTAGCTGTGTTGGTTTATTTTTGAGGATTTTTAGGCTCATTGTTTCTTCTTTTTCTTGACTAAAAATGATGTTGAAGAGTGATTTTAGCTGTCTTTTTTTTTTTTTGTCCCAGTTTCTCTCAGAGGGGGGGGACATTTTCCTAAATAGAAAACTATGCTTCTTTAAGTTGTTATGTATAGATACTACAGTAAAGCTAAGAAATCCCACCCAAGCAAGGGAACTTTTTTTCTAGTCACTGTGCAGTCTTTGGGTATTCTCTGTTCAAAAGAACTAAACCCCAAAATCTTTCAAATAAGTGAAGCAGTAAGGAAGAAGACAGAAGAAAGGTCATCAACAGCAAAAATGCTTCTGCTTATTCTACTTTTCTGTGCAGTGCACAGGTACAAAATGGGATTCTGTTTCCTTAATGGCAGAAATAATCAGATATAAATACATGAAGGAGAAGGAAGCAGAAATACTTCTGGGCACATGAACATATTGCCCATGTGAACCTAGTCTAAGCCAACTTGATAGGAAGAGATTTCTAGTTTTTTTCCCTTGAAATATTTGACTCACATTAGAAAGATAATGAGTGAGTGAATCTAGCTGAGGGCTTATGTGCATAGGATTGAAATTGTATAGGTTTGGATTTTTTGGTCTCTTTTCTTCACATCACACTGTGGTAACATTCTTCCTCTCTTGTGTCAGCACTTTTGGTTTTCACTGTTTGTGAAAGTTCCTCATTTTACAAATGAGTATAGTCTTTTTTCCCTTGTAAAACAATGCTTATGATGAGACCAGTTTTTTTCAGTCATGAAGCAATCTGGTTTTGATTTTGAGAATGAGGGATTTTATTATCTGCTTAAAGAACACTCTCTGGTTGCTTACTTTTTTTTTCCCTGGTGCATCAATAACCCTAATAAAAATGAACAGATAAAGATTTGGCTTGTACTGGGGGAACAAACAAAAACATCTCACATGGACACTTCACAGTCAGAAATGCTGCCTTTTCTTTTCACTTCACAGAAAGCTTATTTCCTTTTACAATATTTAATGCATTGCTATTCCAAAAATTAAAACCCCATTTTTTTTCAGAAAGAGCCATACTTTTTAAAGGCATCAAGGAATGAACACTGTGTGCCTCATACCTCCACAGATAACTTCAGACTTGCTGAGCTTCGTGCATCTGAGGAAATCCAGTTAATCTGCAAAATATCTGAGAACAGCTCTGGGTGGCTGATGTTTATCATATGAATCATAATCATTTCCCTCTCAGTTTGTATCCCTCCTGTTTCTTTTAGGCACCTGCTCTTGCATGATGTGCTCACTATGTAGATGTACTGGGATGGGCTGATTGCTGCTTAACGTGTAGCCTATGTGTAGCAAAATGAGACTGCAGCTGTCAACTAAAGCATCAATTTTCTTTTCATCCAACAGTGTGACTAAAAATCAAGGTTGTTGAATGGAGCTTTTCTTCAACATAAGGCCTGTGGGCCTCTTAGCATCTGTGAAATGAACCGTTGATGTGTAGACTAAATGTGTTCATTAAATTTCCAAAATTTTCTCTGGTCCATTAGAAAACAACCTGTAATGCTTTTTTCCCTTAACCCACTGAGACACTAGTGACATTCCTAAACCACTGATTATCCAGATCTCAACTCTGGGTTCTTTTAAACAGTTCACAGTCATTGGAGCAGATCTTCTAAAGGTCAGGCAAGTATTGAGCTTTCTTCCATTAGTCAGGAATGATCACCAGCCTCATCTAACCACCAGCAGTTTCTTCTTGATCTTCTATGGCTCTATGACAGCTGTGCATGCATTGCAGGCGATCAGAGGAAGTCCCTTCCCATTGCACATGGGTTAAGGTTTTGTCTTGTGACTTCCACCTGCCCAGGTGCCTAGTTCCTGATCTCCCTGGACTCATTGTGCAGGCCAAAGCCCCCACTGACCCTATGGTACTCCAAAGCCTTTATTAGCTGCCCATGCGAAAGGAAAGTCATCTGAGCAACACTTTATGATGTCTTACAGGGGTGAGAGATCAAAAGCCTGTTAGAAATGACTGGAGATCCCAACTCTGGTTTTGACATTTAAACACTGCTGCTGTGCTTGGTGGTTGGTTGTGTTGTTCCTTGGTACAGAGATGACCATCAGGTAGATCTGGACTTGGATGGTGGACAGGAAGGCAAAAATAATTGATGTTTGGCAGCTCAGCCAGTCTGCAGACCTGGCACAAACATTTTGGAGGAAAAGTGATGCAGCAGCATGTTGCCACCCCTTCTGCTGCTCTGGGCAGTTTGTAAACACCTACAATGTATAGACTGCTGTGCAATTTTCTACTGATGAGTCAGAAGCCACTTTAGTAGCTCCCATTCTTACAGGATAGACTCAGCCCACCCCAGAGGGAAAGAGGAGCATTCCCACAGAAGAAACAAGAAATCTAAATCAGAGGCAACTGCTCTGTCTGCCTTGCAGACTGCCAGTGTCCCAGCACACATAACTGGGAAAGATCCAGAAGGAATCAATTTCCACAATCCAGTGGTTGACATGAAGTGGAAAACATTCAAGGAGGGTAGAAAACAAACAAACAAATAAACAAACAAACAGAAATAAAGAAAAACTCCTCTTGTTTCTTATTGCCCAACAGTTTACTATGGTTATTGTTCCATTTTGGCCACAGACTTGTGACCCCTCTCATTTTATTTAGTACTGCTTTCAATTCTCTTTTTTAAAACAAAACAAACCAAAGCAAAACAAACAACTCAGAGTGTTGCTAAAGCTGTGTCAAACTTATTGACTGCTGTTTGAGACTCTCCCATGGGCTGATGTTAGCATCAATACCAGAGATGCATGGGACACCTGCTAGCACAAGCATGGTGCTGAGCCTCTGCTCCTGTGCCTTGATCAGACTTGGTCATATTATATGAAAAGTGAGGGTATGAGTTAAAGGAAGAAATATATTTTACTATTATCTGCATAAACAGGCAGGCTTCCAGGCTCACAATAGCACTGCTTGGGGTTTTGAAGTGTTGTTAATGCAGGATGGTTTTTTTTCCCCACAATATGAATAAATACCTGCTCTATGTATACATATATTCATAACTTAAAATGCATACATAAAATCATAGAATCTCCTGAGTTGGAAGGGACCCAGTAAGGATCATCAAGTCCAGCTCCTGTCTGTGCACAGGACAACCCCAAAAATCACACCATGTGCCTGAGGGTTTTGTCCAAAATGCTTCTTGAATTCTGTGCCTACAGATGCTTACATATATAAATACCCTTACATATGTGCAATATACAGGACGTGATGATAAGTCTGAATATCAGGAAAAGTGCTGCCTGAGCATTTAGTTGTGTGTACAACAAAGCCTTCTTCTACCTAGGAATCATCAGTCTTATCCTCAGAGCAGCCCAAGCATGGATGTGGCCTAGAGAAAGAATATAATTTTTAGGGTGCAGTGCCTGCTTTTGCAGAGGAAGTGTTTGCTGCTTTCGTGCTGTTCTAAGGACTCAGGTGAACTAACACAGACTCTGTTGTTCCATATTTGTTCTCTCTCTGACATGATCCACCTGCCTACCTCTGCACAGGACCCTTCCTCTGGCACGGCCAAGAGCAGAATAGGTGCTGATTTGTCCCTTTCCCAGCTTGACTCCTGTTTCAGGTGTTCATTTCACCAACAGAATGTGAGAAAAACCCCAGTGAGGTAAATGTGACTTGTTCTGGCAAAGGAGAGAAGCAGCCTGCAGAGATGTAGCTCTGTTCAGAGCAGAGATGCCTGTGGACAAACCCCTCCTGGTTCATATTTCCTGGTTTCTGGGAGGTTTAACAGTCTGTAGCCAGGGATTTGTCCCTGTGCCTGTGCCTGAGCTTGCCCACACTTGGCGTTGGGTTTGAGAGCTCCACTTCTGCACCCCACTGGAGCCCTGTGGATGCTGGCACTTCCAGGGCTGTGTGCCTGCTGGGTGGAGTTTTTCTGGATGACAGCTTTGGAAATGGGTGCCTCAAGTCATCTACATCTTGCTTTAAGTCCCAGAGCTCTTTTTTTTTTTCCCCTGTTCCTGAGTCAATGAGTCTCAGAAGACTTCTGGTAACAACTTGCTTTTGGCTGGAGATACCATGAGAAAATAACTCCTCCAGTGCTATTTTTTTTCTGTCTCTCTCTCTCTCTTTCTGAGTCCTGGACAGAATTAGGAAAGCAGAGTCACACCTCCCCTCATTCAAACTTTGAATTTATTCCCAGTTGGGTACTTTTCCTTTTATCCAGTGTATAGCAGACATCTTTTTGCCTTCTCATCGCTTTGTTCATGAACTGGACCTTTTCCAGTGTCTCCCCAGGCACAGTCCCTGCAAGACAGGGTTTGCTTTTGCCTTAGACATCAGCCAGCCAGCAGTGCACTCATTCTAGCAGGAGCAGCCAGAAGCAATCTGGGGAAAGAGGTATCCCAGGTG
The DNA here is from genome assembly GCA_013399015.1 of Galbula dea. Lineage (NCBI taxonomy): Eukaryota > Metazoa > Chordata > Aves > Piciformes > Galbulidae > Galbula > Galbula dea. Next base: position 290,386 of record VWZX01009193.1, on the reverse strand, counting down.
CCAAAATGTATTGCTAAGGCTCTGCCAATGAACGTGAGGGTGAACTAATGGTATTGGGAAGAGTATTTGCAAGTTTTGCTGGTGGCATCAGAATCTGATCTCAATTACAATGAAGTAACCAGGGTAGGTTTCAATCTGGATTGGATTGACCACATTTAAGTCATCTTTTAAAAGTTTGCTTCTGCCATGCTACTCTAATGAATCAAGTTGTCTTGCATATAAAGGCATATTATTGTCCTGCTTCCTTAGCATCTTTCTATTTGTTTGTTTATTCTTGGATTTATGCATGAAATTTTCACCAGTTAAAAATAAAATAGGCTTTTAAATTGATTTAATTGGAAAGATACAATCGTCTGCGAAGACTCTTAAATTGAATTAAATCCATTTTGCTATGGACAGAGCATCACTATTGCTAAACTTGTCTGGTACTGCCCTGCTGCCCTGTATAAGGTTTTTGGTTTGAACAGTTCTGATTGTGCCAGATGTTAGCAATTCTGGATGAACTTTCTGACACTCCTGTCTGAGAACTTCCTAGGTGTGTGTCTCACTTACATGCTTCCACAGAAGCTAGCAACGTGTATCCAGCTGCTTTTAAAGATGACATTAGGGAAAAATACATTGGCAAAAAAAATGGGGTTTAGCATGCTTTTGTTCCTTTGCTTTAAGAAGGGCTAGTGCTTCCCTGCATTGGCACTGGGATTTGCAAATTGTCAAGGGAGGATAACTTTTTGTGCCAGGAGTGTGTTTTTTTCATTTCCTGTGGAAAGAAATTCGAGATTTGCATACATGCCACAGCAGATTCTTAGAGTTTGGTGAGGGCATTTTCCAAGAATTATGGTCATCTGTGGCCTAATCTGCTCCTTCACAATTCTTCCTGTGATTAGACTCAGTTAAAACTATCATACATCTGGGTTTTCCTGGACATATCCTCCTTTGTTGCAGTCTGGAAATGTTATCTATGCAGATTTTGAGGAATTCCTGTACATGCCCTGCCCAGATGGTCTGTGCATGTGCTGTAAGTTTGATGTGCTCCAGAAGCCCTTGATTTACTGCATGAAGTAATTGTCCATGATGTGAGGAGCATGGTCATGATACTTTCTCGACGGGTGATGTACGCTGCAGCGGCATATGTCACTCGACTCAGGGAGTCCTGAGCAACATGCAGAGGCTTGGGACTACCTGACTCACTTAGGCAGACCAAGGGAAGAAGCTTATAAATTAATGTAAACTTTTAATGCCACTTATGTCTGCATTATGAACATAGGCACATATTGCATCTTTTCTTGGATTAGTGTTGAAAATTACTGTTCCTGGATTGTCCAATTGAAAGAAGTGTGGTTCCTCACAGTGAGGAATCTTGTATCTGGTAAGTATTTAAGATAATTACAGTAATGGTTTTAATCTAACACTAATACAAATTAAAGCATTAACCACAATGACTGAAATGTGATTTCCTGTGAGTAAGCCCTTGCTATGTGTTGGTAGCAGTAAAGCTTTGAGCAAAGAAAATGTCCAAAAGAAAGCAGATGAAAGCATTATCTTAGATCCAAAATCAGGATGTTCATGGATAAGATGGCCTAAAAAATTAACAAAACAAAGGAAACAAAACCCTAAAGCACTCAAACAAAAGCTATTTGATATCGGTGATCCTGAGCAGCAACATTTAAAATCACTCCTGCATGTGTCTTTTCCCCCAGCTTTGGTTTGTGATCTCTGTATGTGCTAAAGTGCCAGAAGTGTTTATCTTTTGGGAGAATTTGTGGCCTGCACTATGCAGTGAGATAGTTTCCAAGACAGCAGATTCCAGGCTTCTATGTTTGTGGACTTACTCGTGGCTGTGATTTCCATGTTTTGTGCCCTAATCCTATATGGTCATTAAAAACAAAGGAGGTATTAAATTTGTGTATAGTGCATTCCTTTTAAGTTTATAACTCTATCCTTGGAGACATGACAGCATGATTAGGCACCTTGAGGCCTGCCTGAGCACCATTTCCCCTGCAAGTCCTGGTACCAAAATGTGGCTGGAGCACCAGGTGCACCTGCTTGGTGCTGGAGGGATCACTGCACATCCTGTTGGACCTAAGGCTGCTCTCACCTTGCAGGCTAAGCAATGAAATTGGGAAAAATAATTGGCTTTGCCAAAAGTTAAGCAGTATTCTAGTTACCAGGGCTGCTCTGAGGGTTAGCCACCAAACTGGAACGTGGCTTTCCCTCCTCTCTGTCATGCCATGCTGTTTGCCATTTAGACTAGGTCCATGCAAGGACGAGTACACCTCCATCAGCTTGTCCATCTTCAGGATCACTGCTCTGCACCACAGCTACATTTGGTCTGTTATTTAGGGGTATTTTAGAGAGGTATTTTATTTTTGTTTGCACTTAGGCTGTTTTCTGTGCTTCCATAGACGTGGTTCTCAACTCCAAGACAAATTGGGACCTCATCCTTTATACTCTGTGCAGACACAGGTAAAGGTGAACTAGTCAGGTTTGGCTCCATCTCACTGGACATTGTTCACTTTTCTTCAAAATCAAATCAAGCATTTCCAGAAATTCCCTTGAAGCAGGATTTGAGGAAGAGTTCCTTTTAAGACATTTTTTTTAATGATAGAATGTTAATCTATCATATTTAGCTTTAGCATTTTGTTTTGAATTGTAATTCATCTGTGTATCATTTTTAGAATAATATGAAATTTCACAGTATCCCATTACATTAATTGTCAATTTTCCCCACAAGCTGAGATGTAACAGTTCACATTAAGCAGTGCTGCCACACATAAAATGAAAGAAATGGAAGATATTAGTTCTGATGCTATGATGACATGTCCTCAATAAAAATAATAACATGTAGAATTGCACACTGTTAGAAAGCTGCTGCTGTGTTATGAAGAAATGATGCATCATGGAAAAGGTAACAGCATAAATCTGTCTAGAAATAACAAAAATGAAAACTATTGGAAACACCTTTTTGGGAAGAGAATTATTTATGTTTTAAAACATATTCATGGAGAATTTTTCCGTGCAATTAATAGAATATCAGAATAATTTGTTGACTCCATTGGCTTTTTCTGACAAACTTATATTGCAAAGAAGTTTTCCAACCTGCTCTCATGTGAAGTGAATTGAAACGAAAGCAGATTTGGGCCCCGTGTCTATATGGTTCGTATTAGAGACGGGCTCGAACCAAACCCACTAGATCAGAACATTCCCAGACTTTGAGGAAGTTTGGCTCTGATTTCAGTTTTAAAATTCAGTGCTGGCTTCTTTCAACAAGGAAGTAAATCATCTGAGTACCTCTTTGGGAAATTTGGATCCAGATCAGTACTTTGCAGCTGCAGATGCAGCCCTCATTTAAACCTAGAGCTCCCTGAGCCCAGTCCAGGGAAGCCAGGAGAGCACAGAGCTGACCCAGGTGAACAGACCAAGTCAAGGGAATAGTCACGCTCGCGCTCTGCCAAGAAGGAGATATGGAAGTAAGAGGTGCATGAAGAGCACAGAGTGTAGGATATCAGTCCTTACAGGAGGGCTATGTGTCCCAAATCAGCCAGCATTGGGGTTTAAGGTCCTGTGGTTTGTGGACTTGGTGTGAAATGGGCTCTTTTGCTGCTGAAGGGCTTGAGAAGCAAATGTCATTTGACACATTTTTGCACTGTTGTACAGTTCCAGTCCTTGATGGCAACCAAGGGTTGGAGTGGAGAGGGAGCTGCTGGTCAGATTTGGTAGCAAAATTATTAGCAGAAGCTTTTGAAGTGGTTGATCCCGGAGATCCTGGAGTTGTGAGTCCTGGAACTACTACTGTTGCTAGTGATAGGGGAAACAGACTTGATGTTACTGCTGCTTTTATACACAGTAAAGCCTTTTTTATTACTTTTTTCCCTGAAGTCAGACAAAATACTCTAAAATGTTTCTCCCAAGCTGCCTACATGACCACATCAAAGCCATTGAAATCCTAAGCCTCTGCAGCGGGGACAGCAGGTACTTCAAGGAAGGGGATAAAAACACCTCCCAAACATGGCCTAGTCCCCTTTGCCCCTAGCCATTCAGGGGAGATCCTGCAATGATGGAAACATGCAGAACAGAATGAATTTCCTCCAGACTCAGTATCTGTATATGGGAGAGAAACTCATGAAGACTCCAGCCAGTGGAATGAACCTGTGTCCTAGATCCATTCTCAGAACAGCTTACTTACCGGTTATTGACTGTATTTCTTCACTCCTTCTGTGACATAGAGGGAGCAAAATGGTTTTCACTACTTCGTCTCCTGAGATCTGACTTGACAGTCCAAGCTGTTGTTCAGCTAATTCAGCAAGTGCATTTACACTGCTGTAAAAAACTTCTATCACTTGCCACAATTCTTTGTAAGTCTTGTATCATAAGAAACAAATGCCTTGCAACCTTTCCATGAACACCCCAAGGATTCCTGGAAACTAAACATGACACATGAACAAGACAGAAGACACCCTTGGAAATGGGGGCAATATAGTTTGTGTTTCCCTTTTTTTCTAAAAACCCATTATTATTTTGACATGATTCTGTTCCACTCATTCTGTCTAGCTGTCTAGATTCAAGCTGCTCAGTGACTTTCTTCCACTTCCTCTTTGTATGGCATCTAGAACAAGAGGGAGCCCATTTCCAGTTCATTCTTGGGGATACTGTATTAAATATGCTTACTCTTAATGCTGTTTCTTGAAATATCTTAACACTACTCAGTTTTAAATAGTGACTGAACCAACTGAGTCGCTTCAATAGGTAACCCACTGCAGTGTCATTTTTCAACAAGAATGATGTTGGCCATCTCAAGTTCTTGTTTCAGACAGTCTTTTATTCTTTAGGTTAAACAATCACTTTTATTGAGCCTGTAGACCTCCAATATAATTGCAATCCATCAAACTTTATGAGTGCCTGGAGTTTTATATCTAAGTCAATTGGCAGCTAGTGAACCAGTATGGGGGAAATTGTCAGGTTCTTTGAGGTGGTTGTAACGAAACCTACTCCCCAAATAATAAGACACCATGAGCTGTCACTTGCCAAGCTCCTAACACCCAATACACAGCAAAGCTCTCAACAAATTCTTTGAAGAGGTTATGGTTTAGTTGTTCACAAAGTATTTTTATATAACCTCTTGTAGAAGTGTAACATTTCCATAAGCAAGTGGCATGGGGAGGTGATAACTGCTGGTACTGACTTATGGAAAGCTGTGTTGGTGCATGACTTTGCTGAAGGTTGGTGGAAGAGCTCTTGCTGACACAGCTATGATGGATATTTCCCATGGGCCATGATGTGCTTGTTGCTGAAGTTGGAGCTGCATCCTCAAACATACAGTGAGAAGGACATTCATTTTTCTGCAAAGGTTAAGTGGTCATTGAAGCAGAACATGCAGTATTTCAGATTCTAAACACCTTAAATTATTTTGGAGCTGCTTTTCACTGTGCATTTTGAGTTTCAAAAATGGTTGGTTATGACTAAGAATCACATAATACTTTTTCTGGGGCCCTAATTAGCTGGGCTGACCTCACGTCCTAACAAAGTTTGGCAAAAACCCTTTCCACTGCTTTTCCCAGAGGGACAAACTGCATTTACTGAGCTCTTATTTTGCCATGTTAAAAAAGTTAAAAAGCCTGATACTTTTCACATTTTTATGACTCCCTCATGAATGGAAATTTCACTAAGACTTGAGAGGGATATTTTCCTTACATTGTAGTCCACAGTAATTTTACAAGGGAAATCAGAGGCACGTATTAGTCTGATCTCATTTGTGCCAGGCTAACCGTGAAGTAAGTGAAGTGTGCATGTATGTAAAAAGTTCACGTAGTTAAGACCAGAATCTGCCAAAACCCCTTTTTGTCCCTAGGCTACTAGTCCTACTGTCTGGAATTCCGTCCCTTTTTACTGCCCTGGATTTCTAGTACTTTTACAGTATTTGAGATTTCTAACTAATGCTATTACAGTTTTACTAGAGAACAGTCTCCTGAGTAAGATCAGAGTTCAGGAGTTGGCTGACATGCTCCATGACTGGCAGAGTTACAGAAATACAGCCTAATCTTCTATTTATTTCAGCTCTGTTGTTGTCTTTCCATGTCTTTTTAGTCTTACCTGGATATATACATTTTTTTTTCCTCCCTTGACTTCTCTCTCTGCTAATATTTTTATCCCTTGGCATCTTTTAAAGTTCTGAGGTTGTCTGGAAGAAAACAAAGCCCTTGGTATGAAGATTTACAGACATGAATAAGCATTAGACACTTCATTGGACTGTTGCATTGTGTGCAACTGATAAAAATTAGCTCAGCAAGGACAACTCAGCTGTGCAAAATGACTTATTTGCGTAAGGTTTTATAGCCATACTGCAACATGTAGCATATGCAATTCAAAATCAAAATTAGTCTGAGTTAAGCTCTCTCTGTACCCATGTGTATTTTGATCTGCCTCAGGAGTCTTAAGCAGCAATTAATTTTTAGCAGCTTCAATAAATTAAATGAAAATTTGGGAACACAGGCAGTCTAAAGAAATCTGTCAGCAATGATTATCCTATCCTTTTTTGTTATAGGTACAGTTTCAGTTAATAAAGAGTTCTGCAGTTAAACAACTGTTTTTAAGAGAGCTCATTGAAGGCCAACGTACATTTGCAAGCTAAATCCTCAGGCATAAAAATGCATTCGATTGGGCTGTCCACCTAATGAAAACTCAGCCAAGCAGAAGTGTTTCCTATCAGGTAGAATTTAACACAACCTTTTCTTCACATTGGTGCACAGCTACTTTGGGTGGACAGAATAAGTTTCAACTGGTTTGTGCTTTGGAGCACATAATAGCATCCAAGATGCCAGTGTTGAGAACCAAGGTATGAAAATGCTCCTTGCCTTGCAAAGTGCTGACCTGCTGGCCTGAATCCCCCAAGGAGCTAAAGCATGTGCTCCCACAGAGATCCCACATGTCTGCTCCCAGACAATGCCACAGACCTGAAGGTAAGTTAATGCTTCTGATCTGTCTTGTGTCAAGGGAATAATGCTCAGCACCTTGCAGGATTACAGAAATGTAGCTTGCCTGCATGGGACCAGCCCACTTAAATGAAGCCTGGTTAAAAGAGTAAGAAAATACATGATGAACATGTGCCACAATAAACAATTAGAGATGACTGAGAAGAAAGGGGGATTCATTTTAATCAAATGGTTTGTCTAACTTTTTTGACTTGAAAACTGCACTAATATCAAAGTAAACTCAGAAAGTTTGTGCTGGCACTATTACAAGTTGCATCAGATTTATTTGTTTTTATTGTTAAGCTAAGAATCAAGCTTGCAAGCACAAAACCCTGTACCTGTTCTGAAGATTGAGGACTGTTAATAAGGATGGATTTGATTTTGTTCATTTAAAAAATTAATTTTTCCTGCATTTTCCTAGAATTTCCTGCTCTTAGGATTACACCACTGAAATTTTGAAACTTGAGAGATAGAAGAGACCAAAAGCACCGAGTAGCCATGAGACTGGAAGTCATGGCATTCCCAGGAGATCAGGGAGACTATGATGTTCACATTTCCTGTCCAGCATGGGACACGATAGACATGTTAGACTGTGCTTTCCAGATTGTAGCAAAAATCACAGATCCCAGCCTGTTTGCTAGTTTCTGTTTCATTTTCTCTTTGATCCTAGAAGAACTGGGTCCAAGAAAACCTCTACAGGAAACAAGTCTGTTCAGAAGAATATATCCCATAAAGAAATTCTTCATGAGCTGTACTTGCTACACAAAAGGCCAAGGAGTTCTGCCCCTTACACTTGTCTTGGTTGTGTTCTGTTCAGGTAGAGTTTAGTGTCAGGCAGTGCAATTTTATTGTCTCCTGTTGTTAATACCAGAAGGAATCCCAATATCACTGACTTCTGTGGTACCATGAACCCTCAGACAGGAAGGGCATTAGTGGGTGGTGGTTGAAATACTGATCTTTGTCTTTCCTTTCTCACTAGTCTCTTGTACTGCAGCTTTTTGAAAATTGCTGCTTGGTCCAGGACTTAATAACAGGGATTTCGTCTTAGAGAGGAGCAGATAAGGCAGAGCAGCCCTGGCACCCTCACTTGTTCCCACTCTTCCTGGACATATGGGCCCCACTAGCTGAGCACAGCCCCATTCCTGGATCCTGCAGACCCCTGAAACTGGACAGTCTGTCTGGTGCCATCACTGCCCTCGGGAGGGAATGGCACCGTTAGCAGGAAACAGAAAATGCTGCTTGTCTGCCCTGGCTAGGGCATGTAGTCCTGCTAGAACCATCAGCCTGCCTCTGCAGCAGGGGGAGGAGGTGGATTCATGGTGGAGACATGGGTGTGGAGGGACAGGCAGATACCTCAATATCACAGCTATGTCCCTGTGTTACAATCTGCTGTTGTGTATTTTGGAGTTGTGGTACTGGAGTATCACTAGCTAGGTCATTACACTTCACACAGTGATGTAATTTCACATGGGATACCAGATTATGTTGTGGTTGGAGATGAAAAAGCCAATGTTTCACCTCCCAGCAGGGTGAAATCCTGCAGTGAGGCACATTAATTGTTGGAGTGCCAGCAACATTGTGATGAGTTATGCCAGGCTATAATGGCATTTTGTGATGGGTGAGAGCCAGTCCCAAGGACTGCCCGCCTGCAGCATGTCTCTGCTCCAGGTCTACCTCTTTCTTCTATCTGGAAATCACTAAGCAGAGGATTGATGTGGTGGCCATGCACAGCACACTCATTTAATCATTTCTTCCCTCTCCATGGGCAGAGACAGGGCTCTGCTCCAACCATTTGCCTTGCTCAGAAATACATCAGCCTGGCTGCATGGCAGAGCACCTGCCATGGGAGAACACTGGGCTGATGTGTGCCAGGCAGAGAAAAGCTTGCTGCCTCTCCCCACCTCTGCCTGCCTCTGGAGCCACCTGCCCTCTCACCAAGGAAACCAGCAGGCATCAGCAAGGGCAGAGCTTTTGAGGACTTGATACAGTCCTTGTGTGGCTCAGCTGGCTTACAATACAGCCGGATGAGATAGGGACATGAGAAGAGAGGCAGGAAGGCAAAGAGGTGGCAGAGAGGTGACAGGCTTTACTGTGGATCAACAATGGGGTGGTGGCACACCTGAAAAGAGTCTGCAGGCTGCCTAGCCTGGCTCCAGTCCACAGGGCAAGGCACCCTCTGTCCCTTGTCGCTTCTCATACCTCTTCTGTCTCCACTGGATCTCCTGGGCAAGCTTCACTCATGCTTCAGCAACATTTATTGTCACATTTGTCATCTGTGCATATGAAAAAACTGGCAGACAACTTCTATGGCTTCCCTTGAAAAAAACAAGCTTTCCATATGAGAGAGAGGTGGGAGTTTTGAGAAGGCAGAAAACTCTTTTGGTATCTTGCCAAATGTCCTCATTGGTTTCAGCTGTGGGTGCAGGGCTAGCTTAACCCTAGGGCATTCAGGGCCTCTACACAGCTGATGGTGGGTATGCTTTTAAGGAGACCATTGGAAATATAACTGTAAATGGCATCAGCTTCTGGAAAACTTCTTTCAGTGCCACTTGAAAGACATTGTTTTCTGAGTTTTCTGGACTTGATTTTGATCTCATGATAATGTGACAGGGATGTCATAGGTTTACTTCAGAGCCAGCCACACTAGGCATCTTTTCTTTTCTCAGAACATTTCTCCAGTTGTCTGGTTGGAGGAGAGTATTTGCATTTGCTCTTTTCCCCCCCACCCCCATTCAAAACTCACTCCACTTCATCACCATGGTTTGTACATCATAATCTTGCAGCTGCTGAATGTAAGAACTGATGCTGTGCACATAACCCCCTGATTTTCCAGAGCTGCTCTTGACTTACATGAGAAAATCCTGACTGTGAAGGCCTTTTCTGCCACTTATTCTGCCACTTTTTCCCAGACTATGTGTTCTAGATCCTTCCACGTTATGGCACATGAGTCATGTAGTGAGTATCTGAGTATTTGTGCTATGTCTGCAGCAGAAAGAAGACTTCACTGGTTTCACAAGAGAAAATTGGGTCTTAAATTGGCTGGAAAAAAGGAAAGGGATAAAAAGATGCCACCAGATAAGTATAGTGTACATATTCTTTTTCTCCAAAATATTTACTTATGCAAATTCACCACAACCTTTTTCAAAGATACTTGGGTTCTTTTCCATATTTTAAAAGGATCACCTTGAACCAAAGCCATATTATGAAGGAAAAAGCAAAGAGAAAACAAGCCTGACCTTGAGCAAATTTGGTGTGGTAGTGATTCACCCTAGTGTCATCTTAGTCAGATAGTCAGCATCAGCTAATCATAAACCCATGACTGTTGTATGTGTGTGTGAGTGTATTTATATAAATATATATATTTCTGTATGACCACTCAGAATCAGAGAATAATGCAGCATCTCTCATGCACACCACAAATTTGTCTGTAAGACCCCTTTCAGGGTAGGTCTTTAAAGCACATGCAATAATGCTAAGGGGCTGCTCAAGTCTAACAGCACTGACATGCTTTTCTGAACTGAATTGCAAGAATCTATTTCTACCCCCATTGAAACCTGTTGAAAGACCAGCTCAGCACTGCTTCCTCAGCCTCACTCAGGAGCTTCACCTCTGTCTGCATTCAGTGAAGCCCAAGGTTTTCTTTAAACACTTGAAACAGAATTACTGTATTCAATACGGAAACATTAGCAGAGTTTGGTGTCTGATCCGGGGAAGCTGTCAGTAGAAGGTGAGTGGCAGTTGTAGCCAAAGGGTATCCCTTATTCAGAAGGAGTTTATGAAACATTTGTCCATTAAGGCTACTTGTGAGAAGTCCCACTCTCTACACCATGAAAGCAAACCAGGTTCTTCTTCTGCTTTGGTTGGAGGTGAGGGGTGAGATCTGCTGGGGAGCAGTGGTGCTGCTCCTTCAGCCATGACGCTTCTGCAACAAGGGCAAAGCAGGGATTTGTGAAAGCCCAGGGAAGAGAGAGAAATAAAATCATTTGTCCCTCTGTGCAATTAGAAAGGAGCAAAAGATGTCTGTGGTGGGTGTGTTTTCACATGTCACTTGATGGGCTTGAAGCAATCTAAATAATTACTGGGTTACAAATGTGATGGCCCTGGTTGTCCACATTTTATCTTACCTTATTGTTTCTCAAAGAGGTTGAAAACCAGAGAGAACATACTATTCCTCTGCACTCAGTAATGTTTATGTTTGGAAATGAGATTAGAAATCTCCAAGTGAAAGAGTGTCTTATTTCAGGGAGATAAAATCACTTATTAAACCTGCCCTTAAAGCCAGCTGACTGGCAAAACCCTAAGTGTTGCAAAGTGCAAACATTTCTGTGAGCTAGAGTTTTCTGCTACTTTCACTGCTGCAATAGCCAAGCTATTGTTAGGCAAGAGGTGTAAGTGTATGAGTATATGGGTGGCTGTGTTTGCAAAGGATGGATAATACCCTTTATGCAAATCTTCTTTCAAGTTTTAGCACTAAATACAACACCTTGTCTCATGGATTTGTTCTGTGGTCAAATTTTGCCTTTGACTCACACTACTTTCCAGAAATACTCCTATTTTTTTTAAGAGGCCTGAAGCTATCTATCAAAATGAATGCTTTTTTTTTTTTCTAAGAAAATTCCCTTTAGAAAGAAGGAAGTAGAGGAGAACAAAGGCACAGAGCCTGTGACAATGACTCATTATGTTCCTTATAAATTATTGCTGTGAAGTCAATGCAAATTGTTTCTCACAGTTTCAAAACCCACTATAAGACAATAACTTAGGGCTATAGAAAGAGGAGCACCTAAATAATGCCTTTTTTTCTGTAACAGAGAAGTGTGAAACAAACAGTAGAGTTATTTGGAAAACAGTTGAAGATGAACTAGTAGATTAATTTCATGTACTGTACTACTGTATTTTGTACAGTATATTTCAGGTACTTTGTACTACTGTAGCAGGCAAAACTGAAACAGAATCAAACTCCTGATTTTGAGGTATTTATTAAGCCTGAAAATTCTGTGATTTGTTTGGCAAGCTTCTGTTCTATGGCACATTATGAGTAGGGAAAAGGTCTGAAACCTGCAGGAACAGTGGCAAATGTTTGACCTCAAGAGCTTGGTCTAGTTTGGCAAGCAGCAGTACCTTCCTCTTCAGCACACTCTGAACACTTAGCACACCACTTTCTGGAGGGGTAATAGAAAGGCTCATGGGCTCTTGGTCTCTGTGCTGGCTCAGGTTTCTGTTATTATTTCCATTGGGAATGGGAGAGTCTCCAGAGCCCAATGTGCACACTGCCTTTGCTGTGAAGCTTGCCTATTTGCTTTGCTTCCAAATCTTTGCTGGCAGAGCCCACGCTGCGATAGAGGCCCACGGGTACATTTCTGTCTGAACCAGGTTGAGTAACAGAGCTGTTGAAGAGTGTGGTGTAAGTCTCCAGATGTGTCTGTGGTTGTTGAAAGTCCTGTGCTCTTATGCAGGAAGATGAAGCCTTACTGCCATATCTTCACAAATACCTTCCCCTAGCTACTGTGCTAATACAGCAGCTCAGACAGCATTTGAAACCAAACCAAAGATTTTCACAGCTAAAAACACAGATGTACACGGTCTTGTTCAAAAGATGCATACCCTGTGGCTGTGGCCTACAAGGAACCCATGCCCTCTGTAGAGAAAATGCTATGAAGGGATACCTAATGTACAGTGACTAGCAGCTGGTGGCCTCACTTTCATCTGCTCTGCAGTCACTGGTGGCTGTTTCTCAGAGGAGGCAGATCTATTAAGAATTGCAGGCAAAGAACTTTAGCCTAGAGTCCCTTGGTGTTCAAGTCTGTTACTCCTAAACACATTTGTTAATTGTGCAATGCAGCCACATCATTGGTATAGTGAAAATCTCTTTGTTTACAAAATCATTTTTAAAGTCTCAGCTCTCTCTGTGGGGGAGAAAACAGATTTGGAAACTTTCCTAATGTACCTTAAGGAAACATCTCAACTACCAAACATGAGCTAGCTAAGTCACCACCAAAGTCACCATGTCTCTAGACATCCACTACAGCTGTGTTTTACAGAAGCAGCATTTGAAAAGCCATTGTGTGGGTGTGTGCACAGATACGTGCGTATGGCCCTCATTAGAGTTTCAGACAATGTGCTTTAAGGATTTATAAGGATGAACTCACCCAGACCTGGCTTTTACAAATTCCTCAGTAGTGTGACTGAATTCCAACTCATTCTTTCCTTAGATGGATAGATCTGGCAGTGTATCATAAGGGATATTTTCCTGTTATTTTAAGAAAACAAGGTCCATTTACTTTATCTTTCCATGAAATTACAAAGAGTTTCCTTGAAGCCATACCTTATCATGCATCCTGCCCAGCAAGGAAGTGCTCACTCCTGATCATTAGCCATTAAAAGGTCCTTTCAGGAAATGGTTTGAACCTTTGATGCTGCAAAAACTGCATTTCTCTAGTGCAGCATTCCTAATAGCTCTGCTTCTTCAGCTGACTTCTTCAGCTGCTCATCTTTTAGATGGCAACTCCCCTTCTGTCACTTGCCAAGAAATGATGCTTATTTCTTGTTAAGAGTAAGTATAATGTCTTTCCAGTGTTTTCAAGCTTCATAGACAGTGGACCAGATTAAAGGAATATTATTTGAAGTCATCTTTTCTCCAAGAAGTAATGGGACCATCATGCCTCTACTAGTTCTCCAAGCTCTGGGCCAGATGGTCATGACACCTATTCCACGTCCTAGCCCACACCTTGTATCCATGTGAGCCTGCCTGGGGGCTGCGTAGACAGAGTTGCACTCCAGTTTTCCCTTGCCATGATGTATAGTGAAATAGTGTTGACATAAGTCAGACAATGCCCGATGGGAGGTGGTGAATTCACGTGCCCTGAGAAACCAAGTCCTCAGCACATCAATAGCTTAGGAAGCAGAGAGGAAGACAATTTTCAGGAGGGAAATTAAAAGGCAGAAGGCTGGAAGGGAACAGCATCATGAAATACAGACATGATCGACCATCTCATTTTAATGATAATACTGAGCTGCCCTCCTCCAGTGTCTGCTAAAGGTTTCTATACACTCCAGCCTAGCCATGGAGCAAAGCAATTTCAGCCAAGAAGGTTGTATATCTTTAGATCTGGGTAATAGTGAAAAGACACTGGTGCAGAAAGGATGGATAAGTGCCTGCATCTGCACTATTTCCTTCTTTCCTTAGCAAACTCTTTGGCTGGTTCTCGTTCCATGCAGTTCCTGACCATCCCTTTGTACTTGACAATAAGTGGAGGAGAAGTCATAATACAAGCTATTGTAAATGGCTGCATTAATGTTCCCTGCTGATGTAATATTCCCTCCTACAGTGTTTTGACAGTAATTCAATAATCGTTTTCTGAGTGGGTTACTCTTTCTTCTGAGAAAAAAAAAGAATAAAAAAAATTGTAGCTACCTCTTATATTGTACTGCCTATCCTCAAAATACATCACTGAAACTGATTGCTCTGATGACCTAAGTGAAGCTGCCTCTCAGGTTTCAAAAACTGGCAGGCAGGACTACCTCAGTAAGGCTGCATCAGTCCAGATTTTCAATCATTCCCCTGCCATTCAAGAAGCTGTCAGGGAAGCTGTGTATTTAGAACATACTCTCTTTTTGCTTTTGTTGAACTTTTTCAACTAAAACTAACATGTTTCCAAATATATCCATTGTTATTCTTGCACTATACTCTATTTCTTTGTGTTGCTGCAAGCAGATGCCTCTGCTCTAGGTTCACTTTTAGCACAACCTCCATACTCCCTTAGGAATGTCATGTGTATAATGCTGCTAGTAAATGGAGTAAAATGAGATGAGGGAGTTTCCAAGGCTGGCTTTGAGGATGCTTGAAAAAAAAATTAATGACACTACCAGAAGAAACTTCAGTTTCTAATGAGGGTGTTATCATGTCCAGACTCCCATCTGCCATGATCTCATGGCCAGTAAGCCGTGCCAAGCACAAGGGAAAGAGGCACAGCTCTGGTTACAATATGGAGAGCATGTGACAATATCTCTTGGCATAGAGATGCAGAGTGTGCTCAGTGGCTACTGCTTTATGTCTTTAATATGCCCTGGCTATGGTGACACATGTCTGCATCCAATAATATGAACTCAAACTGTTGTCAAATCATTGGAATGACTAAGTAAAAGGCAAGGGAACACCTGGAACCTTCCACAGTGGCTGATCATGCACACCATGTGTCTGGGCCTCCCTGGGAGTAATTCACCTGCTCCAAATTTATTTGCAAGAAACACTTCTTGTATCCTTATTCCAGCAGCTAAGTGAGAACTGCAGGGCAATATCTGACAACATAAGGGATCCAAGAGGTGTTTTTTCCCCTGAGATTTGGGACTCAGAGCTTTCCCCAGACCTGTACTTTTCTCTCTTTGGAAGCATGAACGAATCTACGAAATATATTAATTTATCATTTTTATATGTACAAAACAGAAATGAAACAGAGCAAGAAGAACTTTTTAAAGAAATAAAAGTAATGTTGATACCCAGACAGTTTAAATAGGTGCCATTATGACTCTTCTTACTGACTTGGATTACTTTTTCATCTCCTTTATGCGCTTGATTTCACACATGTTGATAAGAGGCAAAAATCAACATTTTCCTTAGGAGTTGTGTGCAATTAATGGAGTTTATTCTGAATGAACCTGTATCTCAGCACCTTTAGAAAAGTGTGAGTAATACTTGGAAAGAACCCAGAGTCCTTGTCTTTCTTTTCATTTGGGAATGAAAAGAAGAGGGAAAGGTATTCAAAGGCTTCCCTCCTACAGCCTCCTGACAGAAGGATGAAAGAAATAACAGTTGAGATGAGTAAAGGGCAAACACTGTTAGTGAGGGGTGAGGTGGGGACAGCACAATGCAGCATACAGAAGAAAGGAGTAAGTGAGTGTTTGTGTTTTAAATATTCCTCAGTAAAATAACAGCTCTTCTTAATGGTCTCTAGTACCAACAGCACCCTGAAGACTGGTCCCACCTATCTATTTCATCATACACCTGTCAGACACTCACAACACCCCTCAAGAAAGGGCAGAGCAGTGTGCATGCATTCAGTGTGTCTATTTGTCTTTTTCTTTTATTGTTTTTTTTTTTTTACCTCACTAGAAACATAAGCTCTAATATATGTTTCCACATCTCTCAGCTGCCAAGTTCAGAGCTGCAATTCAGCAAGATGTTTAACAGACTACAGTGCAGCAGAGCACATGCTTGAATTATGTCAGAAATTTCCTTCCATTTCCATCTCTGTTCGTGGTCTTGGTTGTTGGGTTTTTTTGGTTGGTTGGTTGGGCTTTTTTGTGTTATTATTTTTGGTTTCTTTGTTTTTATTTTTTGGGTTTTTTTCCACCCTCAGATGACTAAATTTGTTAATTTTCTCTTCTGAATGTATGTAGCCTTTGACTGCCTGTTTTTATGCACTTGGAGAGACACTGAAGAAAGAGCTGCTTTGTTTAGTGCTGTTAATTTGAAATAGCTTATAAGAAAACAAGAATTGAAGAACATTTTTTCTTATGAGTGATTTATATTTCCAAAATATAGAATATCAGAAGATTTGAAATGGATTTTGACATGATTTTATAGATAGCTTTGTTTGAGTTTTGCATCATTTCCTCTTAACATTTTCTGAAATCAGTTCTCTGACTCTTTGTTTTGAGGCAGTAGTTCATTTCAAAGTTTGTCTGCATTTAATGTCATTTTTTTAAAGGAAAATAAAATCCAAGGAACATCTAAAAATTGCCAAGCTGCAAACAAAACATCCTATTGTAAGCTGAATGAAAAGTTTCAGTCAGTAGTAAACATTTTTGTTGTCTTGTTATTGTTGTCCTGCCTGGTAAATGATGTAGTTTCAGACTAAACCAAAACAAATGAAAAATATGTTTTTCTTGTAAGAGCTGAAAACGAAACTTTTGAAAGCTGTAATTGAAACCACACAAGTAAGTTGGGAATGGAAAGATATATTCTGATGCAGATAATCTACCTACCAGGAATTCAAAGTCATGGTCAGGCATTGGATGTAAATAAATGGGACCTATCTAATTTAATTTTGGCATCTACAGTTCTGCTCTTTAAATCTGAACTAGTCTCTGTAAGTTCCTTTTATTGACAATGACAGGAAAGAAACAGGTCTTAGAACATCAGCTTTCTCCAGCATCTTTTCAGGATCAGGTGGTTCAGAAGTTCCTATTTCTTTTCTTTGGCCACAAAAAGAGACTCATGGCACTACTTAGGTTTGTACAACTCCTGGTAAGCTGAATAGGGTGAACTGTAGTGATTACAACTTTCCAATGAAATGGAGGTCAGGCCCAATGGAGCTGAAATTTTATATTATATTAATTATTATATTTGAAATTACTTTGGCTTTCTTCATGCATCTTGTCTTTTTGCAGGGATGATTATGAAATCCAGATCCCAAAAAAACAAACTTCCTAATCACACAGGAATACAGAAGTAAAAGTTCCTTTTGCAAGATCAGAGCCAGTTCTACCAGACATTTTAATGCTAAGTCAGATCAGTCAAGTAATAATTAACTTTAATTGGCACACCCACAAACTGTAACATTTATCCAGTGCAGACGAGTGATTTAAGAATAATGAGCATTCTTATCTTTAAATGAAGAAAGCAAAGAAAATAAACTTTAAGCAATATTTCTAATATTATTGTTGCTCTTTTGCCTCTGATCTGTGTGACTAAGACCAGACAGAAGAGTCCCAGCAAGAACTAGTGTTGCATATTAATTTCTTGTCCTTGCAGTCTAACTAACTATGAACATTGCTTATCTCTAACATGGCTCTTGCTGTGCTTTACCAGGTGTCAAGGGCTTATACAGCTCTTGAAGGAACTGGACTTTAGGAAGCCAATTAGTTCTTACCTGGCTCTCAAGTGTGTGGTGAGCAGCTCACATCCCCATGCCCAAGTGCAGTGACTTCAACTGTTTCCATGAAATTTGCATCTAAGCTAGCCTTGAACTGCACAGCTCAGTGACATAAGCTCAAGGAGCAGTTTTAAATATTGCATTTAAAACCAAAACTAAGTTTGAGATAGTCAATCACTGAATGAATAGCTTTGCAGAAGAAAAAGAAATCCATTACAGATATGAATGAAGTGTGATATGTCTTCACAAGGATCTTCAGTGGCAGCAATTTGCCACTGGGTGTAAAAGGATAGGATATAAAATACACTGCTAAAATCAAGAATAAAAGTACATGCTGGCTGAAGCAAAAAAGGGGATAGAAAGCAGAAGAAATAAAGCAAACAGAGAAAAGAAGACGTAAGAATAAATCAAAGTGACTGGACTGGTTATGTTGCTGTATGTTAGCATAGATAACCTGCTTTAATAGGGACAGATGAGTTGTTGCTGGCTTTCAGGTATGCTTCCTTTAGCAGTGCAGGGTCCCAAAACTTTTTAATCTCAGTGTTGCATCATGCTTTGCAGGAAATACCTGAATGCCATTTATATTTGACTGTCATACTACATTTCTATTTTGGACAGAATGCACTCAGCTGTGCAAGACTATTTAAGTAAATAAAATAAATTGTTGTGTTGGACGTAACTTTAGAGCTTCTGAAATGCAGAAAATTGTTATTATTCTGATCTTTTTTCCTCATGAAAGAATCTCTTACATTCTTAGCCTTTCCCTCTTTCTTCATCTCTCTTCATCTCTCATTCTGCTTCTAAGTATCTACCTTCTGAGTTCCTTTAAGACTGCAATGAAAGGAAGCAGATGAGTGAGGTATGAATGGACAAGACTGAAGAAGACAATCCTGTGACTGGAGTCTGGAGGAACCAGGGAAAGTGTTACTGA
The DNA here is from genome assembly GCA_013399015.1 of Galbula dea. Taxonomy (NCBI): domain Eukaryota; kingdom Metazoa; phylum Chordata; class Aves; order Piciformes; family Galbulidae; genus Galbula; species Galbula dea. The sequence continues at coordinate 271,619 of VWZX01009193.1, read as the reverse complement.
AGATGTGGATGAATGAGTAGCTGTGCTGTATTGATCCAGGTTAGAAATGGAAGAGGAGAAAGAGTCTGATGAGGTGTTTTTGTCCAAACTTAGTTCACAGTCTTTTGATGCAGACTGTGATGTGACTAAAAGGGAAGGTCTGTCAGTGCCAGAGAAGAAATCTTATCCAAACCCCTTCCATTCATTGCCACTTTTTGTATCACTCTGCTTTTTGAGTGTTCATTAGAAATAACTCACACACAAACTGTGAAGAAAACAGGAAGAAGTTTTCTTTCTCTCAAGATTAGAAATTAATCTTTTCGTAACAGCCTGAGATGGAAAACGAACAACAACACGTTTTGGCAAGAGCTGACAAGACAACTACAGCAAAGAAGAACTTTCCACTCTGGAAAAACAAAACCATTAAACTTCTGTGATCAGGGTTTTGCATAATGAGCTGACAAAGGGAACTCAGTAGTACAAAAGAGACCTGAGTATCTTGCATGTTACTAGAGCAATGAATGATATATTTTATCTACCTCTTTCAAAGCTAAATAACCTTATCAGAAAGATTCACTTCTTACATAAAAAATTACTGTGCTTCTTTTAAATTCAGGGATCCAATTTGTGTTTCTCAGCACAAGGAAATCAGAAGTTTTTGCCTGCTCTTGAACAGACGCCAGTCTATGCATTTTCTTCAGCAAGCAAATGGACAGGAAAACACTGATTTAATAATATCCTTTATGTCTGTTGGCATAACACAAAACATTTTATGCTCCAGACTTTACTGCTTTGTTTGAAGTTGACTAGTAATACACAACTTACAGAAGTTTGCTGTACAGATCTTTCTTCAGACTTCTGGGGAGATTTCTTCAAATTGACATGTTTTAGCCTGTGCTTTGCTTGGATTTCTATATTCTTGGTATGTGTGTACACCCTTGTACTACACAGGGACATACAGTGGCTGACTGTGAATCCTCATCAGGAGGCCTGCTTAAGATGGGCATGGGCACAAGTAAACACATATTCTAGAGGCAGCAGAAAGCAGAGCTTGAGTATTTGCCCAGATGTCAGGTGCTGCTGAATTTTAATCCTGGGTCTGGCGTGGATTTGCTCTGTAGCCTGTGGCAAATCACATAATCTCCCTGCCCCAGCATCCCCACCTGTGAAGGGGTATAATAACACTTACAATTTCCTACCTCACAGGCTGGTTTGAGGATTAATGCATGTCTGAGAAGTGCTTTGTATGCTAGAAGTCCTGGCTTAGGGGGAAGTATTTTGACTGTCTGAGTGAAAATTTGGATCATTGTTTTGGACTTTTCAGGAAGAATAAAAGAATAATAAATTGAAAATAACAGCACCATCCTAATAACTCTTTAGGTGAAAATGCCATTGCTCTGTCAGTGTCTAACTCTGTGCATGAAGTTCTTGTACACAAGCTCTACTGTTGACATCAGCAAGTGGCCTCACTTGGAGAAGCATGTAGAGGATTAATTCTTTACTTACAAATTCTCATATTCCCATAAAGTCTGAATAGGGACTTGAAAAACTGTTGGATCATCTAGTTTAATTTTCTACTTATTGAAGTGTTCTTTTATTTCTACAACTGCCACTGTATCAAGCCTTGCTGTTACCTAGGCCCTGTTGAGAAAAGGCATGAACTTTGAGAAGGTACTCTCCTGACACACTGGTAATGTTCTCAGAAGAAAAGGGACCAGGAGTGCCAGAAGATCAACCAGTCAGATAGGAATGCAAAAGGGAAACAGAGCCCATTCTTCAACAGCATTTCATTGCCACGGTAGGAGAAGGCAGGATTGTGCACAGGGAGACCCTAGGGGCTCTGAGCTGCCCGTGGTTCAGGGGCGGGGATTAAATACTCCCAGCTGCTGTGCCAGGCTACCCAGACACCAGGTTCGGTGCTGTCAGAAGGTGTCCCTGCCTGCCTTGGCATGTCCTCTCTCACCCCAATGTTCACACTGCCTCCTCCGTGAACCACTGCAGAGAAAAACAGCCTTCAGAACCAGGAGGTTATTTTTAAACCCAGCTGAGCTTGCTAATGTAGGGGCAGTGTGCTCATACCTGGAAAGATGTGGTTGAAGGCAAGGGTGACAAACGTGAGCCCCTTCCACTGGTGTTTCTGCTGAAGTTCCCGTATTTCAAAAGTAGGACTTCAGCCTGAGTAGGAGTGGTAGAATCTAGCCCTTTACATGGAAAAACAGAGACCATGATTCTCCATTACCTGCAACCTTGCATAGTCACTATCGTCCCTACAGAGTGGGAGTAAAATACTATGGGTCTGGTCGGTACACCCACTGTGGCACAGCCTAAAATGACTATGAAGCAGTATGTAAAAGGCTGGAATTATTGAGGGTAAAGTCACAAAACGCCCATGTCATTTTTTCTCATTGTAGCTGTGGACTGAAAAAGCTACCAACACCCCCTTAGCACACCAAGCCTGGTCTCAGGAAGGCTCACATTACTGCATACTTCCTAAAGTTGCATGTAACTGATTGGTATCTCATCTTCTCTAGTAAGCATTTCTGAATGCAATGGTTAGTTAAAAATGACTGAGCAAAGTCAGACACATGTGACCTGTTACTTTGGAGTGTACTTTGCATTAAGAGAAAGGTTTTTTTGGTAACAGAGAGACTAACAAGATTTTAAATAACCCTGACTGTTGACTAGAAATTGCCAGCAACTAACGTGTTAGCTGGGAAGATTTTTGAGTTCACAGTAATGATCTGAAACCTTTTTGGAGATGTCAGACTATTTCTATACTAACTCATTTTAAAGCATTGAAATCTTCTTTGCTGATGCAACTTTTAAAAATATAGTCATCAATATGTAATATGTAATGCATTTGCTAAGCATGTTTCATTTTCCTAAGCCAGAGAAGACTGGTAAGAAATGCCTCTGCAGAGAAGCTGGCTGGTAGAGTTATTGTGGGTTCTGCTGTTCTGTGGTGTCTCCAGATCAAATCCCTCTTTGGTTACTCAGTTCTGAAGCAAAAAAAAAATTATTCTGGTATGACTAATTTGATTAGAGTGTAAGTTAATTTTTCAATAATAAAACTAGTTTTCTTCCCACATTCCCCATCCTAAACCTGAGAAATAGTCTCAAATAAAGAATAAATTCAGTTAGGATATTTGTCAAAGTCTTCTTGTTTCCTCCAGACTCGAAGCATAATAATGTCTATTATAGACTTGAAAAGTTGTTGAAGATAGAAAATGTTCATACAATTTTGTGGTCACTGAGTATTTCCTTTGACACAAGCTGCATTGACAATACCTCTGGGAACAGATGGACTCTGTAGAAAAGGATAGGTAGCTGAAAGATAAGTGAAATAAAATCCTACTCGTTCCAGCACTATACGTCACATTTCATGGTGTTTCATGACACAACATACAAGTTCTACCTAGCCCTTTTAGCATATCTTTCACTTTAATGAGAAATCATTGCTGAGGTTCTTTTTATAGATTTCGACTGAAAAAAATAATGCTGTTTTTATATAGATCTTTTGGGGAGAAGTGGGACTGGGAAACATATGTGTCCCACAGAATCAACCCAGGGAACACTAACATATTAGGTAGCTTGTGAAGAAAGAGGAAAACTCAGTGAGCTTAAGACTGTCGATGCCATGAGAAAGAAGCCCATGTCAGACACCAGTTTTTCCCTCACTGCCTCTTCCTTGCAGGAGAGAGAGAACATGAGTCAGAAAACAGACAGAAAAACTTGAACCAATTCTCAGTCCTCGGAGTGCCAGAACCTCTGGAATTCAAGGACACAACTGCAGAGAAGGTCTTTTCTAGCTGTTTCCCTCCCCCTTACAGACATACACTCCCATTTTTACAGGACGGTTTTTCAGTTGAACTTGAGCTTTTGCTTAAGGGAAGAAAAGTCTTAAAAATAAAGAAAAAGAAAAACAATAAAAGCCCTATCAGAAGCAGATCAGCATCAAACAAATGTAAATCTCCAAATAATTTGCCACTTGAAACATCTGGTGCTTGGCAACAGTTGGATGACCTGCTGAGAGAACAAGAAGAAAGATATGTTCCTATCTGAAAATCAGCTCTGAACTCAGAAGGCAGCCTCAAAAGCACAAAATCTTCCTTCCTTGCCTTCTGCCTGTTTGTTTGCCTCTTTTCTTTTTTTTNTTTTTTTTTTTTTTTTTTTTTTTTTTCCTCAGGAAAGGCAGATGGCGATGACTTAGAGCTGCATGCAATTGCCCTGTTAAAACTCACTGACAATAGCATATCTCCAGGGTTTTGTCTTTGCCTCGGCTGTAACTCCCAGCTAGACAATGTCTCATTCCTGCTGTCTTGTCCTGCTTGATCTTCTCCTAGCTTCAAGAGCAGTAAGTCAGGTTTGGAGACGGGAAAGAGAGGGAAGGCTCAGAGTAAAAGGTGGAGGTAACTGAAAGGTGAGTGCTGCAACCCTTCTGCTCCAGACCTCTGATCTGCTGAGTGGAAACACAGAAGACCAGGTGGCTAAAGCTCTTCTTTTGTCTACGTAGACTGCTGGGGTACGACTCCATAGTCATTCTGCTCAGCAGCAAGGCTGTCTGCAGCCATTCCTACGTGCTCCATTCAGCCCATTTCCTCCAGCTCCTTTCCCTCCTTGTGCCCCAGTTCCCTGCAGGGCATTTTAGCAACTGAGTGGGGTGGCTTTGTAAGCAGTTGCGTCGGCACAACTGAGGGGGTGGCAAGCTGCAACTGGGAGGGTGGAAATAAAGTGTGGGGGAGAGCAGAGCTCTTGCAAGCCTGTTCTGCTGCCAATGAAAAAAAAAACCACACAGACGGAGGACCACACCCCAAGGTACTGCAGCACCCCAGGCACCTCGGCAGGATGATGCAAAGATCCTGTGTGCTGAGCAGAAAGCCACCAAGAGCTGACCAACAGGCAGCAGTGGTGGTGGGGAGGTGTTGGAGGTGTCTGCACTGCAGAGCAGCAGGGAGTGAGTCAAGGCTGCCAGGGATGCACCCTGTCCACCTGCAGTCTGGCTGGGGACCTGCGAAGTGGCCAGAGGATGTATAGTCTCCAAAATGCAGCCTCAAGGAGAAAAAGATTGCGGCTCTGACACCCACCTTTCATGTGTCTTAGTGGGTAGAGCATCGGCCTGGCAAGAGGGAGGCATAGCATCTGTGTTCTCCTCAGCCTTGCAGAGGAATGGAGACTGCACAAGAGTGTGACTGCCTCAGGGCCTGCTGTGCCCTCAGTACTAGCGAAGGTGCACAGCTGCATAGCACAGTCTGTGCAGTTCATTTGTTGGAAAGAAAATGTTCAGGGAACAGCATGCAACCATGTGTGACTGCAGCTGTGGAGTCCCACGTTCCAGTCCTTTCATGAGCTGTGTCTGAACCACTCTCATACATGAACCATTCCCAGGTCTTTGGCTAGGCTGATTTCATGGGACCATAGTGCAAACCTGACTTTAGGCTGGCGTGTGGTTCCCCAAATTCCTTTTGACCTGTTTCCTTTCCATTCACCCAAGCAAGGAAATGTTGCAGGAGAGTTTGGCAGGGCACTAACCAAGTTTCACAAAAAGTTTCAACACAGCTCTTTTTCTTGTATACACAGTGTTTGGCTCATTGTTTTGCTGTGGTTAACAGTGGTATCACACCAAAGATTTCAATGAAAGGACTCCTGGGATGAATCTGGCCCACTGAATTAACCTTAATGAGGCACAGAGGAAACTACCAGCTTAACGGGGAGTCATTAGTCTTGTTATGAAAGAGTTAACACCCTTTGAAGGATTTCAGGAACACACCCTTTCATTGTCTGTTTGTTTTCTACTCCATAAAGCTTCTTTGCATAGTTATTCCTTTTCTCTTCCCTGGGTCTGTGTTGCCCACTGCAACCCAACAGCAAACAAAAAGGGCAATGGTTTGGCTTGTGGTGGCAGTGTCCCAAATACAGACTTCTCACTTCCCTCTTACAAGCTGCCACTTTTGTTGGCAAACATTTTTCTTAAGCTGTTACCTGACATAAGAGAAATGAACATTTTTGAGAAAAGAAGGAGGTTTTATTTTCCTTTTCTCTCAGGATAATCAGAGTGGCTTCAGGAGGGTCCAGAATCAATAAGGTGCACTTTGTTTCTCCCCCCTCTTATGGGGACCTAACCAAGAGTCCATGGAAGCTGATAAGGAAAACTCTTTTTACTTTGTTTCACTTACGAGCTGTCATCACACCTCCTAGTGCAGTCACTGCACTTGGTCAGTCTAAGGGGGAAAGAAAGTTGCTGAGAGGAAGAAATGTCTCCAGCACTTTATCAAGCAGTTTGTGAACTGTCAGATCTGTACCTATTCCCAGATTGCAGGGCATGCCATGCAGTTTGAATGTTGCTTTTGAATCCCTATCCTGCTCCATGCAACTGGTGGAGCAAGGCTGGGAAGACTTGGCATAAATAAATCTGGTCACTTTGCAGGTGGAATTGCACTGTGAGTCCAAAGTGAGTTAACACCAACATAACCATGTATCTGCTACAGCCAGGACAACTACTGCAAAGAATAGCCAAGCAATAACTGAGGGAAGACTGGGCACAGCTGAAGGATCCAGGGAAGATCTTGTATTTACAAAGAGCCTCATACTGAAGAAATGTGTCTTCATCTTCTTTTTTCCAACATATACGACAAAGCATCTGTTGATTCTTATTATCCCAGGCGGGCTTTGAAGCAGAGAAATGCCTGAGGACTTTGTTCCAGGGAGGAGTGTTTAGATGCAATCTGAAAGAGCCATGGAGAGCAGCCCAAGCTCTATCATCGAGGTGGAACTTGTCCAGAGCCCCTTTGGAGCTGGCTACACCCTGTTATGCTGCAGTGACTTCCGGGTATATATCTACCACTCTGTGGTATGGCTCCTGATACTATTATTAGTAATAACATCCCAGCAGCTTCAGTCTGAAGAGCTCCAGTTAGAGGTGGGGGCCCTGATGATGTGAGTCACTAGGCAAACAGTTATTAAAAGGACAGGCCCTGCTTTCAATCTAGTTTAGACTAAGCTAATTCTAGACTTCTCAGAGACAACACCTATCCCTGTGATAGCCCTACTAGCTAGTTCAGCTGGCTTTGCTGTTCTTCTGGCCAGGATATTTAAGTACACTTAAACACTAAGTGCCCTTGACTTTAGATAGGTTGCTAAATAATTTGAAGAATCTGCCTGTTTGTTCCTGTCAGCTTGCAGAAATATTTTACTCAGAATGTGGAATCAAAAAAACCCAAACAACCCAAAATTCTCCATCAGGCAAAACATAGTGTTCTGTTGCAGTAACTGTAAGTCAATTACCTACAGCAGTCAGCCACGTTTTCTTCTTCATCACTGCAGGATTTTTTAAAGCCCTGTAAGCAAAGCAATGAAGCACTTCAGACATCCTATATTTGATAAGAAGATGCAACATATCAGAAATAAAATCTCTAAGAGAAAGGCATATGAGTGACTTGTGCTCTGTGATATGCTATATGAGAACTAAACATAACTGAGTAGTTAGCAGAAGTAGCAAGTGGCTTTCTGGAGCCTTACCATAGACAAGAAATTGCAAAAGCTCAAGCAGCACACCTTTGCTGTTGCTGAAGACATCTCTTCAGAGAAGTGGGGACTGCAGCATCTCTCCTATGACAAAAGGCTGAGAAAGCTGAGACTGTTCAACCTGGAGAAAAGGCAGTTCAGGGCTATCTTATCAAGGTCTAAATAAATACCTGAAGAAATAGTGTAAAGAATGGCCAGGCCCTTTTTAGAGGTGCCCAGTGACAGAACCAGAGACAATGGACACAAACTGAAACACAAGGAAGCTCTGTCTGAACATCAGGAAATACTTTGTTATTGTTAGGGTAATTGAATCCTGGAGCAGGTTATCCAGAGAGGTTGGAGTCTCCATCAAAAGCCATCTGGACATGGTTCTGGGCCACCTGCTCTGGGTGGCCCTGCCTGGGAAAGAAGCTGGACCAGAAGACCTCCAGAGGCACCTTCCAACCTCAGTGGCTGGGATTCTGTGAAAAGCCTGTAACCATTACTCAGTTTTGAAGCATTTGGAATATCTCACGCACCTATTGGATAAGGAAGTGGGAAAAAAGAGTCTATTTCATGTACTTCCAGGAATGCTGCAATTGTCCACATTTCCTAATGAGACACACAAATGGTCACAAGAACCAGTGAATTTAACTGGGCTGTTGAGCCAGTGCTACTTGCCCAGAAGTGGACCACCTACGCTGACCCTCTGCAGCCTTTAGTAGACAAGTTACATGAAGAAATGAGAACCCTGGAACTTCAGTTCTGCTTCCTAGTAGAAACAATTCCATTTGACACACACATGACTTCAGTTTTGCAACGCAGCTCTTCTGTAGCTAGCAGTTGAATGGGTGTCACTCTCAGGGGCAGAAGCCAAACAAACTATGGTTCTGCATCTGTGTTTATAATATTTGGAAGAGCCACATGTAGAATGTATGTTAAAAAGATGTAATTTGGAATGGCAAATCCACTTTTATGGAAAAAAAAGGAAGAAAAGGAAGGAAAAAATAGTTGCTGGATGCTGACATATGTAGGCTGGTGCCATTCCTACCAATGACATTAAAAGAGACTAGGATCCTTTAATGAAAACTAATTGCCTTTCTCTTTATTCCATTACTGATGTGTCCATTATTTAATTATTGGAGGTCTGGGCACACACAAATTCCAAATCCCATAGGAGATAAGAAAGAATCATTTTTTGCTAAGACAGAAAGAATGACATGTCAAGTAGAGGCCTATCAGCCTGTCTGCGAGGTAATCATAACGGACTCTGTTTCTTGCTACAGCATGATATATCTTCTTCAAAGGTTATTATCTGCCTACCATTCACAGCTTTCTGTGATGCAGATGTGCTTTGCATCTGTCCACACACTTGATCATAATGAAAGTGAGTCCCAGATTTTTATGAGGATCTTGAGAGCCTTCCTGTGAAGGACCATGCAGTCTAACAATGGTACTTGTTTCCAACTCAGCCTTACTGCTGGATCTTTGCCTGGAAGATACATGCAAGCAACTTTTTTTTTCCCCCTTTTTTTTTTTAACTGAGTAAATGTAAGAAAAATGATGTTTTAATGTTAGAGAAAATAGGAAATTGAAAAATCACAGTTCATGAAGCTGTCTCCTTTTGGCCATGTTGTGCACTGAAAGCCTATCCTGGTCCCATCTCTCTTGTTCATTGTGTTTGGTTTTTAAAGAATGCCATAAAAAAGGCAGGATACAATGTGATGTTTAAAAGACCCTAGGCTTTAAATTGCCTCTTTTTAGAAGTTAAAATGTGACCCCACTCTCAAGCAGGGTTAGTTATTACAGAGTCAGTGTAGAGGAGGATTTGAGTCAGTTTTCCATTTGTGAGTTTGTGTGTCAACCCATAAAGTGCACTAGCCTCATCCAGGGCTTTGCCCCCTTGAACTGGTCCCATGTCCATTTCACAGCACTCTTTGGTAGCTCTCCAGGGAAAGAGCCAATGGAATTCAGTGTTGTCCTTCCCTTGCCTCAGAGTAATACAGCAAGTAACAGTACTACTAACATTGCCTTGCCTGGATTGTTTGGATTAAAAGAGGTGCTCAAATGTCACAAGACTGCCACAGTGCTGGGTACCTGACCACAGATGTTAGACGCAAATTGTACTATGTACCATATCTATCTGCAGCCCAAATGTGTCCTGCCCTCCTAGAATGGGTCTGAGACCCATGCTACATGTCCTGCAATACCTGTGGTCTCTGATGAGATGTGAGGTGGGCAGCAGTTAGTGTGTTCTCACCTCCTGTGAGACTCACCTGGTCTGGCTGTGGAGGCAGGAGGAGGTCTCCCAGGCAGAACTTGTCCCAGTCTTGCCTGACCTGAACAAACACCTACTTTTCTGGGTTAGCTAAGGGGGGAAAAAAAAACAAAACAAAAAGAAAAGACAGAAAATTAATCATAACACCTAGAAGGAGAATTTGTGGCTGGCAGGAAGCCCAGGTAAACACAATTGCCTCTGAAATTTAGCTCTTCCCTATGCCCAGAGCATCACTGGTGCACTGTATGGGAGTTACTCTCCTCACTGAGCAGGACTGGAACAATTTTCTGTGCTTGCAGTGCTGTCCCATGATGGTGGCAGAGACAAAAACCATAAAAGCATCTCAAGATGCAAGATCAAAGACTTCTGAAAAAAGTTACTGTGTGTTTTAGGAAAAGCACAGAGTAGTGTGACTTGTTCTGTGCAATACTGCTCTGGATTCTGGACCAGACATCCATGTGTAGAAAAATGATGTAGCTCCTTTTGATGCTTTGGTGGGAAGATATTGTTTTAACCTAGATAACTGTCTGGGTCATCATGTACTTTGAATGGACCACCATTTATTTTTAAATCAGGGAAGCTGCTTGACCTATGAGAAGAAGACTCTGTTTACAGCATCTCTGGAGTTACTCAACCACCTCTGATGAGCAAGGGGCCCAAACACTGGACACGCAGAAAGAAATGGATTTTGAGATGAATCTCTTTGTGAAAAGAGAGCATGAGGCTTTATAGTTTGATATCCTCCAACAAGGATCTGCAGGGATTGTCAAGGTCAGTGTTTGGTTTGGAGTAATCCCAATAGTTGTTAAGAGGTTTTCTCTTGTGAGCTCACAACAGGACATGTGAGTTATTTATTTTTTTTTAAAGCTCACAATTAGGTGAGTAATGATGCTGGAAGGTTAAGTAGATAATAAGACTGTGAAAACATAGTAAAACTTTTTTCCCCTCTGTTAAGGTCATGAAATATAATCCTCAAAAGCTGCAATTGTGTAACTTCATGGAAGGGCCCACAAGTAGCTATCACATCAAATAAAAACAAAAACAAAATCCTGATTGATAAATGAAACCTGCTTTTCTCATTCAGTTGTCTATAATTTGAAACATCTGTAACGCTGGATGGTTTTGCTGTTTGGAGGCTTTGCTGAGGAAACATGGCTTTGAAAATCAAAGCAGAGCTACACTATCAAGTTAGGTCATTTTGTGGCTCTTGACATTATGGTGTACTTTTAAAGTTTTGATTTTAATTTATTTTTTTGCAATTAGAGAGGATGTAGCCATATTGAAAGTATGTATAATGAATTTACCAAGAGCATTAGAACATCAAGAGGGGTACTCCTTTGCTTCTTGTTTAGAGAAAAGTTGGGATATGATGCCCTCTGCTACAAACGAGTTACCTAACAAAACCTGACCTTAAGCTTAAATGCCAAGGGCAAAGAGGCTGGCAACACATTCTGTCTGCTGCTCTTTTTTTAAGGTGGAAGATGTGCATCTTCTGTTCATGAAACTCAGAAGGTTGTAACTGAATTTTCCTCTGTTTCGCAGTACATACAGCTTCAGCGTGGCTTTTAGTGCTCTACATTTCACATTCTCACCTTCTGGTCTCTCCATTGAATGGAGATGATTGGGAGATTAATAAATTCTAGAACAAGATCTAAATTTCATTTGCCAACATATTGCCATATTCTGGAGAACTCTGCCTTTTTGGCCTAAAAAGCAAATAGTGAAGACCGGGAAGAAATACTTGAGCAATTTGTACGCCGTGAACCACATCCCTTGGTACCACCCAGGGACCACAGTCCCTGCTTCTGCTCCCTGTGGTTAGCCCCAACACATTGCATGGAGAGGCTGAGCCCAGGGGAGGATTCAGGTCTGCCTCCACACAGCAAAGCCAGCAAAAGTCAGCTGCTTGCTGAGTCCACCACAGGAATCCCACCTATGTATATCACTACCCCCTCCAAGGATCACAAAGTATTTGGCAGTGGAGGAAGATGAGAAATAACTTTCCTGTCCACACACAGTTTTTGAAATTTCAACATTTTTTCCTTGCCTAATCCATGACAGGAAGATGTACTCTTGGAAGGAAACTCAGGAGGATAATTAGGAAAATATGGATCAAGGCAAGATATTTCAGCAAGCAAGACAGATATTTAATTAAAGTGAAGTTGAGAAGATGATATTCTATTTTAACTTCATTCCTTAATGTAAAATTCAACATGAAGAGCAATTTCTGAGTGGAAAATAAATGCCTTATTATACAAATGTTAAAATGGAAGGCTTTTGTCAGTGTTAGAAAAAGAAGTCTCCTTGTTTTCAGGCCAATTCTTCTATGCAAATGTTTTAAAATGAGCATCTTTCTTATTAAAAAGTACCCAAAACCATTTAAAAGGAAATTGTTTGTTCAGGGTTACCTGTGCACAAAGTAAGGAAATGAAATCTTACAAGAATTTGTGAACAACCTTGGTATAATCCTAAGAATTGCTTAGATGGATACTTGAAGCAAAAGGGGTTCAATGGCCTGGTTTTGTTGTGAGCTGTATGTCTGAGATGCAAGTGTAAAACAGTCTCCTGGAACAAATCTGGAAATGACTTACTCTAAATTCACAATATCAGCAAAACATTTTAGATTTGAGAAATGAGACTGAAAAATCACATGAAAGGAAGTAAAACATACTGAAATTTAAAAATTGAAAATCCTCAGTGCTATTGTGCTAGATCTACAATAGTTGCATTAAAAACACGTCAGTATCATTTGGAAGAAGTGCTGGGTACATCCCAGTACCACAGCAAGCATGACTAATCAGGCCTTGCCCAAGGGCAAAATATATCATCCCACTGCCAGAACTGAAATCACAGGCTTACAGTTTTGATTTCACAGTTTGCTGCCCAAAGTATTACACAGCACCATTTTATATTCATTTCAAAAGATACATTGTGAAAAAAACAGAAATATCAGCAGCCTTATACAACTTAATGGAAAATATCACTGAGGGCTTTTGAAATATGCATGCTTGTCAGATGAGAGTTACAGCAATGACACAGCGAGATTTGGGGGGTGAACCTTCTCAGATCAGACACAGGTGAGGTCTTTCTGTGAGTCTGGTTCTCTCTTATCTGCCATGCTAAAACTTGCAAAGCCCACATCCTGCTCCCATCTCTGTCCTCTGCCGCTGATCCTCCAGCTGGAAGGAAAAGCTTTGAGAATCATCCTGGCCTAAACCAGTTATGTCTTTCAGAGCAACATATGCTAGCCTAGACTTCACTTTAGACACAGTTTTCTATTTAATTTTGTTTCTCTTTAGTGCAGTGGAAAAGACTGGCAGGAGAATCATACTGGACAAGAAGCAAATGTCCAGCGTGTCAGTGGAGAGTATGGAAAGCCTTGGAAAATTAGCATGTTTTGAAGTCCAGATAAATATGTGAAGAACAGCTTGATGTACACTGCCTGACTCAGTCTCTGAATTATTTGCTGCCATAGGCTCACAGGCTACATGTTGCTTTTGCAGCATTAAAACATACAGAGTGGTAATTATCAGAGTCTAATTAAGCATGTGAAAATAAGCAGCTATCATTTTCTTCTCTATACTTTCTCCAGCATGAAATGCTTACTAATTTGCATGTGCCAAAATTAAGACCTAGTAGATGGAAGCCACCAGCATTTTGTAGTTCTCCCTTTCTTTTAATAAGCCTGTCCTAAGACATGATACATAAAAGGCTCTATGGGGAAAAGGGTGCTGCAGACGTTGGCCACAGCCTTCAGGTTGCCACAGTGCAACTGGATGGGCCCTGGCAGACAACCCAACTTCTGCTGGCTAGAAACAATCCCTTGAAGGAAAGAGTGCAAGAATATTTTTGTAGGACCACCATTAGATGCATAAGGCACCCAGGCAGAGGCTCAGGTACAAGCCTTTGCTCCTTTCCTTCAGCCCATGGGCAACCTTGCCTGCTGCCTACCAGCTTCCTGCCTGCTCCCCTGCCCCTGCCGCAGGAAACAGGGTTGCCAGCCAAGGGCATGGTGCCCCAGCTGGGTCCTCCAGCAGGACCCACAGCTTCTGCTCACAGGGAAGAGTCTGCACCATGACATGAACTGTAATTTGGGTAATTAGTTGTAATTACAGTTAATGATAGCAGTGTCTGGGCACCCCTGCCAGAGTCAGGACCCCATTGTGCCATGCACTGTGCAAAGCCTTAGCACATATATTAAGCATTGCATGCAAAGCACCTTAAAATGCCTGGCAATCTGACAGCAGAAACTTTAAAGAGTGTGGAGATAAGGCCACCTGTCCCACTTCTGCAGTCTGAGGGGAATTGGGAAGGATGGAGGAGCCTGGCTGGCCCTTCCAGCTGTGAACAGTCCTGCAGAGCTGGTGAAATTTTTCTGGTGAAGACTCAATGTGTTGGGCAATTTTTTGTCAGCATGAAACTGTTTGTGGGTTGAGGTTGACTGTCATGACTAGCATCAGGAGTAGAAGGTTGGGGTCACTGAGCTGATGGTGGAAGAGTGCCCTGTTTAACCAATAGTTCCCAGGAAAAAATGCAACTTGTGGACAGTGGTGGCCTGGGCTGGAAGAGGTGATCCTCCAGCCCCTCCTTCTCTTAGCCTGCTGCCTCTCATTTAGTCCAGAAGACAGGGGCTGATGGTCAGGTCTCTCATTATTGTTTACACTGTCCACTTTGTGTAAATAGTTAAACATTAATTGGAGCAGGGTTGAGTGTGCTGTGTGTCACACCTTCCAGGAGAATGTTTTAACTAGCATGTCAGGAGTCATTCTTCACACTCTTCTTCCATGAGTCTCTGGATGTTTTATAAGAAATGGGGCAGTTCCAAGAGGAGGAGAATGAGCAGCCTCTGCTGCAAAATACCTACAATATGCCTCCTGGGTTTAAGTCCTCATGTGCAAACCTCTGCCTTGAACCCATAGAAACGTTAGTCCTGCACTAGCATCTTCCACCTCTCAAGTCACTGTTAGCCATTAGGTTATAAATATGTTGTGGTGTATCTCTCCTCAACAATAGGAGCTGCTGTGTTTATACTAAAGTACTTACACAGTCATGTAGCAAGAGAGTGAAATGTCTCCAGAGTCATGATGATGATGCCAGTGTGATGGGAAATGGAGCAGGTGGTTTCCACTGTTGCTCTGCTGAAGGCCAAGTTGCCTGTGCAAAGTAACAAAACTGCAGTACCCTTATCTCAGGACATCCTCATAGCTTGCTTGGTTATTCACTCCTAAGAGAGACCTTCCTCCCAGCTTTTGTCCTAGTGTTTTAAGTGAGAAGGATACCAACAACCCCACCCCGAGGACATTTATGAATCCAAACATAAGGAAATACTACTTTACTCTGAGGATCACTGAGCACTGGCATAGGTTGCCCAGAGAAGTTGTAGAGTCTCCATCCTCAGACACAGTCAAAAGCTGTCTGGACACTGTCATGGGCACCTGGCTTTAGGTGACACTGCTTGAGCAGAAGAGGTGGACCATATGATCTCCAGGGGTCCTTTCCAGCCCCATTCTTTCTGGGATTCTGTAATATGGCTTTTGTGTCTTCCAAAAGTTTGGATCCATTCTTTAGGATCTTCCAAAATTTCTCAAAGTCAACCACTTAATTTTCAGTCAAATGAAAACATTTCCTGTTGAATGAAATTACATTTTGCAGGTTTTCATTTTGGTGAGACTAATTAGATTCTTTCCATTCCTTTTCTACCCAGAAACAGAGATGCTTCTACCCACAATTTTTTAGCCCAGCAGCTCAACTGATAAAGCTCTTCATTTGCACAGCCCTAGGGCTGTATGTTTAAATGTACACAAACACCTCGACTGCTGAAGTGGGATTTTCAAAAGGGCTTTTTGAGACTCTGACTTTACAGTGTAAGGACCTGATGCCTGTTCAGTGTGGTAATGTGGTATGTTGACTGGTAGCCTTACCCTGATCATTAAAACAACAGCTCAGGCGTGTACAACGCTTTTGAGAGCAAGACATGCACTAGGACCCTGCCCTCAGGAGTTTTCAACCTTATGCAAGTCATTATAGCAAAGAGGACAGTAAAGGATGGGCAGGGTGTGTGTATGTGTGCATATAAATGCCACAGATTTTTGCAACAGGAGAAGATGAGAGAAAATGTTCCTGCTACAGGCACATCTTGGTTGCTTACATTTTTCTTTTCTGTTACACAGTGTAACCTTTTCATTTCAGTGGCCCACGTGAGCCTGACTGCGAGCAGTGTGAAGGGAACAAAGGAGATGAAGAGCACAGCATGGGACCAGGCAGGTATTCCTGCCACAGGGCAAGGACAAATGCCAGGTTATCTGTGAGCGGGGAGTGTCAAGTAAGTGCTGAAAAGTAAGGTACAGAACAGGGGACAGGAAGCTTTGCCAGGAAGAAGGCAGGGTAGATTTTTTTTTTTCGGTTGTTCAATAGTTGTGACAATTAAGAAAAAAACCATGGTCTGTATTTCTTTACAGAGTGGTAGTTGAGTACTGCTTTGCAGCCAAATTCACAGCACACTGCACTCTACAAGAATTGACTTCAGTGAGTTTTGGATCAGGCCTTTGGAACACAGGCCTGGAGCAGAGTCTGTCAGCCCATTAAAAGAGAAAAAAGAAAAGAGTCATGAATCAATCCTCCCCATATCTGCTCCAGATTCTGAATCAAAACCATCCTTTCGTTCATCTGATTGCCAGAGAAAAGCAAAAAAAGAAGAAGAAAAAAAAAAAGTCCTTCTGTTTGTGGAAAGACTTTCTCATCTGCAATACCTCAAACTTCTTGAGAACTACATGGTGTGTGCCTTAAAGAAGTGCATTTCTTTGCTCAGGTTTACAGTAAGCACAACTTATGTCTGCCAGCCTCTAACGCTATGCCTACACTGTGCTCAGAGCTGCAACTGCAGCATATGAGATGTACTGAAACCAGCTTTCATCTAGCATTAACAAGAGCCAGGAAGATATGGTGGTTTAAGCTTCATGACTCTAATTCTCTCCTTCTAAAACACATATGGAGCTTCTTCCACAGCCTGCACAGCTGCAGATTCTCTGCCATACTCTTATGTTAGCTAGAACATGACCACACTGCCATCACACCTCAGCTTACTGAAGCGTCTACAATACCCTGGCAGTGTTATGGATGAAACCTATTTACCTAAGACAGATTCTTGGCCTGCCACTGTGTTTCCACCATTGCTGCTCCACATCTCGGTGGAGTCACTCCTGGGTTACATAAATATAATTGAAATCAGAATCAGACCTGCTGATCCTCATTATTTTGCTGTTTTTCATACCAAGATGGCTGTCTCCAGTCATCTGCAGGGCACACAGGACCCGAACCACCAGGTTTCCTTGGCTTTCTTCCGTATGGGTGGTATTTATTGGTGTATAGAAGCCCATCACAAGTCTGTGCCTGTGTAACTGATGCACACACATGATGCAGATCCTGTCAGTTTCATCCACAGTAAATTAAGACTCATTCAAGTTTTGTTTATTGTAGCCTATGAGAGACCCTTTGCAGTCTTGCTTCATGGCCCCACAGCTGTTGTAACTGAAGCTTTATTACCACATCACACAAGAGATGGTCCCAGCCCCAGTCAGGAAAATAACATACAGCTTACAAAGAAGAATGTGAAACTACAATCTAGAAAAGCAGGGCGTGCCAAATGCAGGTCACTATCTTTCTGTCACTCATCTCTTTCTCTTTTACATCCTGCATTTAAGCATCTCCTTAGATCTTCCTTTGCCCTCCACATCCATCACTTCTGAAGGCTGGTAGAGGATGAATGAATAACAGGTCCCAGAGCAGGTGTGAGTGTATTTTTAGGGGCAAAGGACTGCAGTCAAGTGAGACAGAAGCAGTAATACTTCTTTCTCTGCTTGGCAACAAACAGGGCTGGGACACTTAGAAAGTTGTGATGATGAAAGTGTTTGGAATGGTGTTTTTCTAAGCCATTGTTTTCAGCTCAACTGCAACAAATTATAGAGAAATATAATGAACTAACTAAATAAACAGCGTCATCAAGGTAGATGTTGGATGAGATGCTATGATGTTGGCTAAATAATAGGAGATGAAAACTTAATTATAGGCCAGATTGCTTCCTTCCACTGAAAGCAGCTCTTCAGTTCCCCCTGCAGAATTTTTATAGGTTTCTTCTGCTGAGTGGGTGGGATTTGCAGGACTTGTGACAACCTGTTGAAACACTCAGGAATTTCCAGACATCTGCTTATTTAGAAGAAATCTTTTTTCCTCCTTTCAGTCCTCCAGTCCCTTCATCTTTGTGGCCCTGTGATTTCAGCAGAGTTGTTCTGCTTGGGTATTTACCTGTATCCCCTCTACTTGAACCTTTCTCTCTTCTGGATTGCCACACTGTGGACTGTAGAAAAGTTGGAGCTGCCTGTTGACGTTTAGCTATGTTTCTTATGGGACAACAGGCAGATTGAATGGATGAAAGCCCTCTTCCACCCGTAGATTTGCTCTACAGTTTCTACTCTTTCTTTCTGTACAGATTCCTCAACATCAAGAGCTCTGGGCCAGCCTAGGGAAACTCTGAGTGAGATGGCTGCCTCACTGAGGTGAGGCAACAGGCTTAGATGTGAGCAGACAAACATGATGTATGTGGTCTTCTGGGCTAAAAGACACATGGTTTTACTGACAACAGACTTCACAGTAACAAACTGAATTTCTCTGCAGAAGAAGCTGACATGACCATTTAATTCTGGCTGCACAATCTTTTTCTTTCACAATTTTGTGAAACAGAGCACGGGGATTTGTCAAGGGATTTTAAAACAAGAGTCTGATCACTTCCCCAAGGCTTGCATGAAGAATCATTTTGAGATGTAGTTTCAAACTTGCTTACTCAGGTCATTCCCCATAAAATTTACCCACCTCATCATCTACACCCACACCTACATAGTGTTCCATCCCCATTAAGACGAATCAAAACAAATCAAAAGAACATTACACATAATGAGTGGGAAGGCTCACTTTCTCCCCTTCAACTTAAACTGCTTGCAGACATCTTGCAGGAAGAGATAATGCTTCTGATATGCATTCTAAGGATGAGCAAAAGGGAAAAATAACAACTTTACACAGCAAATCTCATCGGCACAGACCTTCAAGACTCATGCATGCTGCATACATATGGGATCAATCATTCATTGCTCTCTCGGAGGTGGAACAAAGAGAAGTCCCGTGTCAGCAACACTCTGAAACAAACCTGTTGAATGGATGTTTCTTTCCAGAATGATCATATAATAGTTCATAGAGATCTTCAAACAGGGGGTTTCAAAATTAAAAATTAAATTTTAAAAGGATGGCTGAAATGTCAGTACCAGAAAAATATATTTCTCTACTTCTATATTTGACAGGCCTCCTTCACTCTTGAGAGATCTCTACTAGACACAGAAATGAACATCTTCTCTTTTACTCCCATCAGCTTCATTTAACACCCACAGGTGATGAGTATGAAAGATCTTCTGGCTTCTACAGCATTGGAATAGCTCCACTTGGTCTATGCCTAACTTTCAAATCCAGGTCCCAAACCTATCACGGTTACAATAAACTGGCTGAAATGAAATTTTGCCTATACCTTAAATGAAGAATATCTGTGTAGCTGTAACCAAAGGCAGAATGGAAAACAGTTGTCCACTACTTTGTAGAAACTGAAGAAGGGATATGTCCCTAGACCCTGCCAGGAACATAAAAATATGCTTTTCTTCATGTAAGCAGGTAAAAAAATGTAAAAGAATATATGAGGGGCAATCTGAGGGATATTTAGTGATGCTGTTAGATGTCCAGGAGATACCACTGAACTGACATGGAAGAAGAAGGACTTTGTAGAAGAAGATTAAGTCAAGGGTTATATTCAGCTAAGTGATGGCATATTTTGAAAACACCAACAAAGAATTTGAACTTGCCACAAAGTCTGCACAGAACCTGCCCATGGAGTCTTTGTTGGTGGCAATATCTCTCCAGCTGGGAATAGCATGGCTTTGGCTTTCAGAGCAATATATTTTTGCAGCATTGAGACCTAAAATCCCCCAACTTTGTTAATACAAACTGACTGTGACTATTCTCAGCGATCAAAGAGATGCAGAAGGCACAACAGCATTTTACTGACTGTGTCAATCTGTGCTAAAGAATTGGCATTTTAGACCTGCACATTAAAAAGAAAAGAAAGCTATTTCTTTATATTTTTCAAAATGACAAGAATGACAGTCTGAGAAAAGGATCTTCTCATCACTTTGAATAGCTCATCAGAAAAGCATAGCTTAGCAAATAATTTGCTATTTGACTATTTTGTCTACAGTTGTATTGAATTTTATACCCCAACAGCACAGAACTGTTTCCACCTCTGATAGTCAACCTATGCCTACTTTAAAAAGCCAGCCTACTCTGAAAATTCTGCTCTTTTAGTTGTTATCTGGTTGACTGTTGCAATAAAGCCTTGGCCAGCTTTTTTCCCTCTCATCCCTGTAACAGGGGCTCGATCCTCTCCTGAACCTGCCAGCCTCATGGCCCATTCAGTGCTTGATTATTTCTGCCCATGGAGGCAGTGGAGGGTGAGATAGGAATGCTTAGATCTCTTGCACATATGACCCAAATGCTTCCCTTCTCCCTCCATTATTCCCAAGTGCTGTAGATTTGTATAATGTCCTTCAGATGTCAAAGCCTTTTGGGCAATTGGCAGCAAGTCAGAGATGGTGAACCTGTGAAGAAGCAAAACGCTAAATCCCTTCCTCTTTTACAGTTTGCAAACACCTCTCTATTTTTCTCTCTCTCTGATCTTGAGTCCTGAGGTTTTCTTTGCTGTGGTTTGAATTACAGTTTAAGATGTTTCAATTGTCATCTTTCATTGTGATACATCACATGGTGCCCCAGCCACAAAAAGGCCTAGTAATTCGGTTTCATCCTGTCACTGATTTTGATGTGTCTGGTGCAGCTGCATGTGGTCATGTCATGGGTTCCAACATTATCTTTAACAGGAAAACAAATGTCAAGAAAGAAATACTATTGTCTTACAATTAGTTGTAAACAAATCAGACTTTGGAGAATGATATTATTCTCAGGTCTGTATGCCTGCAAGAGGAAGTTTCAGATAAAGTTAACATTTAACATGCACAGCAAATCCTCAGGGGAAAGAAAAGTAACTGAGACTTCACGAGAAACAACAAAGGATCTGATAATGTAGTTCTTCAGTTAAACCTTTTGCTAAAATTGCTATGTGCACAGCAAAGCAGACTATATATTCTGCCACCCATTTTCCAGAGCAGGTATTTATTATTTGCTGTTTTACACTCCCAACCTGCTTTGACTGGAGTCGAGGATGGCCTGCTCTAATTCGGGAAGTCTTTCTTCTTGAATGGATATGAGTAAAGGGGACACAGAAAAGCAGACCTCCTGACAATTGAGATATTTTAGGGTTGGGGCAGATTTTTACCTCTAGGAAGGAAAGAGGTTACCAGGTTTACTTGCCTTGATTAGAGGAAGCTAAATGGAAACTCAGTTGTGAACCCTCCCTTCTGCCTTTCCCCAGTACTTTCACTGCCTGTGTAGCCCTCCTGCTCTTACAGGGATAGGACTACTTCCACGTGTACTGCTCGAGGAACAATGGTGAATTGTTTTGTTCAAAAGAGAAAAAGGATTTTTTAAAAGAAAGATGAGGAAGAAAGGACATTGTAGCTCTATTTTTTTTTAAAGGAACAATAAGAAATGTATAAACCAACATGCTAGAGCAATAAACAACTAGCATAAACGTATCAAAGCTCCTCAGTGGTTTAACAGATGGAAATGGTTTTCAGTTATCTGGTCTTATGCCTTGATTTGTATAAATGTCAAGGATCTGCCTTCAACCTTTGGAAGCAGAACTTGTTTGTTGTCAGGCTTCTAGTAACTGTGCTGTTGTACAAAGCCTCAGTTTGGGAAGATGCAGCGAAGTGGCATATGTACCATGGGTGATTTTCTTCATGCTAATATTATTGTTTACATACTATTTACATAGAATGGATTACAACTCTCATTTGGATTTTGGGCTATTCTCAGTGAAAAATAATTTTTGTGGATTTGCTCTTCTGGCAAATGAGACAACCATAGTAGAGGAAAATCACATTAATGAGGTTTCATTAGATGAAGTCAGTGGAAATATCCTGTTTTCAGAAGAGTCCTAGAGTCCTCTTCTCCAAACAGGAGATCTCAGTTTCTTCAAGGAGAGTCTCACTGGTAACATGAGCTTTTTTAAAAGGCTGAAATCCTTGCATGTTTCTTGGCTAGAGGTAATCAGGCCCAGTGGTGACATTTTCCGTGACCAGACAAATGAGAAAAGCCTTGCATTCCTGCTTCCATCAATGAATTGTGAAATAACATTTTCTTCTTCATCTGGAAGAAACTTAATCATTGTATTGGAATCAAAGTAAACTTCAACATTGGGAAAAATTAGATTTGGATTGAGATTCAAAAGTAGAGATTTGGACCTATCCTTACTGCCATCCTATTTTCAAAAAGAAGCATGAATTTTCCACATTTCTAAATCAGATCTGAATGAAAAGAATCATAAAATCATTTCCTATGTATTTATTTGAATGTGTGCATGGATTCAACTTAGCAATGTTGAGCTTCTATTGTATTGAATCAGTGGGAAACACATTCTGGGGCTGAGATTTACACAGCCATGTAGAGCACTCATTTAGTAGAATTTATTAAATCAGTGCTAAGACCTTTTGTAGATACTCCTTTTGGAAACCACCTCATTTCCCTTTGTCAAGGTGGGGCTTTTGTTTCTACCAACTTATTGTCAACTGAGACAACCTTTTAATCTCCAGTAGAAATACATGTAAATTTTTTAGACATATACACCAGTTTCTAAAAGATTTTTTAGTCACTCTGATACCTGTATTGAGCCAATTGACTGCAGGGACTGGTGTCTGTCAAAAGTTACTTGTAAGGATAATCTAAAAATCAAATTGCTACATTGTACACAACAAAAATCATGCTAGGAATATAGGTCTTCTCATATCAGACAAAAAAAACAATTCCAAGTGATTTATTTCACCATTCACAACCCTGTCACAACACCAGCCCAGACTCATGCATACTAAGTATTGAGGCTAAGATGAAAAAAATGTGATCCTCAATTTAAAAATATGTGCAATGAGAATGCTTTTGAATGAGCACTTCTGAATCATTACCATCAATGTTTGCTTTTAGATATTCTGAGAGAAGAAGGAAAACAAAGTCCATCAGGTTGCAATGTCATGATGAAAAATTTGAGTCCTCATACTAAATCTTATTATCTTCTAAAATTAGACAGAGAAGTAAGTTCAAAGCCATTGCCCTCCTGCCTTTGTAATCCTTTTAGATGGTTTGGAACTGATTTGCTGAGAAGCAGTGGTGAAAAGGGAGGAATGTGGTCCTTCCCTGTCAGGGAGGTGCAGCAGAAAAGTGAGATCAGGAAGACTGTAAGAAGTCACATTTCTCAGCCTCACCTTATTGTGACAGGAGACAAAGGTGGCAAGAGGACAAAGTTAAGGGTTTTTTTTTTCCAGATTATTTTTAGATTTTGTACTACTGTTTCATCTTTGTTAAAAAACAGGCAAATGGTTATGCACAGTTTTATTGGCAATAAAACTTATGTCTGAAGCCAATTTTCCCTTTTATTTTACAGACTACAAATACTTCCACATTCTTATTACCAAAGATGTAAAAGCATCAATAGAAACATTTGAAAGCTATTAGGGACATTTACAGAATTAATATGGCTCTGCTTTGAACCCTATTAAACTGTGTTAGATCCTATCAGCTGTGGTTGGAGTGCAGGGCAGACAAAAAGGGCAAAACAAGAAGGGATGTCACTGATAAAATGGCAGAGGTGGCAAGAACAGGAGACCCAGGATGAATGAAAAGGCATAGAGACCTCTTTTGGCTCTCTCTCTGGGCATTTTGTAGCTTCATTCAGACTGGTACTTTAGAGCTGATTATGACTATGAAATAATTTCTGAGTCCCAAGGTAACTGTTCTCAGCTTTTCCTCACTTCATTGCATTGCTCATGAATGCTGCAGGATATTCTAATATTCTGCAGATGTAAAAACCTCCTTTAGAAAGGGGCAACAAATAACAGTGGGAAAATGAAGGAGTATTTGATGGTTGTGGTTTTGTGTAGTTTTTTGTGTAGTTTTTGGTTCCACCGTGCAATACAAAGGCTAAAAATAAAATCATTTAGGAACTGGACCCCAGACTTTTCACTCTTCCTTCAACCTGGATATCAAATAATAGAGACTCTTCCTTGAGTTCATCAACCCATGATCTGCTCCCAAAATGATGGACTGAACAGGTACCATTGGCCAGTGCCCACTTGCCCATGCTTGTTCTTCATGTGATTAGCCCCTTCTAGTCACACCTAGGTCCACAAGGAGGCTTGAAGTTGCCTGGTCAATGTGTCTGTACAGCAGAAGGATTTCATTCTGGTAGGTGGGAATGCCACCTATCCCATCAAGCCTGAATTAACATAGTTCAGGTTTATTGTGTCATAGGTGTTGCCAGTGTGTCTGATACATCTGAATGTGGACGTGTCACAGCACAAGTTCACACAGCATGACGAGGCAATGCAATAAGCCATAATATTACAAGGGTTATGCAACATTCTCAGAACCAAGGAGAATAAATCTCACATTGAAAACACTGTTTAATTGTTATTACTTTTTGTTGGTGGTGGGTTTTTTTCAATTTACCCTGTATTTAGGGATTTTTCCACTTACAGGTGGAAGTGCTTGTTACAGCAATGTTGTACAATCAGGACAAAAAGTGCTGTTTTTTTTTTTTCTTAATGAAAATACATGAGTCCCCTTCCAGCCAAGGAAGACCTGTTTGTCAGAAGCAATTCACACACGCCTCTTTTAAATCCATGGCCTGTTTTTACTTGTGCTGTTTAGGGTTCTTCAGTCTTCATTTAACAAGGTTACATAAGGAGAGGTGGGGGGTGGAGGTACTGTATTTTATTGGCAAGAAAACAACAGGCTATTTATGTGTCATGTATTTAGCAAGAGAGCAGTTTGGGTAACCTGGCTTCACTTGTCTTAGCATAAGGAACATATCAGATTTAGGGATCCAGTTGAGGATCATTGTCATTCTCCAAGTGATTCCAGCAGGTGCTTCTTTCAGGCATCCAGACCATCCTTCACCTGCTTTTGCTGGCAACAGGACTCCTTGGCTCCACTGTGACCATTTCCTTGGTTTTTTTCAAAGGTGTAGCCACATAGCCTGAATTGTCAACTGCATTCTGCAAAGAAGCAAAAGAGCCTTTCCTTAAGAGTGCAAGAAGTGGGATAAAACCAAGCACAGGCAAATTATGAATGACTGTCAGTCATATAAAGACTTCTGCTCTGCTATAGATTAGACTCCAAAGGGCAGGGTCAGAACTTTCTGTTTTGCAAGCGTGGGCAAAGCATTTAAGTTCCTGTACGGCAGTGAACAATTGGGAGGAACATGACTGAAATGGTCAGCTACTGAAGGTCTTATTCTAATTTCTAGGGTTTCATTAGATACCAATTTTTCAGATTAAAAATCAGGAAGACAATAGAAGCACAGTCAGCTGTGGATGCACATGGGAAGTGTACCAGGGAGTGAACCAAGAGCTCGCCAGAGTTAGCAAGTCCACACTCGCTGTGGGGGGGACAGTTTTACTCTGCCTGAAAAGTGCCTTTTTGTGGTTTAACTCAGCCATGTGTCCCTAGGGGTACTATTATAAAATAGCAATGGTGGAATGCTGTGTGTGGAATAGCTATTGCAGAATAACTATTTCAGGCTGTTTTTCTGTGTAGACAAGCCTTACTACTACTTTTTGACAAGAAGATGTGCCTAAGCTGGTCTCCTTTACTAGATGTCTAAGGAGTTTTCAGATTTGCCTGTGTAGAGTAAGGCTCTCCTGTAAATATTTGCCAAAGCATACTGACATGTCATAAAAAAGAGGAACAGGGGCTCCACATCAATCCAAATGCATTTATTTCACACAGCATGCACTGGTGCTGCTTACATCCAACCCTAACTTTAGACTCTGAACTGAGATACCAGGGTTGGGGGGTATATACTCTAGGTCTCTCTATAGCAGGACTACTCAATATATTTTTCTCTAAGCTTGTCTGGGTAATTTTAGAATTGTTTAATAACATACTACTCAGCAGGAATCAGTATGCTGCTGCCATCTCTACAGCTCTCTGAGAGACAAGGAGAGTTCCTAAGTGCTCCTAGATGAATATAGGTTGTATCCTGTTTTGGGAATCTTGGGGAAGCCTGTGCAAGATTTAAAACCTGTTCTGTAGTTAATATAGCAAGGAAACATTCTTGGAGATCTGATCTCAGGTGAGCTGGATGACCCTCTGGCATCACCTATCCATTAAGGCAACTCACAGTTGCTAGAGGGAGTATACAGGGGAGGTATGAAGTTGGGCAAGACTTAAGTAGAGCCCTTTGGCTGCTGGGTGCCTCCATGAAGTGTCTAAACTAAGGAGGGATAAGTCTGGGGCTTACATACCAGAGGTGTTAAGACGTGCAATGCACTGAGAGAACTCTTCGATATTAATGACCAAATATTTATTTTTGGTAATATGTGTCAAACAAATGATCCTTAGTAAGTGTTTGATAATGATATATGTGTGTCTTATCTGAAGTAGAAGTGGTGGTGCTTTAGGAGAATAACTTGACGCTGTTTTGGCCAAATAATTTTTTTCCCACAAAATAGAGAAATTCTTCCACTTACATATTACATACCCTAATTAACCTCACAGGGAAGCAGAAATCTTTATTTAAAGGAGGATTTATGTAATCTCTGGTTTGGTTAATGCTTAGAAAAAAAGTAATTGTGAGAGCTAGGGAACTAAAAGCTACATCATATTTTTGTAATACTTGAAAAAAACCAATTTTTTTTGGTCCCCTTTAGAATGGACAACTTTTTAAAACAGCAAGAGATCATGCTTGTAACATCACATGCCACAAATTCCTAACTCTTTTTCCAATTTCTTCCCACTCCTATTAGAAGTTGGTGTGTGTATATCCAGCAAGAGGGAAAGATATTTTATTGCATCTTCTCCAGGAAATCAGGGAGACTTACAGACTGAAACTGGAAAACATCAATGGGTGGGACCCGGAAAGTCAGCTGAATGCTGCATTATGGCAAGACACTTTCATCCTGCCCTTGTGTCAACTAGGGCAGGATGAGAGGCAATGAGCTGGCATAAGGTCCCAGGTCAAAAGTTGAAAGCTGGCCATTTCTAGAATTTTTGATACTTATTGGCTCACCTTAAAATGCATTAGGAAAATGACAATAGGCTGTGTTTCCTTTATTTCTGGGAGTAAACACTTCCCTTTCAGCTTTTTGGTAACTGAACATATGATGTAAAGGGATTTTTCAGCTTGAACTGGCAACTGCAACCCTCACAGAAAGATAAAACTCACAGAAGCATGGTCTGGGAAGGCTTTGCAGAGAGCAGGGTGGAGAGGAAGGAGCTACCAGCAGCAAAGCCTTGCTTGGCAGCTGCTTTGGCTGGTGGCTCCAAACTACAGGATCTTATTGCCAGATTTCTATTGCATGAGAAGAAAGGGCAACTGCTGGAATCGAAGAGGGACACCTGACAGAGTGGCCCTTAATTTTGTTTTTTATATAGAAATGTTATTATCATTAATGCTAGTGGGATTTCCTCCCTGGTATGGTGAGATGTAGCTACCCACAATTGTCCCCTGAGTGGAACAACTGCTGTGGACTTTGGTTGGACCTGAGATTACTTTCTGTATCCCAAACAAATGTTCCTTCTCTGACTGACATATGTATTTAATTATTGCAAGAAAGATTAGTCCTAAATGCTAACATTAAATGAATTTCAATAAGGCAGTGATGAGAACATCCCATTACATCTGTCCCACTTTAAACATGCTTGAGGGCAGGTCAGATGTCATTTTAATTTGCAAAGTTGTTTGCTCTGTTTACCAAGGAGCAAATCTATCCTTTAATGACTGGAAGCTGAACATTAATGTAAGCAAGAACTGGAATGTTAGATGATGTTGAAAGCTGATTATATAACTTGTACTTTTAGTTTCATAATTAAAATTTTATGGAGTGAAAATACCTATTCACCTTATCTACTCTAAATGCAGTAAGTGAATGTAGGTGGACTGGATCTTTCTTAACCACTGCATGATGAGTTGCATTCATGCCTATACCTGAGGCAGACCTTAGCTCCTTTGCACTGAAGTCTGACACAGGATATGATTGCTGTCTTTTATTATAGCTGGAGGTACATAGAAGAGAAGGAGGAGCTTTTGAGATTAAAATGCAGAGGAAGGTGTCAAACAGTTGGATACAAACTCGGAACAGATAGATTCTGGATGAAGTCCATCAGGGGAGTGAGGTTTTGAGACAAGTTTCCAGCTGCAGGTGTGGGTGCAAATTGTGTTGGTTTCTGATGACAGTAGGGTAATGTACACAGGGACTGAGGCAGCTCCAGTGACATGGTTCTGCTCTTTGGTTTCTCTGTATCATCTTTTATGTGCAAAGACGCTTGCATCTCTCTGGATATACTTGATGATGATTAGTACAAGTAGCTGCTTAATGTATTTTTCTGAGAAAGGTATGCTGAGTTTTATGGACATGGCACAGAAGGACAGATTAGAAAGGGATCTGTTTAGGAAACTTCAATTAAAAAGTTTTTAACATACAATCCTGTTTTCTTAAGCTTGATGGAGCAAGGAGTATTTTTTAGTGTCTTGGCCATTCACTGTGTCAGCGAGTGAGATGCTCTAAAGAAAGAGCCAGAGCCAGTTGTTCAGCAGGCAGGTAGATTTTATTTGATAAGGGCTGTTCTGTTGCTTATAGATGAGTCTCTCCTGTAAAGTAACAGGTCAGTGAGAAAAAGAATTCAGTAATGTAAATTCATAATTTCCCAATTACTTATGTGGTATAAACTCCACCCACACAACAGTTACATCTCTTCCTTTCTCCTTTTTTTGACCTGCATAATGGTGCTAGGTTTGTTTCACTCTTGCTTGGCAAGGAGCACGCTGCAAAGACACATTCATCAGAGCTGCCATAGACCTGGGGTCAGCACAAGCCCAGGAGTGACATCCCAGCTCTGCTCCAGCTGCTGCCAACTCTCCACAATGCCCAGGTTAATCTGCCAGCCCAGGGCTGATGCAGACTGGAGAAATGGTTCAGCCACGCTCACTCCACGCACCGCCCCCATGCCTCTGCACCAGGGCTGGGGAATAGATGTTTGCAGCAAAATTAAAACACACCAGGGGCCAGGAGCTGGGCTAGCAAGTGCAGCCACTTGCCTTCCCTAGTGCTGGTGTATGAGTCTGGGAGTGAAACCCTTCTAAGCAATGTCTCCTGAAGTATTGTATACTATAGACAGAAAGGATAAAATAGATTCAAACAGGTGAAACAAGTGGTTTTTTGACTTTCTTTTCAGACATAAAGGGAACCTAAAGTGAGTAGGTATGGTATGGGGAAAAGGACTATGTCCTAATCCCAGTGAGTCACTGTAAGTGTAATTTATGCATTATGGGGATGGTCAGCTGAGGTCATTGTAGAAAAAGCAACAATGAATGATTTGACAGAGTAGGACGAGCCTTTCTTCTCCCTCTCCTTAGATGTTTTTCTTCCTGTGACCTGACCTTCTGACCATGCAGATTTATTTGTGTACAGTTTGCTGCAAGTTGCCCCACCTCTGAAAACATCCCTTGGAATGGCTACTGATGCCTCTTTGCACACTCCATACTGCAATGCCAAGTTAATGAGTGGGTACGTGACCTTCTTTCTTTTCAGCTGTTTCACAACCCCCAAGCAATACAGCTCCCTGCCAAGTTTCCTGTCATTTTTGGAGAAAGTATTCCTGGGAATAAAGACAGAAGAGTGTTCCTCACCTTGTCTCATGGTCTCTTCTGAGCAGGAAAGCTTGCACCTGCAAATGTGTTTCCAGAGAATTGCAGGAGGCTGGCTCCTGTTCTCCAGCAAAGTGCCAGCTTGTCCATGCTGCAAATGTCACAGGCTTCCTTGCTGCTTGAATAACTCACTGCCACCTCTGCACCTCAGGTCTGTTGGCAAAGATGTGCAGGAGATTTCCTGGCCACATGAGGAGTCACCTGGGTGGACACTGGGCTGAGAGCACATGTCACAGGGAACCCACCTGAGGAGACACAGCCAGAGGATGTGTACTCCCAAATCCAGTTGTCAGTCCCTTTCAAATGAAAAACATGAACTGAAAATAATAATGAACTTGAGGAATCAAAAAAACCCCAACAATTCTGCCTCTTCCCTCCCCCTATTTTCAATATTATATATCATAATTTGGTTTTAAGTAGGAAGTTCTGACCCCCTTTACGTTCAACAGGCACTTGACCCTGCAGGAAATGCTCAGGATAACAGTGTAAGTGAAACTATGTGATTGCTAATAAGCAGCTCGACCAGTGCTTGCCTGAAGGTACCAGAATAGTCAGTGTTACTAATAAAGTTAATTACTCCCACTACAAGAGAAATTAGTCAGGGGGAAAAATCAACGTGTATGAACAAGATGATTAGCTGCTGGTTTCACTTTTGCAAATACATTTAATCTACTCTAGTACTTTTATGCTGGTTAACCATAGTCACAAGGTATGAACGTGCTTCCTCCTTACAAGAGAGCAGAGAAAGAACTCTAAAACAGTCACTTCCATTTTGGGCCCTGTCTAATGAACTGTGAATATATCACAAACCCTCTGCACTTTTCTGTCTTTTAATTATTACTGCCATTTTTCTCCTGGCCATTGAACTGTGGTCTGAGGTAAAGTGTTTCATAATTAAAAGCATCTCTAGTGCTGAGCTTTTCCAAGAAAAAGATCTCTTGTCCACCATGAGGACATCACATTTCACTTTGTGGTGTCTCTAATCTTCGAGCATGTGAAACAGCAAGAGTCCCCCACCCCTTCATCAGGCATGAGTTTTCATTGACTTCTGCAACTGTAACTAATTAATCTTCTAGGAACAACTCAACAGCTGGATTCAGATTTACTCAGCTCTATTTTCTAATCTGGGAAGTGGATGAGATAACACAGAAGGAGCCGGCACAGAACAGTTTGTTTTCCAGGTACTGTCTGCTCTTTTAGTGGCTGTCTCAAGGTTTGTGTATATATATACATTTTTCTTTTCCCTCAAGAAGCAAGTAGGGAGAATGTACTCTTGCAAATAACAGCATCTTCCCTCCCCGGGGGTTCTATAACAGAGACACGTCAAAGGCTTTGCTCTGAGACATTGTGTTCCACACAGGATCTGCATATGTTGTAAGAGGTACCAATTATTTTCAGTTCTTGTGGTATTTTCTGTAATATGGATACCATCCAACCCAAGTCAAAGAGGGCATCATGCAACCATCAGATGACGAAGCTTCTACTCATACTTATCATTAAGGATAGGAGAAGGGAGGGAAAATGATTAGTGCCTTCCCATTTCATTCAGTCACTGGTTTGCCTTTCCAAATGGGTGTTTTTCACTTGGTTTATGGCATTTGCTTGTGACACTTCCTGCAGTTAACTTGTTCACCTCACCATCAGGAAGGAAAACTGACATGGAGTGGCCAGGTAACCACAGAAGTGACACAGAAGTTCTCAAGCCTGATTGCTCAGAGAAGCACTTGCCTGTAGGCAGTACAGAAAATGCTCAGGAACCCTCAGATGTTGGAACAGGTATATAACCTGCATGTGGCTAATTTGCAGAAAGAGAAAAAAAGACTACTTAATATATATTTTTAATTATCTCTTGGGGCTGAATTTTCAATTGGTTGTAAGATGAACCACTACACAACCTATGATTAAACTTCTGAAATGTTCAGGAATTACTATTACTAGTGTACTAATGACTATTTCCATTGCTGGAATCTATTTGAAAAGCTCCTTTTAAAATGTAAATTTATTAGTCAAATGAAAGTGAGGATACATTTTTGAGAAGGACCTTCATCCTTGAGCCACCAGCCCTTCAGAAACAGTAGACAATTTACATTCTCATTAAGACATATATTCCCTCTTCTTAGAGTAATATACAGTAAGGAGCTTTAGAGTGTGTATACCTGTCATCTGTCTCTTCTTTACATGCTCAGCATGCTTTGAAGGTGTTCTGGAAGGAATAAGAATCTGCTCCTATTTATATTATTTATTTCTATGTTTCTTCATGTTGACTTTTTCCCTCATTTATTTTTTTTCTCTCCTCCCTTCTCTTTCACTCTTTCTTCTCTCTTTTATCTCTTAACAGTCATGACCTTTCTCCTTTTTATTGAGTATTTGGATATATAACGATAAGGCAACAGACTGTCACCATCCATAGCTACCACCTCTTTGCATAGCATCATAGATGAATCAAATAATGCAAGATGGAAGGCATCTCTGGAGGGCATCTGATGTGCTTGTTTAGTGCAAGGTCAACTTTCAAGTTAGGTCAGGTTGTTGAGGGTCATGTCCTGCTGAGTATGTTGAAGGAGACACAACCTCTCTGGGCAACCTACCAAAACCTTTGACTCTTGCACTGTGAATTTTTTTTCCTCATAACTAATCAGGTATCTGATCAATTTTTCCCTGTCTTGTTTGTGTCTGTTGCCTCTTGTGCTTTCCCTGTGTGTCACCAGAAAGAAGTCTGGCCTCCTCTCTCCATTTCTGTAAGACAGCTGATCACAGGTTTAAGATCTCATCTTCTCTTTCTCTTCTGAAATCTGATGAACCTACCTTGGCCTCTCCTTGTACATCAAGCCTACAGCTACTTAGATCACTGCAGAGATCTGGAGCTAGCTATGGCATTTATTGTAAGCAAGACAGCATATCCACTAGTTAACATTGTTCAGGCTTTTCTGAGGAGACTCACTTGAAAAGATGTACAGTACCCTGGTACTACTGAGCTATCATGAAATGGAGGAATCAAAAAAATTAACCATAAATTAGTTGTAAGCTCAATAGATTCAAAACTCTCAGAACTGACCATTGTTAATGAATGGTCTTTCAGCTGCTTCATGATTCTCCAAATGATCTACAGTCTAAAAAATATTTCTGATTCTTTTTGATCAGACTAAATGCTTGAATGCACAAAAGAACTTGTGGCTAGGACAATGGGAGTGTCATTTATGATCTATACAAAATCCTATTGTATGAGACACTGGTTTTGTTTTGAAAAATCTTTATTTATGCACTGTGAACTTGTTGGGGGTGAATTCTTACCTAAAGGAAGTGCTTTGATGGTTGGGTTAGGCTAGTTTTACAAGAATTACTCCAGTCATTCTATCTTTGGAGCTCCATTTTTTTTCTTCCCACCCCAGCAAACCATGGAAGAGAACCAAGATGAGCTCAGACTCCAGGAAGTTTTTCAGGATTTTTGTCGTTCCTTAGTCACTCACAGAACTGATACAGCTGGAGCTCAGGATTGCAGGAAGGATTCCCGAGCAGTAGAAACCTTGAGGTTAAACAGGAATCAGCTGTAACACACCTTGATGATAGGGTTGAGATAATTTGTTTTGTTATTAATATTTGACATTCAAGTTCATCATGTAGAGAAGGCAATCTCACTGCCTGGAAAAGAGGCTGCAGGCAGCACAGAATCTTACTCACCCATTGCATAAGGGGCACATTTACATTGAGATCCTCGTGTGGTGATTAAAAGGTGTGTTACACAACCCAGTGAAAGAGTGAGTGCTGCCGGATGACATCTGAACTGTCTTTTCCCGAGCTCTGCCACGAACTCTCCTCCCCAGCTCTGCACGCACGGGCTGAGGATGTCCCAGTGCCTCCAGTGGCAAGGAGCTGGTTTGTTGGTGGAGGGAGGGGGAGGTCTCTGCCCTGACCTCACTGCCCTCCTCACCACCCTGCCTATGGCCAGGATCCTCATGACAGACACTGGCCTTGGAGGAAGATCTGCAGGGCTGGGATGACGCGGTGGGAGCAGGGAAGGGCAGCTCCACCCCATGGTGGAGCGAGGTGTCATTAGGAGCGCCCGCACCTACTTGTCAACAGCCCCTGGCCGCTGACCGCAGCTTGAGTCACCGCCACCTGGATGAAAGTAGTTTTGTTGTTGTTTTGTCCTTTCCAGCCTCTGAAGAGCACACCCTGCCAGGAGGGGAGGTGTCCTGGCCCAGACTATGTCAGGCCAAGCCAGCACCCGGGCGGTAACCTGACCTCATGGGTGGGGGCTTGCCATCAGGTCAGAATCTCTCTATCCGTTCAGGTAACAACCATATCTCATGCACACTGCACAGCCAATCGCCGGATGGTGGAAATTAGAAGCAGGCTGGGACTTCCCCTTTGCTTTCATCCCAGTGTGGCTCCCTTTCTCTTCATTGTGGGTGGTTTTCCCAGCCTGTTTCAGAAAGTCAGCTGTTGGAGTCACACTGCTGGTGGCTGCAGTAACAGCATGGACACCGTGTTTGCAGGAGTGACTTCCTGGGCGTGGTGGCTGGCTGACAGGGAGCAAGCAGCATCCGTGTCGACAGACCCTCTCAGCCTCCAAACTGGGGCAGGACTTAGTATCAGGTGGAGACAACATGTTTGATAAGTTCTTATTTTGTGGTCACAGCTCAGTGAGGTCATGGAAGGCAGGCTTGCTTTGATCCATTGTCCCACCTTTCCCTGATGGTGCTAGTGTTAAGGGGTGTCAAAGAAGCTTTTAATCTGTTTCGTTCTTCCCAGCATTCTGAATGTTAAAAAGGAAGAGAAATACTTCTCAGGTCTGATACTCAAATCACAGGAAAGCACCTGCTCCATTCCTTGTTTCATGTCCTACTTCATACTGTAAACAATGATCATTATAAGTTGCACCTTGCACATTGTCTACATTTTTCCCCATTCCCTTAGACCATAATTGCTGTTCTCTGCCCCTAATTACTCCACCTTGGCTTAAGGTGCAAAGAATGGCTTTTATTTGGCAAATAAAGGGTAGGCAGAGCTTTGTAGGAACACATTGCTGTTATGAAGATTCACCCAACATAATGTGGTTGGCTCTTTTAGTTTCTGTTAGAGCCAGGGCTTCAGTCATTTCTGTAAGGGACAAGCAGGAGAGAAGGACTATCCTACAAACCAGAATGTCTGATCTTCTTCTGTCTAAAGGGGAAAAAAAGGCTACAAAAAAGGTTTTCCAAGCTTAGATTTGTCTTTGTTACAAAAGCAAACCATTAACTGTTCTTAGGAGGTTTGTGACTGTGTAAACTAGACTGTGACTAGTATAGCACAAGTAGTTCAGGATATTATATTTTAGATGTGCATCCCAAGAGTGGCATAATTTCAGGAAGAGACTAATTGTGCCATATGATGAGAGTTTCCCAACATGGGGCATTATGATACTACACCAGTGTCCATCTGCTGGGTAAGAATGACATGACTGTGCGTTTTACTGCCAGAACTTATCTAAAACATCATATAAACACAGATAAAAGTGGATACACTCTGAGATGTTGCTTGACTGTGAGGAATTGTGCTGCTAAAGGTGCTCTGGTATTGTGCTCCTAAAGGACACTTGTGTTATGTGAACAAATCTTCTAATTATTATATAATTAGTAATTAATAAATTCAATACATTTAATACATTTTCATGATAAAGTATTAAATAATTACTCTTCTAATTATTAAATAATTCTCTTACACTGTGGATTC
Organism: Galbula dea; assembly: GCA_013399015.1. Classification (NCBI taxonomy): domain Eukaryota; kingdom Metazoa; phylum Chordata; class Aves; order Piciformes; family Galbulidae; genus Galbula; species Galbula dea. The sequence continues at coordinate 236,247 of VWZX01009193.1, read as the reverse complement.
AGTTATGCTGTTCATGACATTATACTCAGAAATACCCAGGCAAAAACTATGTGTTTTATATATGCACCATTTTTCAAGATAAACTTTAGTATGTTGAGTACTATTTGTAGACTCTATTTTCAGGAGGTGTTTGGTTGTAAAGACCTCTGTGCATTTGTGTATATATATGTACATGCACATATAGATGTACTGTACATATATACAAATATATGAGAGAGAGAGGCAGAACTGAACTGTATGTATCCAGGTGAGACATCATGGTTGCCCTTGTGCTACCCAGTGCCACGAGCACTGTTATTGCCCTGACTTCTACTTCATCCATTGCTCATGCCAGACATCCACACATGTACACCATACAGCAGCCCTACACATTATTACAGATGCTTACCTCAGCTCCACAGTCAACATCTGCAGGGGCAAGACCACAGAAAGAGGCTGTAAGGTCCTCATTATCAATGAACACAACACAAATGGTGAAAGTAACCTTTTATTTGCATGTGATATAGAGACATACACACTGCAAACACATGCCACACATCATAAAAGGACAGGATACTTGGGAGATCACAGCAAAGAAACATTAGCATCTGCTTCTAATAACCAGTGTAAATAGTACATGCTCTGAGTTTCTCATGGTGTTTCTGAACAGAATTCCAAAAGAGCTGCACACAAGGCACAACTGGGCTCGTTAACACCACTCGCTATCCACACACCGCTGCCAACAGGAACCTGACCCTGCCTGGTCCTGCTCATAGGGCAGAGCTGGTGGTGACAGCTCTGCACCCCACTTCAGCTTGCTCACTGCTACCCTACCCATTGCTGCTGCAAGAGGCCAGACTCACTCAGGTGTGCCAGTGGCCACTTGCTTAGGCTTGTGAGAAAGCCTGTGCCAAAAGAGGTGGAAGGATGCTCTGGAGGAGAGGTGGAGCTTTCTTGGTTCCAGAGGTTCCACAGGCGTCATGTGAGTCCTGTGAGCCACTACTCTCAGTGTGCAATGTAGCACAACCTGGCACAGAAATGCCAGATTCCTGGAGTTGCTGTGCTAAGCACAACATGAAAATGCTCAGATCATTGCTGCCCAGGCAACACTCACAAGGTAAATCTTCTGTTGACTGGGACATGTTCTGGAGAAATGAGAAAGAATGCAGCCAGCTAAGTAAAGACAGGTGTGCAGCAACACTGCCTGGCATGTAAGAATAGAAATGATTGCAGGATGAGATGAAAGCCTTGCTGTGAGCCCAGGTTGGCTTGTAGCAGTAATTTTGTTACTGTACATACACAGTGCCAATCAGTAAGATACAGACTGAACTTCCCCAGCACACACATCAAACTAGCTGGAAATTCATGTATCTACAACAGTTCTCTTGCATTCACCTCTGACTTCTAGCTCAGCTCCTCCACCATAAAGCAATTGTTTTGTCTCTCTTAAACATGTCATTACTCTTTGTTAAATATTCTAGGGTTGTTTCAGTGATTTGCTTGGTTTCTTGGAAAAAAACCCCTGAAGCCTCAGTCCTGCACAGCTTACAACCAAAATCATCACACGTAGGACTAGTATATTTGCCAGAATAGTGGAACCCATTTTCAGCATATTAAGAGTTCCTCTGAACTACATCTGTTAATGGCATGACAAAGATTTTCTTGCCCTTGTCACATCTAAAAGGCCTGTAAAGAAGGAATAATGTTATATGCTATGTGTTGTGCTGGACTATGGTTTTTTACTAGTGGCAATATTTACAGCATGTCCTGGACTGGACTACCCAAGAGCAATATTCACAAGTGGCAACCCACCAACTATTAAGTGCTCTGAACCTCTTTGCCATGCAGCCTTTTTTTAATGGGTGGGATAGCTTTTACTGATCTGTTTACTTCATGAAACATTCAATTAGCCAGATTCATCATCAGCATATTTACTTGTACTGCCTTTGTGTTGGGTGCTTCATCAAGCTTTTCCTCATGTGCACAGTTTGCCATCTGCTTGTAGGTTGTTCAGAGACTGTGTGAAGGTTCTCTCTCTCTGAGAAAATGTGTGCTGGTTCATTGAAGTATTTGCTAGTGATGCAATGGCAGCTGCTATCATCACGTCATATGTGTGCGGGTGGTTGCAATACATGGTATATAGGTTGTCAAAATTTGCCAGGAAGATGTGTTTTTGATTGTGGTATTGTGTGCATGTGTGGTACTGCCGAAGCAGCACGCATAGGACTTGGAATATTACATGAGTTCTATGCGTGAGTGCTATATAAACCACATACCAGAGCAGTTACATGCTGTATTGGGTGACAGTAACACCATATTCACACAGCTTTTTCACATATCTCTTTATCAGCTGCCCATTTTCTAGTACTGCTTGGGGTCCTAGCTGTTTCCATGCATGGACTGGGCAGTGTACACTGAGACTGTTCTCACATTTGGAAATCAGCTTTACCTTGCCAGTGCTTTCCTGGCTCTGAGTGCCGACAGTTCAGGCTCTGTGGGGCAATGGTTCACTTCCAATGTCTCTCAGGCTGTTTATGCTGTTTATATGTATGCCTTTGTCACCTGGTATTAATTGGATTGTGCCCTCCGTGCCTTTGAAGACACAAAAGGCTTCAAACTCCTTTTTATTACACATGGTGCTGTGGCCTGTAATACTAATCAACTACATTTGGATAAACCATGTTGTAAATATGGGCTTTGCAGCACCCCACAGTATCTTTGGAGAACAAATGGTCTCATGGTGGTTGAGGCCTTGTTTGCAGTTGTGACTTTCTTCTTTTGCTCAGAAACCCTGCCTGCTACACTCCTGCACTGATACCTGAGGAAGCCTGTAACCACCACAAGTTTAATTTGATTTCCTCCTTTGCTGATTATGGAGAAGTGTTGGTTCATCTGATGTCCTGGGTAATTGCTTTGCAAGCAGCTAACTCTTTGGCTTGGCACACACTGTTTATGCTATATTCCCTGCTTTATTTCTTCTCATCTGCAGAGGCAAATATTTACCTCTAGTGGGTATTGAAAAAACAGTTTATAATCCTGCCTCCACTTAGCCAGCCTGGATGCTGCAGTGCACAGTCAATACTAGTACAGACTTGTTTGGCAAAGGTGTCTGACAGTGAGAAGCATCCTGACAGCAATATTAATACACTACACTTTATCCCTACTCTGGTGTTTTGCTGGGTGATGATTGAGCTGATAAAGGAATTCTGCACATTATTGCAGTGACTGGTCTCCTCTTATTTTGTCTGATGGAAGTGTTGGCCGTGACATACTGTAGCATGATCAACAACATGTCTTTTGATTGCTCATCAAGATTGCTTTGGATTTTTTTCCTTTCTTCTCTTCTGGGCCAAGCATTCCCAAGTCACAGCAACCCATGAACACCATGCTGGCAGGCACTGGCACTTGGAGTGACATCACTGCCTCCTATTGGGGCACAGAAGCTTGGGGCTGATTGAGTTTTAACTTTTGAGTCTGGAGCTATCTGTGTGGGCTCACAGCTGGGGACTACAAAGTGCTATATGGAATTGGCACAGAGAAGAAACACACAGATTGCCTGCTGTCAGGACATCTGTGTCTTCTTATTTTGGGTACATTTAGCACTTGTAGTGTTTCACATCTGTCACATATGCAGTATGGCACTGACAGTGGTTACCGTTATATTTACATTTTGCCTTGATCACATTTGTCATTGTTGTTGTTTACTCTGTCTGCAAAGCCACCTCCCTGGCTGCACACATTTCATTCTTTAGCATCAGGGATGCCTGGCACTTAATGTTACTAGCAGTGGACTTGGTGACACACACGTGGCATCAACAGCATGGCATTCAGCTAGTGTATCAACCATCCATCATGTGTATTCTCTTTACAAAAGCCACCTCCCCAGTCTGCCTGGACCTACAGCGTCTTGTCCTGTATAGCACTTGCATGGCCCAGGGTAATTGAAGACCAGGCCTGTGAGAGACCCCAAGCGGTCTGAAGACCACATTAGAGGCTTAGTTTGCCCCCTGCTCAAAATGCATGCACAATATAAGCTAGTTTGGACAGACATTTGTCTAATCTAGTCTTTAAAAAGTCAAAGCTACTCAGTGACAACAAATCCAAAATCCCCTTAGGCAATATTTTGCATTCAGTATATGAGAACGTCTTCTGCAAACTTTGTCTGGAAATGTGACTTGTCCTTTGAGACATAGCATGTGACTTCAGAGTTAGCTGCTAGTAAGTCTGACAGAAAAGGAAATACAATGATCCATCTCTCCCCCTCCTTCACAAATGAATTCCTCACTTTTTGCTAACTTCACTGTCATTTTAAGCTCCAATATGAAGTTTTACTTAAGCACCAACAGAGGCCATCACCCTGTGTTCCAGGGTTTGGAGACATGAAATTTAACTGATACAGACATGTTCATCTTGTCATTTGTGCCTTTGTTCCAGAATATGGACAGGATTTTTCTTCCACTTGCAAATTTATGGCCTTTATCCCTCCCTTTGTACATCTACTCTCAGGTTTGTCCTTTCTTTGGTCATGACACATGTTCCCTGACTTTGACTCATTTCACACAGACTGGGAATAAAGTATTGCCTTTTTATATAATATTGCAGCTACTGTTTCTCCCCTGATAGGCTTTTATCTGCACTCTGGCTGTCTGTGATTGCAAGCATTGTAGAGCTTTCTGATGGGATCAGAAGGAGCAAGGAGCTCACCATAAGAGCCGCTGGATCACCTCCGAAACCGCCAGTGCTGAGGTTGGATGGACTAGAAGGCAAAGATTAAAAGCTGCAGTGTTTGTTCTGAGGAGAGTAACAAGTCTGTAATGGGAGTGGAAATTTGCCATTGCATTTGCTAGAGCTGTTGAGAAAATCAGGGGAAAAAAAGGATGAGACTCCTGGAGCCAGATTTGTCCTTGGAATACATCACATCACAAGCTGTCCTTCTGACAGAATTCTTTCATTATTATTTTTTAATTAAACCATCCTTAAAAATAATCCTTGCTTTTAAATCACAAGTCAAAAATACAAATGTGAGCCCTGGGAAATCAAATGTCTCAGGCTACACCAATTTCTCTCATTCCTGCTATAGAAACAACAAAAGATGAATACACAAGGAATGTCTGTTAAGGATAAGTTTCAATGATCATCTGCAACTTGTTATTCCATAATACATGCCACTAATAAACTGAATTACCCCCAAAAGCCTGTCCTGCAAGAAGTGCTAGATTTCCCGCATCTGCTGCATCTGTTTTACCACATCTCTGCATCCTCCTGAAAGCACCATGTAACGTATTAAAAAAGGTTCCAGCACAAAGCAATGACAACAGAAGTATATAGCTGAGTCTTTCCTCTTCTTCCATCAAAGCCCTTTTATTTCACTTTTTACTGCTTCTGTACGTGAGGAATAGCCTCTAACTGAGAAAAGTTCAGTGTTCATCCTTTTCTCCCTCTGACTGAAATCTTTGTCTCTATTTTGGTTTCAAAACATTAAACCTCCCTCTAGTAAATGATAGAGTCACCAGCAGATTCAAGCTGCCACATGGTTTACTTTGCTCCAAGACTTCTACTCCAAGGCCACTGAAGTTAATAGGATACTTTTCCTTGCCTTCAGTGAAAACTGGCATGGGCCTATAGTCATGTGTGTGGGAGATAAAAGGACCATGTTACCTCCCACTCCCATATTTTTGCTGGAATGTTTTCCCTATCCATGTGGCTGCAATATTCTCATTCCAACCTGCTCTTATCTTGATTTTGGGGAAAACTGCTTCTTTTAATGGTTTCATTGTGCTAAGGTATAGAACCCTCTTCACAGAATTCAACTAACCTCTGTCCTGTTCAGGTATACTATTATCATCTTTATTATTAAATTAGTCAATTCTGAAGCAACTGCAGACAAGACACCAAGCTGTCCTCCCTGGCCACATTTCACAGGACAAGCTGTGGTGCACAGTTCCAGTGAATCTATTGGGAAATACATCACTACAGCTTGAAAAGCCCAGGCATGCCTCTCTTTTCTGATTCCTTGCAACTGCCCTTCATGCTGGTAAGCTGCTTTCCTAGGAAGGTGCTAGAAGAGAAGATCTGAAGAGGTGTAGCCTTATGGTTGCACATGAGAGGATCTGGAGGTCTCCGTTCTCTCGTGTCCCTGGTTTGGAGCCAGTTCTTCCACTCCTTAAGTGCAAAATGTCTGTAATGTCTTCTGGCTCCTTCCCTTTTTAGTTTCTCCAGTATGCTAACAGACACAATGACTCCACCCCCAATGCCAGCATAGCTTTCAATGTCATTTCCCTTATCCAGTTATTCTTTATTACATTGGTAATTTTATGATATACTTCATGAATAATGGTTGTATATTTTGCCTCTATGGAACCATTGTATATGATATGTGACTAAATTACCTATCAGGAGTGGTTTGGTGTGGATAATGTTTGTTTCATTTAGAAAAAGTATATCTCTTGTCATTAATGTTTTTGTAGTGCCATAACTTGTACTTTTTATCTTAGGCAGGTCTTAGCTTGGGCTTTCTTGGGCTGAGGGCAGTAACACTCCCATTCTTTGTGCTTTAAGACTTTTTCATATAAAACTGACATTCTTAGCAGCAGAAAGCTGGGCAGAGACTGATTTTTTATTGTAAAAGAAGTATGGAAAAAGCCATGGAAAAACAATGGAAAGAGCCATGTCAGAATCCAGGATGTGCAAAAATTAAATGAGGCTAATAAATAAATAAATAAATAAATATACATGTCATATATATATGTATATAAAGCCAATTTCTTTCTCAAGGACAGGTAATGATTTCATGATGTGAACAGTCAACTTCATTACAATAAGACATATGGTTTCATAAATTCAATACTTATTGTGGGGTATTTGTTCAAATTTTAACACCACACAGTGTTCTACACTTACTGTGATGAGTAGTACCAGCTGATGATGAGAAGCAGAGCTAGAAAAGCTAGATCACACCAAGGTTTGCAAGGATCTAGATAGGTGAAGCTATCAAACAGTCATCAGTAGTATGGAAGCCTCGTGGCTACAGCCTATGTGTGTAATAGTGTTACTAATCAGCTTTCAAGATGCAAACCTTTATAAATTAATGTTTTCTTCTGTTATCCAGAGAGTAATAATGTAGTAGGTGACAGCATTATTGAACAAAAGAAAAATGGATTTGAGTTTTGAGTATTTTCTCAGGTTTTATTTTTGTCTGAGCTCTGTACTGGTGTCAGGGTGATAATATAAAGCACCTACAAAGGCTCTAGCCACAACAGAGCTACTGATAAATATATACATAAAAATTCAAACATACAGAGTAAAGGAGCTCACCTGAGGCATGTCATTCACAGAATCACAGTATCACAGAATGTTAGGGGTTGGAAGAGACCTCAAAAGATCATCTATGCCCTTCTGCAGTTGTAATATGTTACTTTTGAGCTACAAAGTATTTTTAGAGGTTTTTAATTAATTGACTAAAGCTAAGTGCCTTGGTTTACAATAAATGTCTATCATTTTTTAAAACTTAATCTTTACCTCTGCTTGGGAAAAAATAGTCAAAACAATGTAAATTTTGAACTGTACTGTGAATACCTAGTTTCCACTGGATTTTATTTTTAGCAGGGAACTATTGCTGACACCCTGGCTTGGGAATAGGAGTCCAGATAGCATGGGGAGGCTGCAAGAAGCAGCCATGAGCTGGAAGAATGTATGTGAGGGTTTAGGCAGGGCTTTGGTCTGTGTGAGAGGCTCCTATATTGACTACATATTATTTGTTCAGTGAATATGTTAGATGAGTCATAAGGTTCTTAACCAGACTTCACTAGAACTTTCATTTTACAAACAATTGACTGTGACCCTGCAAACACTGATTCATGTGCTTTTCTTTGTGTGGGACAGCAAATGGTAGCACCCACAGCATGAGAAATGAATGATGTATGTAAGTCTGCACAGGATTGGGGCCTCAGAGGTGAGTGATGCTGATTTCATTCTAACGTTCCTCTTTTTTTCCTTTCTTTCTTTCTTTTTTTAATAGCTTACTTCTTTTTCTTAATCTATAAAGCAGTCTTTGGCTGGTGACAGTTGTGAGAATTCTGAAATCCACTATGTACCATGGGGACCTTCCTTTTCTGAGTTCTGTTGTCTTGTAATACACTTAAAGAAGCACATGGAGAGCCAATAGCCAAGAATTTTCTGTTGGAGAAAAGAAACAGAGTCATCCAGAGGAAGGGAGACCCGAGAGAGTGAACCTCAGAGTCAGAGGACAGGTCTCACTTTACTCCAGCAGTTCCTTCAGGATTCTGTAAATGTTTCCCCCCATACAGTTGTAGTTTTACCAGCTTTACATTGTTCCCCTGCAAAGCTCAAAGGTCATGTGGCCTGTATTCTGTCCCCAGCATTTGGGAAGCTCTGTGACAAAGCTGCAAAACTCTCTTGTTCTTAAAGGGATCAAGATACTGTGGAGTCTTCAGATATGTTTCTCATACATGTCTGTGGTTCCAATTTGTTTTTCATCACATGAGCATGAGCAACTGAGTTCTATCAGGTGTATTTGATGTAAAATAGCCAACCCTTTTAGCTGGTAGGGGGAAGAGAGAGATTTCACTGGTGTTTGTAACTTACTAGAAATGTGTATTAGAAAGTGAAAACCAGACCCCTCATTGATGAAATTATTTAAAATAATTTAATTTAAAAAGTATGTTCTACAAAATTCACACTGCCTGCCTCCTATTCACAGACACATTCACATCTGAAGCAGATAGAGGATTATCCTTTTGGATGTGCTAGGATTCCCTTTATGGCAAGGAAAATACTCTTGGAATAGTAGGCATATCAGAATAGCTGGGCTGAGCTGTAAGACTTCCTGCAGAAACTGCTGGAGAAGGGTTTCCCAGATCAGGTGAGCAAAACCTGGGAGATAATAATTCTCACCAGACTCCTGTGCCTGTTTACTGGGTCAATAGCTTATACATTTCTTCAGCAGCACAATGCCCTTGCTCCACCTCTGACCTATTTCTCACCTTGCAAAGTATCTTTGTATAATCACAACCTTGAGAGGCCCCTTGTTTTCTGGGTTTTTGAGGAAGGTTTGCACATGTTTTCTTATGTTACTTTTCCAGACTATGTTTTTTTCCTGTAATTGGAACCACGGCGTTTGAAGGTGAGAATAGTTTTACCCTAAAAACCCTGTATCAGCCATGCCTCTATCGAGTCTAAGTTCAAGAGACAAATAATATGCAGAAAAAAGTTGTTAGACTCTATGCTTTCACCTGGAGGATGAGTCATTCTAGTTATCTCCTAGGTATCTGCTTAGGATGGGAATCGTCTGTCCAACTTCAGACATCTCTAGCTGTCTAAATCAGAGCTGATTATCCAGGCTGCCTTTATAGTCCAGCTCTAAGATCAGTATCTAAAGTAACTAGGGTGAATTACCCCCTGGAGGGTCCTTTCTCTTCCCCTTGACTATTACATGACTAGTGTTAGAGTAAGCAACTCACTCTGAGATACTTAAAGTGAGGTGAGATAAATAACACCCCTCCATAAGTGGACTGAATACAACCCTGTCTTACTTCTATGGCCTGTGTTGCATGCCTCTAGAGTAGAAGATTCTGCTGTAGGAATGCCTCGTTTCTTTCTTGGATTGAAGTGATATATTGCTCCACTTTATTCAACACAGTAAGTGGTCTGAGAACAAATCTGTGTATCTAGAAAGACAAAAGCCACTGTAATGGAATAGTATGTACAGGTATACACTTTAGTCAGCAACTATATTTTCATTCCCTGACACAAAAGCATTAGCAATGCAGAGAACAGTGTAAGTTTGAATAACGTTTGCAAAATCAGTGAGAGCATTGAAGTGTGACCCTGATAGACATTTCTCATCAGTATGTTTGGTGACCAGTCAGAATGGGAAATCACCTCTGTAATTTATCAGTCGAGATTTACTTCTGCAAATGATAGGAGATCGAAAGCTTTCAAAGCTCCACAAGAGCCTGAACACAGCCAAGGTTCTTAACATGTCTGAGAGGGAGGATCATCTGCAGCCTTGAACACACTAAGTACAGACAAGAGGTACATAAGCAGTCAGAGATAACACCACTTCATATCAAGAGCTGCTATCCAGCCCTACAAAGGAATCTGAACAACTGCTAAGGATTTCTAAAGTCTGCACTTGATTACTGCAGGACTTCAGATACCCTCTCCAAATATTTATGACCCTTCACTACAAATCAGTGGTTTAAAGACACCTAAAATAATTCTGTAAAAACTTCTCCAAGTATCTTAGATACAGAATTATTATGAGATTTGTCTTTATTTTATAGATACATTCTTTGGCCCAAGCTATGTGTTTCAGCACTCTCTCCTCACATCAAGGGCTCTTCAGGGCTTTTTTCTATGTGCTGAAAGACACTTCTTTACCTGAGGCTACTCTGCTAACTTCTTAGAGCACAAAGTATCTCTGGATAATATAACCACGTGAGGCACACTCTGAAGATCTGGCAGATTGTCTCAGGCATTTGGAGTTAACCAACAATAATGTCCCTGCTCTTAATCCTCCGGATTTCTTCTAAGTTCTGTTTCTATTTGTTCTTAGTGAAAAGCATGGCATTATCTTATTACAGCAGTTTGATTTTCATTATCTAAGTAGGCTGCTGTGTCAGCAAAAAGCAGCAATTTGGAATGGATGGAAAAGACTAAGAGTCATGGATGAATGAGTGATAGGTAGAGAAATAAAAGAAGATAAAAGAGGGTATGTTGAGTGATAGAGAGAGCTTGGGAAAATAAGGTGAGGTCTGTGGTAATTAGTTAAGAAATATGGCTCTTTGTTTACATGGTTAAATAGAAGAAACCTGTCTTTTTTTCTATCACATAGAACCTGTGCTTTGATGGGCTAAGTTCAGCCAGAAGTGTGCTGTAAAATTGTTTAGGTGAGGCTAGAGTACTAAGATGACTACAAGATCATGTCTAAGTCATTTGGCAAAAAAAACCTACCCAGAAAGTAATCATTGACCACCAAGTTCCATTTCCAAATGAGGTGTGTTTCCTCTTACCACAAGAGGAGGCCTGGAAGGTGGGAAAAATTAAGCTGTTACTTATTAACCTCTAGTTATGAGAATTTAGTTATGCTTACAATGCCACAGGCATTCCCTTTGGAGATACAAGGTTTCAAGAGATGATATATAAATTGGTATGGGCATGGAGCACAGCATGCTCATGTTGGTATCTAATTAGCTCCATTTAAATAATTTTCTAGGCTGAATGTCTTTAGCATTTAAAATCTATCATATATCTTTTTCTGTGTATAATTTAGTGCTCACTGAAAACACTCACTGAAAACAGGGCTACATCTACTGTAGTACATAAAGTAAACCAAGGACTGTTTTCTGGCTCTGATTTCTGCTGGTGTGCCACAGGTTATGTCCCCTTGAGATTCCTGGAGCACATTGCTCAGTGGTAAAAGGAACCTCCATCTTAACAGAGAAAAAGGAATTTAAAAGTTGCTTTAGGCATTTTGCCCACTGCATAACAATGTCTGGTTGGCATTCAGAGGCTTCAGGGGTAGCTAATCCTACTCTGAGTGGGATTAACATCCCCGTTTAAAATGGCATGTCTGATGGAGCCAGGATTTTGGCTGTTTGGGGCAGAGGGAAAGATTGCAAGAATGACTGCCACACAGTATTTCCCTCCTCACTTTGTTCTCTGTGGCTTCCGTGCTTCACCTGATGAAACAAAGGATCACCATAGCTTTAGCAGCCCTGCAAATACTCATTAAATTCCATAGATGACTGCCTATCTCCTCTTTACTACATATTCTGCAAGTGAAAGCACTTATTAGCAAGGGATGAAGTTATTTACAGAAATACTGCTCTGCTTTCTCTAGCATAGATGAGCAAGTTGATATTCAGCAGATGCATGCAAATCCCAGTTGCATTGTTTGTGAAACTGCTTTCATGAAGAAAATACAAGATTTATTGAGACCAGAATTGTAGCAGAACTCATGGATGAGCTCCCACACAAAATTTTCTTATGCTTTCTATGGTGATGGGCACAGAAGTTAAATGTCATTGACTCAAAATGCCTCTGCTGACAGTGACTGACTGACTTCTTAAAGATCAGCTCTGCTGATAAATTCAACTTTGGGAAATGACGGGACAAGTTTGACACTGCCTTACAAGTCCTGGAAAACCTTGTACTCTACATAGATCCTCTTGAGGAGTCCTGTGGACTCGTGAGAAGCATGGCAAGCCATAGCCCCTCCTGTCTGGAGTGCAAGGAGAATGGTTTCTTGTGGCTTCAGAGCAAGGGGCAGTGTGAAGGCACAGTGAATTGCACACAGGCTTTGCAGGTTGCCCATGGGCATCTTTATGAGGACCACATACAATTAAGTGCTTATTAATTAACTTTATGTTCTGAAGATGGGAAGCACTCCTATTTGCAAGCACAGTTTGTTCTATATTCTTTCCTTTCAATTTGTATAGAAGAGGAATTACTGGTATACTTCTGCATGTCACTGTCAGAGGCTGCTCTGTGACTACTGGGGGAAACCGGTTTGGCTCTGCTAAGGAGACAGTTCAAATCATAGCTCAGTGGAGTGTCTGGCTTGGTATACTCAGATTTATAGATACCACCAAGACTACCATATCCAGGTGCAATATTTGCATACTTGCGTGTAGTATTTACATATTCAGGTAGAGTATTTACATGCTCTTTATTTTGCATGTCGAGACTTTTGTCAAATAAAGGAAACACTTCAAACTGTGTCTTTATTTTTGTTTCCTATGTCTCAGATTTTCCAGAAAAATAAGTTTCTACATCCCCCTCTTTCATCCCTAAAAAGGAGCAGGAAAACGAGTGGCTTTCCTGCAGCAGCTGCTGCACCTGCTGTTTACAGTGAAGCTGGACCACAGCAAGGCTCCTTTTCTGGTCCACAACATTTCCTCTAGGAGTCAAAGACGACACATCAAAGTGAAAGAGAAAAACAATGTGACCTATTGTTCTAAGAAAACAAATCATTTATAGGAAGAGAGTAAAAGCTCCTATTGGGTTTTTTAAAACATTAATATTGGAGAGAAGACCACAAAGCAAAATGTAAAGTAATGTGTGGTTGTGGTGATGATAGACATGGTACAGTCTCTAGAATTTCACTCTACTCTCACTTGATCTGTTCTAACAATAGGTGCAATGTATACAGTGCATGCCATGACTCTTTGTAGATACATATCACAGCTCCAGGTAAAAGGCAGTACTGGACTCTCTCATTTGCTTTCCTTTCCAGTTTTGGAAAGACCTGAATTCTGAAATTCTTCAGTCTGATGAGGTTTGGACTTTTTCTTGTAGTTGTGGTGTTTCTTTTGTTGTTCTTCCTTTCTGTTGTTTGTTATTCTTACGATGGAAATACCTTGAGGTTCCCACTGAGGGCCCCATTGTGCTAGACAATTACGCTGCACAAAGAGGTCATGATGTAAATAGAGAAACCAGTGTGTGGTAGAGGAAACAGAGACACAGAGAGTAGATAATCAGAGAGACACAGAGAGCAGAGAATCAGCTTGCCTGCAGTGTCCTGAAAAGTCAGAGGCAGAGGTGGTCAAAACCCACACTTGTGTTGCTCACCTTGTAGATCCTTTTTAGTAATGGAGGAAGCCAATTGAAGATGCTCTGTTGTTTCACCTGGAGGAGAAGGATTACATGTTTTCAAAAGCTTAAAATACAGCTTACCTTGCTATAAGGAGGAGGTGTAGAAACATAAACCTGAATGTCAAACAGGATTTCTTAAGAAACTAAATGCAATCTGGAAGATTGCCTGCAATCATGAAACTATATCATCCAAAGGCACTTGGGTTTCCTCCCCTCTCAGCATAATCAAATGAGTTTTGACCTTGTGACCTAGATGGAAGTAATAAAACCTTCAACTTTCTTCCAGTGTTACTAGTGCAGTGGCGTAGCCGTGGAATGGTGCACCTTGTTTCTTCTGATCCTAGTTTGGGATCAAGAAAACTGAAGGCACAAATGTCAAAGGCTAGTCCCTGCTTTCTAGATGCTGTTTAGGGAGCCCTACCATCAGAGAAAGGGAGACAGAGCAGAAAAATCTGTCTGAAACTGGACTTTCTTTGTGAGTTTAGTTGTAATACTCTGGAGTAGCCAATGCACAACTATGTGTACTTCATTACCAGGAAACCAACTAAGATAAAAACAAGGACAGTAGTTTCCTAAAAAATGGAATTCCAGAACTTGACCCAGTTTCTTCCTGTTCTTACAAATGTCCAAAGGAAATTAACAAAAACTATCACAAATTTTGTGAAGAAAATGGAACAATCCCACTGCCTTGATTTCATGACTTCCACACAAGCCCTCAAAATTTGTTCTGCCTGCTGGGTTCATAGCATGTGGGCCAAGTCTTCCTAGTATTCTCAGGCTGAAAAACTGTGTCTCATGTTCTTATTTTAATGGACTGAACTGAACCATTTGCAAAGCAAATACTGAAAATGAAGGACTTTGGATTGTTCGAGAGGTAAAAGAACAACTTATAGAGCTCAGTGTAAAGATAACTAGTGGACTTTGATGGCCATTGAGAGGCAGGGGATCAGGAGGCTCAACTCATTGTCTTCCCTCCACAGACTTTACACCGACAAAAACAGGAGCCAGGTGAAAGCCAACAATTCTTGAAGGTCAAGTATGTACAAGTTTACAGTGCATTAGCTTAATAAAAAACTCCAGTAAAGAGGCTTCTAATTTTGTTAATGTGCTGTATTTGGTCACCTTGTGATTTAGGAACATCTTTCTCAGACTATGCTTTACTGTCAGCAGAGAGGGAAATTTCACCATACTTTCCCCCAATAGTGTGAAGAATCATTGCCAGATGTTTTAGAACTACTTACAGAGCTAGATCATGTCTCTGGCCATCAACAGAGTGCCATCTTTATTAAAAGAATACAGAACTTTCTCCATAATGCAATGTGCATTTTTGTGATTAGAGTGCAATCTCTTGCATCTGGCAGCATAAAATTACAACTAAATCCTATCTGACCCCAATGTGGTTAGATATATTTTACCACCTAAGAACTCTGAAAGGCTTTGAGGGTCAACACACAGTCTTTCTGCTGTATGTGTACAGTGTTAGTACAGACAGGTGGCTGATACCTGTAGCTAAGGCTCTACCAAAACATACCTACTAAAGTTATAATACAGCAGTGATTTCTAAGGCACACCATGGCAGATGAGTAAACAACCCCCTTTTGTTTCCACTGAAGCTTAGGTATTGTTGTACACTTCCTTGTAGTTTCCATCTCCTTTCCATCCAAACAAACATTTAAGCATCATGGGTCTTACCCTGCCTTCATAGACCAGACAAAAATACCAGAAATAATCTAGTAGAACATTGAAAAAAAGGCCCAAACTTTACCTAGGGGTGCCTTAAAAGAAACCTAAACTAAGACAGATGAATTCTGGTGAATCCGGCTGAAGTGCTTTAAGGTATTACTGCCCTGCTGTCGTCTGCTGCTCTTGCAGCAGCTGCCCATGTCTTCAGAGAGTCAGCAAAAGGGGATGAGGACATACTCCCTGGCTGGTCCACCACAGAGATGAGCTCATTAACTGGGGATATCTTTGAGGCAAAATGGGTTTACCTCTTTTTGCTCTACTGCCCCATTGCTAGGCAGTAATGCCACCAGACAGGCATCCACAAGCAGCTAGGGTACCAATATTGCCAGCTGTGGGTGAGTGATTTCCTTCCTTCCTTCCTTTCTTTTCTCTTTCTGTCCTTTTTATTTTTCCTGCTTTCCTTCCTTTATCTTTCTCTCTCTTTCTCACTATATTTCTGTCTCAGCCTTTCTTTCTCTTTCTCTCTTTCTCTACTACAATACAAGAGTTAAGTCTCAATAGGAAATCCACTTCCACACTCTCACCAGCACCCTCCCAGACTATTAAGAATTTGTTCCCTCTCCCCCTCCCCCACAACCTTTTGTTTTGTTTTGTTTTGTTATTGTCATCTGGTCTCTTGGATTAGGGTTTTCAGCTCTCTCTGGGCTCAGGAAGGCTTGGTAGCTTGGCAGGATTTCTTGCCAGATCACTGATCCTAATGTAAGTGCCAGAATCCTGCAGTTTGCATAATGCTAATTTGCTCTTCAGCCCAATGTGCCAACTCATTTGCTGCTTAGCATATCAAGGAGCAGAAGGAATGCCATGTGCTCTACCCCGAGCAAGGAGAGTAATTGGATAGATACCCACTACCTGAAATTGAAACTAATCTAACCAACCCTGGGTATAAAGCTTAATGCATTGTTGAGCTTCTGGTAAGAGGTCATTAGACTGAAACAGTTTGAAGCCAATTAGTTCCTTATTCTCAAAGCTCTGATCCCGGAGTTTTCACTGGCATAATAAGGTTACAAATAGTACCTCATTACCACAATATTCATTCACTTAGACCTAGATCCTGCCATCCTTACTCATTGTGAGTAAGGGTAGTAGAACTGGACCTTAATGCTTGTGTTAATGAAATGCTAGACATGACAGGGTGGGGTGATACTGGGAGATATCACCACACCTAGGGGATGTTACCAGTCATTGGGCTAAATGCCAAGTACTTTCAGTCGACTGGGTGTGGGGCTATCTCATTGTGTTACCACACACGGGTTCCTTACTGCAATACTGGTTCCTTTGAAGCAAAACAAAACTGGGCTGCCTAGAAGAAAGTACACTACCTCTGTTTTCATTCTGAGCTGCACCCACAGTGATGCTAATATAACTGCAGCATGAGTCTAAGAACAGAGAACTCTTCTCTGAGTTTGCCTAGGTGTGTAGGTATATAATCTAAACAGGTTGTCCAGGCTATTCTTCAATAAAGGGAGGGCCATGAGTACCTCTGAAATAAAGATTAATCCTTTCTGCATGAGATGTCTATCTTAGGCAAGGTGAGGTGGACTGTTCTCTAAAGGTGCTGGAATCTCTTCCTCAGCTGAAGGGCAGCCTGAGCAAGAGGCTCTGAACTGAATCCTTCCAGTCACCTGAAGTTTGTGGTAGCGTACCTCAAACATAGTGACAGAACTAGAGCCTGGTTTGCTTTCCGACTCATAACTTGGCAACAGCCAGGGATGTAGTCACAACTCTTGTGCCCATTAGCTGATGCAGCACTCAACCCCTTGGGACAGGGACCATGCACCTCTTGACAGCTTCCAAGCAGCAACCAATAATAAAGATGTTGTGAGAAGCAGCTTTGATTTTCTCTGTTTGGTCAATGGAAAAGCAAGTGTCCTGGCACAACAGGCCATGCTGACAACCTCCTGGGAACCTCACTTGCTGGTTTGTGCAATGAGCTCACTCACAGGTTTTAGGTGAGCCGCTTGTTGCTGACACTCTCCTAGCACTCAGTAAGCAGCACCTCAGCATGTGGGAAGGGCTTCAGAGGGGTGCTGAGTACACAGTCTCAAATCTAGGAGGTGTGCAGAGCAGATGGAAGTTGGGTAAGGAATTTACCATGAAGGCTATGCAAGAAATTGGCCTAATAAGACATAAGCAAGAATTAATGCCCAAATATTATTGCTTTAATTTCTCTATCTTCTTGGCTTGGATGCAGCCTTGTTTGGAAAGTGTAAAGGTGAAATTCTCTCAAACCTGTTCCTCTACTTTGTCCTGTTTGATCCCTTCCTCTGTGATCCTCTCTGTTTTAATAAAGCTCCAAAGGTGTGGAAGGGCCAGGGCTGAAGGGATTGATTATCCCTCCATCAAAGCAATAGCTCTGCATTGAGAAATAGCAAAGCATTTCCTATAAAGCACTATCTCTGCAGAAAGGCTCACTCTCTAGGAAAGGATCCTGTGTCAAGGGGCAGTATCAAAAGATGGGATATGTCCTCTGGGCAGACCCTTCTTGTTTCAGGCTGGTTTGGCCTGATCACTTGGGTCTGGAGGACCACGGGAAGATTTGAACTGGAACATCTGATGGACCAATAAAAGGGGATTATTGTGAAGAGATCTCCACCCACTTTCTTAGGTCTTTTGGGGCCTGAGAAAAATGTCAAAATCTATCCATTTTCTTCTGCAATAGCCATGTACATTTGCTGTCTCATGGGACAGGGCTTTTGAACTCAAGTCAAAGGTGGTGTAAGTTGCTCCCACTGTTGAGAACTTCAGTGGAGGAACACTGCAATGGGAAACCATCCTTTCATAGGAATTGTTCTCTAAGTCACTGCCTATTTTTGCCTACTTAAGGCATGTGGTAGATATATACCAAAAATATATTGGATTTTTCAGCATGATATAGTTTTAAATAAATCCAGAAGGTGAGGCCCCAAAATTTCTGTCTTTCAAGTATTTGGCTCTATTGTGCTGTCTGGATTTACTAAGCCTTCTTAGATAGTACAGTAATGCATGTGCTTATAGGATTACACGATAGGGGAGTTAGATCACACAAAAAAACCTGCCCAGCAGCTGGGTCCCAGGGATGAAAAGTAAAAAAAAGTGCAGAAAGTGTTCTAATGAGGGAAAGAATGGGATCAATGATAAACGTTTTGAAATCTCTATGGTTGGTTATGTTTCTGGTGAGTGTGAGGTTAAGAGAGAAGGAAACCCTATTATGAACTGAGAGTGATTTCTCAGGAACTGGTCTCAAAGAAAGTCAGAGTAAAGCTGCATTTCCTTTCTTTAAGCATGCATACATTTCTCCTCTTTCGAATCTCTGGTTGTTCCACTGAAGAGGGTGGTAATTGCCCACCCCAGTGATTCAGCATTCTGGGAATTCCCCCAAAGTGATTTGAGTTATGGTTTCTGCCAGCCTTTTCCAGCCTTTAAAAAGGTCCTTTTCTCCCTAAAATGGGCAATCTTCTTTGTTTCATTAATTCAAAGATAGAACGGGCGTTGGATTAACACTGATGAGAGACCACAACTCTGTGATGTGTGTAAATACGATTTTATCAGAAAACTAAGTGCTGTTTTTATTCCCTGTAGAAAATCTTGCTTTCCTACTATACTCCACATACACATGGCAAATATATAGGGCATAGTAATAAGTTACAAGGTATTGTATTCTAGCTTTACAGCCAGGAAAACTAATTAGTTTAATAGAATCAGAATATAAACACAGGAAAGAAAGTAAGTCTAGAATGGAAACTAATGAAAAGGAGTCAGTACAGCCTAAGATGTGTGTGAGTGAAATGTGAATAAGTCAGTCCATCAGGCAAAGCACTACAATGTTGACCGTTCTCTGTTGCTTGAGAATAGGGTTTTTATCTCCTACTTCCTTCTAGTATCCCCAAGCTACCCACTACTATAATATTTAAATAAAGATTATTTTCCTGTTCTGTTCAGATATTAAAATCTTTCCTCCTCTGTGCTGTGTGTGTCAGTGTCTGTATTAAAACTCAAGCTAGATATGGGAAGCCAAAAGAGGTTGTAAACCATCTTTTTTCCCCTTGATTTTTAGGTTTGCTAGGTCTCATGTGTGTGCATGTGTATGCATGTGTGTATGGCTAGCCTCTGGTACAAATTAAAGTAGCCACACAGAAGGACACAAAAGGCACTTAGCCAGGATGAAGGATCTGTCCCCATTGTTTCCTTGGATTATTGGATCCAACATCCTTTGACTCATAATATATTTAATTAAAAAAAAAAGTCCTAGCAACCCGGAATTAAAACTATTGTTGTTGTTAGAAATTGAATGTGCAAGGAAGGAGAGAATGGGTGACTAGTATGTTACCATTATTTTTCAGTATATTATAGGCTTTGCTCCCCCTGAACTCAGTGGGAATGTGACATGTGATGCACACATGGGTTCCTAGCCCTTAGTCAGGGGAGGTTCCTGTCACTCTGGGTAGGTGTGGATGAGCAGAGAAATCCTGTTGGAATGAAACAAAAATTACTTTTCAAAGACTATCATCAGCGTGAGCAATCTCAGTAAAGTCCTAATGACTGTTGTTAACAAACTGTGTTTTATTAAGTTTCCTGTAAAACAATGTGCTTTGAGGGGGAGGGGAAAGAAGCAGGGGGAGGTAATTGTCATTCCAGTGAATCAGCTACTCTGGGAATTTCCAAAAGGTGCGGTTAGCTCAGGAGACTGTGGTGTTTGCCACATTTTTCCTTCCTTAAGCTAATCATTGTAATTCAAATTAATTTGCAACCACTTAATTCTGAATGTAGAATTAATATAGTCGATTAAGCCCTATTATTCATAAATCCACCAAGGGCACAGACAATGGCAACAACTATAGTAAAAGATTAGGTATGAAGTGGAATCCATTTATTACAAATTCTGAGATTTGCCAGAAGGTTATAAGTTTATCCAGTAAGAAAATGAAGCTACCCAGATCATTGCTGAAGATGAAACCAGCACATCTACAACATGAGGGTGCCACCAGGCAACAGGGAGAACACAGAAGAGGGACTGATCAGATGAGTCCCTGAAATAACCAGGGATTGTTGAGTCTTGTTCACCCCCCAAGAGGGAAAGATTTATATAGAAAATAGCAGTATTTTTCTTTCTACTGTGAATGTCTAGCTTTTAAGAAAGGAATGATCTTCAGAAGTGTAGTAGGAGCAACGTTTTAACTATTACCCATATATATTTGACTATGAATCTACTATTGTTAGAGTCCAAGAAACATGGCAAATTCTTCCCAGCTGTATTACTGTATTGTAATAATTTTCCATTACAGAGGTGATGGTTGCTCCAAGCCAGAGTATGTGAAGTAGCCAAGATTTGACTCTCCAGGCTCTGCCATGCACAATGCTAAGCACCTCATGCATGATGCTGACGTCTCTCCATACTTATAGACATCCCTGGGAGTTGAAGGCACTCAGTATTGCCTGGAAGGAAGAGATCTGTGTGTGGCAGAAAATGTTAGCATATTAGGAAAGTAAATGGAGATGATTTAATGATGAGACTACTACTTCGCATGCTGACCAGCATTGTTTCATTGTTTCCTTGTGTTCCTTCGTCAGTCGGCATCTATTTTGTGCCTCATGGTGAGTGTGGACTGCAACTCTCTGGGGCAAGCACTGCCCTTCAGCGTGGTGGTGGTACAGATCCATCACCAGGTGCCTCAGTCACAGCAACCACAACCTCCTGCAATCATGCAATGACTGCTTCCTTCCTTCATGTGATTACGCAGCCTGTTTACATCTGTCAAGCCTTTTATAGAAGCTCTGCTGTTAGCAAAGGCTGTTTTGGGGCTGGGGTTTGTTGTTGGGTTTTTTTTGTTGTTTTTTTTTTTTTTTTAATTGTTTTGAAGGCTCTTTTTTAGTTAAAAAGTGTTTGCCACCATAGTTAAGACATGGACTGGATTAAAGTTCAAAACCAGCTCACGTCAGCAAGTGGATGGAAATTGTTAGCATCTGACAGCTGGTGGCCTGGAAGGAAAATGTAAAAGTCACTGTATGAAGGATTGGTTCAGGGGAGTGCCACAAGAAGTGTCATGGCTTTGTTTTATATCCTGGGAGTGCAACTCTGTTCTGCCCTAGCTGTGCTTGGAGAAAGTGGGCATGGAGACTAGCAAAACTCTCTGCACCTCCCCAGCTGCAGTGGCTGGAGCTTACGAAGTATTAAACCTGTGCAGGAGAAGCTGTAGTGTGAGCTGCTGGTGATATGTGGCAAGACAGCAGGGTGGCAAGCCTGATTCAGGTCACCAAGACTTTCACCTTGCCAGTACATATTACTGCCCTCCCAGAATGTACAAACCCACTTCAGGTGTGACAACCTCCCAGTGAATATCAATCACAGTGAGCAGCTTTATCTCAAACACAATTTTTTTGTTGATCCAGGTTATATTCACTGAAATTGAGCTGCTGTGTTAAACAAGTACTAGGAAACAGAAAACAGGTAAATAAGAGAGCCAAGAAACTCCAGCAAAACTCAAAAACTTTGCAAATAGGTAAGGAAAACAAACTCCAAGACAGTAAACTGTGATGACAGGATTTACTCCTGAATTAAAATGTTTGGGGATGGAAGAGGTCAAATAAGTCATTGCCTGTGGCTTCCTCACTGCAGAGCATGTGTTGAAATGTTCATGAGTGGAGGTGCAGGCAGCCTGACTATGTAATCAGGCAGAGTACACGAAGCTAGAAAACAAATCCACCTATTTCAGGAGGAAATAGGTATTCTTAGAGGAAAAGAGATGAATGTGATAACTGAGAAAAACTAGTTCATCCCAGATGAACCCCAAAACAAAGTTTTTCCGGAATCCTGTTCACCTTTGAATGATGAAATAAGAAATGCCATAAGCTATTGGATATGGTAAATGGCAAAGAGGGACACTTTTATCATTGCTGTCCATGTTCTGTCCACAAGTGTCTACTGGCTACATGTTTTCACAAGTCATATTTCCAACGACAAAAGTAATACCTGCTTTTTATGTGTCATCCACTCCTAATAGAGTCTTGTGTTCTACACTGTTCACATATTTTGGGAGACCCAGTATTTTAAGTACTCAGAATCTTAATCTTAAAGCAGACATAGCTTGTTGTGAGGTTTTTCTGGTGAGATGGACAAAAGTATCAGGCATCTCTCCCTTGGGATTTTAAATAACAAATTCATAATAAATAAATGTTCCTTACTCTCTTTGTGTTACCTTACCTTCTGCAAAACCTCAAGTGCTGTTTCCAGATTTGTGTCAGTGTCAATCAGTAATGTTAGATAGGAAAGGCTGGTTTGTTTTTCCAAAAAAAAAAAAAAAAATGGAGACAAGATAGGACTTGTAGCAAAACCCAAACCCGAAGTTATTTCTTCACTGTGCATAATTTACTTTATGATGACTGAAGGTGATTGCTACCTCAAGGCTGCCTGCTGTTTTCATTCAATTTCCTAATGGGAAAAAAAATGTCTTAGAAAAGTCAACATTAAACTTAATCTTAATAATCACCTGAGTCTCCAGAAAGGCTGGAAAATGGGCTGAAAAATAAGCTGAAATATGGTCTGGAAAATGGTCAGATTTTCTCTCTTGGGCAGATATAAATCCGCATCAGATACCATTCAGACAACCCCAAACATGAGAATAGTGGGCTGAGGGTGGGTGGGAGTGCGTGTGCAGTGTGATGGAGAAGACTAACATTTCATTTATGAAAGCTGTTCCTTGAAGCAAGTGTTCACTGAGCAAGAAGTGACAAAAGCACACCTCCATCACCCAGTGCACTTACATGCACAATTCCACTGATGTCTTACCATTGTGCATGGTGTGATGAGCAGAACAGGCATAGAGGACACTTTCCCATACTAACTGTCCCACCTCCAGGCTAGAGAGTCATACTCACATGTTTGTTCTGTCTCTTTTTTTCTTCTTTTCAATAGAAGCAAAGTGTGGGAAAGGTTGAGGACCTTTGCTAAACACAATGAAGTTCAGAGATCTCAACAGCTGGGAAGAGTCATGGGAGAACACATACATCAATTTTCATAGAAGGTTGTCTCTAACCTTCTCTCACACCATTACTCACTCATGACTAGACATTGTGGGGGGAAGGCACTACCCTTCCTCTGTTGGCCACATTTTGGATGGTGGGTAGTATTGCAGGTATTTTCTAAAAGGCTGCTGGGATGAGGATCTCAGAAGACACTCTTTACCTACTAAGGAAGTATAACATAGATAAGATCAGGGCTGTTACTGCTGAGTACATGGGCAACTGGAGGAATTAAATGCTGAAAACCTAGGGACTTGGAAGGTCTTCAGGTTTAGGTGGTGGTTTACCAAGCATGTTGGGGGTTGGCAATTTTATACTTAGGTGTTTAAAACCAAAGCTGAATCTAGAAATGACCCCTGTCTTATGGATTTGTCCTTCAGCTCTTCATATTGGTTCAAAAGTCTCACCCAATGCATTCATGTTGCTGAGACTTATTTTCTTATTTATTTCCATTTTTTAAAAGGGGATATGAAATGTACATATAAGAATATAATATTAATGTTCTTTTGGATTTTAAAAAATTGACTGAGACAACTTCACAAATGATGCAGATAAAATAACAGAGTGTCACTAATGTTATTAATTACAGTGAATGCCACAGGAGGATCCCCCGTGCAGAGTTCATTTTCTTTTGTTGTTAAATGAGTCTCAATGCTAGTTATTGTTAAACTGTGGGAATCAGCATGGACTGCTGGCAAAACAGGCAGTCTGCACTTTCTACATAGTAGTGTTGCTCCTTTTTATAAGCCCTTGACCTCACCTAAATTTGCTCTGTTTCACCGTTTGAAAACTGCAGAAGATACAAACTAACTACTAAAAAACTTTCAATATGTGTAGCTGTAAGAGGCTGTAGAAGTGCAAACAAGGGTGCTGCTATTGTCACAGAGGTGGTAAATGCTAACCACAGTCCAAATGAATATTTTGATTCTTCTTTGGAAGAAATTTGCCTTACTCTTTCAAAGAAAACATAATCTTTTCTAAGTATTTCTGTTACTTCTGGTCAGGCTGGAAATTCTTCAACAGGGAAAACAGTGTTTACTGCATAAAGCCAGAATACCAGTCACTTTAAGGGGCTTTTTCTAATGCCCTAACTATACAGTGGAGACAAGAAATATCCTTCAGCAAAGTTACAGTTCCTATCTCTACATATCTATCTTTACTAGTCACTTCCACTGTCAGGGCTCTCAGAGGAAGAGGAGTGTATAAGCAAGGTCTGAAGTGCTCATGTTAAGCACCAGCACTGGAAGCTCCGTGCAAACACCTACCTACCTGGGTACCCGCATGCAGTCCTGGACACAAGTAGGCGCTGAAACTGCCAGTGCATTAGTAATACAGTACTGCACATCCTATGGAGCTCTGTTAAGACCTGCTACTACTGCCAGGATGTTGTTTCACCCTTTACTTCCTCCCTAAGTAACTGTATTACCTAATAAATTTTGCTAGGCTTTGTCACTGAAGGCAGCTATGGACAGATTAACTAGGAATTTATCCACTGTAATGTTTCTAATATTTGTTTAACCTAATAGCTTCATTACAAATACTGAAACCTGTTATTTGGGCTCTACACTTGAGCATGACTTCATGTGTCAGCAAACAGCTCTTCTGCCTCCTCCTCTTTTTTTTCTGTGATGAGCATAGTCCTTTTACTATAGCTGTATTTTTGTTACTCTTCTCTAAATTCTTTCCCATTAACTTGCATGTACTTTGTTCAAATGTGGTGCCTAGAACAAAAATCAATGCTCATATGAAGATAGTCTACTGTATGATCTAGATACAGCTGATGATGGACTTCACATTGAGGTTTGATCTTGCAACAAATTACAGGAAAGACTCAGAAATATAGTAAGATAAAAATAGGGGTAAAATTAGAGCAATATCCAGCTGCCACCTGCTTTGTAACTGATAAAGATAAGAAGAATCAATATGTCTCAGATTCATTTAATTTCCATGCCAATTAAAGAGCATTAATGTTGCTGTCCTGCACAGCATGGGAATCCACTAACTGCTAAACTGGTCAGTCCCTCAGTTCATCTCTCTGCCCCCATGAGCCAGAGAGGGATGAAAATTAGCTGGAATAGTCTTAACATCTGATTCTCTGCTTTACAGGGGTCAGAGTTAGGATGAAAATGTTTTCCTAAGTGTAAAGATTGTCTAGGTGTATTTAGGAGCTTAGAGAAGAGGGAAGAGAAGTCTAGTCTTAACTGCAGCATCAATGACTGCCTGCTGGCAGGAACTGGGGTAGCAGGTCGCCACAGCTGACTGATGTTTCCAACTGTTTGGAGGTAGGGAGGGGCAAGGGTTGCAGGCTTTTTCATCTTCTTTGCTAACACGTGTCATCAGCTGTTTGCTAGGATCATGAGGGTCTTTGGATATTGGTGACACCTTGGTCTTTCTTCAACTCTGCCTGAGGCACGCAGCCTTTCAGAGAAGAGAATTCTTCAAGAAATCATTGTCCTCAGCACAGCCCAATATCTATGACAGAGATGTATAACAACTCTAGTACAGAGACTAAAGAGAGGATTTCATCAGTCCTCTGGGCTCTAGTGAAAAATAAAGGTGCAAGACAGTGTAATGTTGCACATGCTATCATACATGCACTCTCTTACATCTAGACCTCTTTAAAGAAGGTCTCCTGAGTTGTCACAAGAGTATGTGTAAAAGTAAGAAATTATTAAAAGGTAGATATGCTTAGGAAGAGTACTAAAAATGAGTGGCAAACCTAGCATTTTATTTAGTTCTTTTTTATAGACAAAAAAGTGAGTTGTATTTTTTAATCTTTAGACATAGTTTAATTAGTATTGCACTGTACATTTTAGATGTTAGACTTGCAATAGAGAAAGATCAATTTCATCAGACAATATTTGTTACAACCAGTGCAGAACTGCCACAATTGTGTGCTCAGCATAAAACCCAGCCCATGGCTTCAGCATTACATAACCGACCAAATGAGAGCAGAGGAGTGCCATTACTAAGCGTCAAAGTTGTAGTAATGCCTGAGTTTCATTCATGTAGTTACTGTTGCCTTGATCATCTCCTTTAATAGAAAGGACTGCAGGAGGAGGAAATATACTCCAAAAGTACTGGGAGTACCTGCCTGTAGTTATCTCACATCATAGTGTCCAAATCAAAAGGTCACTCTGAGGATCTGAAACAAACAATTTCAAAACACACGGACCCTTGACCACACAGCTGGAGAAGCTGTCTCTCACAGAACCTGAAAGCAAGCCTACCTGTGGGTGTTTGTCCTCTCCTGCTGTCAATGACATTCCCATCCCAACTGAGAGGATGTCAGACACAGAGACTCATTACTAATGTAGAGAAGCCCATCTGCCTGGGACCAGGTTTCAACTACAGAGCAACCTGTCCCTGCCTTTAGGGTGCATGCCAGGTTATAATGGTTATACTCTTATTCTGCCAAGCTGTGAAACCACAGCCTTTGTATGCTCTGAAGAATCAAGTGTAGGAGGGATGTGAAAACACAAACTTTGTGTTGAGTGTAGCTTTTGCTCCTATCTTCTCAGGTAGTGAAATGAGTATTCACGGATCCATGAAAGGATGAATCCAATGATCTATCCAGAACAAACATTGCTAGTGGCAATGTGACTGTTATATGACCATACCACAAGTTCCAACTGTAGAGTGATTTCCACTCTTGTCCATACCAAGCTGGCCACATATGTTCTGTCTGCTGTCAGGAAATCACTTGCTTTTCCTCTAGTTCTGCAGTAATCCCGGTATGTAGGAGTGATGAGAGAATTACCACTGTGGCACTGCTGCACCACTCTTGTGCCTGTGCCTTAGGGCAGGTATATCACAAAGTTGCTCTGGAACTGAGGTTGGAGAGAGATTTCCAGAGGCTGGTGAGACAAGAGAGGCAGAACAGCAGCAGGATATGCTGGTGTCTCCATCCAGCTGGTGCACAGGAGACGGTGTGGCTCTGGCTTCCTGTGGGTTTTGCAGCTTATCAAGGGCCACAAGCACATTCTTGCTTTTTCCCCCACTGTGGCCCCAGGCTCACAGTTACACTGCTACTGTCCCGCACAATAGCCCACCTTCCCCTCCTGAGCTGGCCAGCACCTCCCTGTGTCCTGGCAGCTAGCCTTGTGGGAACATTGCTGCCCAGGGGCTGCCCAGATCACTGCTCCCTGAGACTTATCCATGGCTTGGCCTCAGTCAGCGATTCTGATTTATTTTCTCTCCAGTCAAATAGTTCTGCCATGAGCATTAGTGAACCATTAATAAAATTTCTATTTCCATTCAGTTCTGTGTTGTTGTGAACTCCTTTTCTCTGGTAGGTATTTGTTTTTGCAATAGTAAGTGATGAAACAGATTTACTGGTTGTAACAGTTACAGGAATTCTAAATAAATATCTGTCTTTGTTTATTTTCAGTAAATCGAGACATTTCACTAGCATCATAATAATAGGGAGTTGGGGAATACTGTGTGTCTGTGAAATAATTCTTGAAGCAATTTCTTCTTGCATCATCACAAAACCCCCTTCAACTTGGGCTATTCCCAGAAGATAAGGGACTCATTTTCTAAACTAGAGTATTTTGTTATTTATGTTTAAATATTTTTCCAAATTTTGCTCTGAATTTTGTGCTTCTTTTGTTCTTGCAACTTTGGCGTGTGGAAATATCTAACTGTGGTTTTCCACTGGATGTAAGTGATAATATTTTTGTAGTAGTTAGCCTTCCTAACCTCCAGGTTAGCTTCCATCTCTGAAAGGTACCCATGCTGCTGGTGTGATCAATATCACCTTAACTCCCTAGAAGAACATACAGATGTTGTATACAGTGCAAGTGAGCCTGGTTTTAGTAATACTGATATCCTGGCTTCCTTTTTGAATAGACTTTTTAGGTACTTCCAGATAATAGGCTGACTGTCCAGATTTGTACCTTGTTAACCCTTCCCAGATGAATACATGTAACTCAGAAGTGAACTGAGGATGTTATGAAGGGGATTGTAAACTGATGAAAACATAGGTAGCATTTGCTCAATGATTTCTCTATAAAAAGCACTACCTTCTTTGCCTGCACTTCTTCCTGCAGTGGTACAAAGGACGTTGATTTTGTTTCATCATTTGACATAATATTTTTATTTTTTCTTTTAAATTTGATATAATTTGAAATTAATTACTTGAAAGTAATTTGAAATTACTTTGAAAAATCATTTCAAATCACACTTCAAAGGTAGAAGAACTATGCAGTTGTGAAATATTGTTTGGCAATGCTGACCATTTTCATAGATTGAGGCATTTCATTGATTTCATACATCTGAAATCCGGGGATTAGTTTCTGAGAAATTATTTCCCCACCGCTCCCACTTTGATGAAAGGGATCTATTGTTTTGGGGGGCATGTCTGAGCACATGGGATGCCTGTTTCTGGGAGAACTCTGTCATTCAAATGAGTTGATATGAAAGGCAGAGTATGCAAACTACAGCTGTGGAGAAACAGATTGTCGCTAATGGATCCAGATTTTGCCAGGAGTCATCTGGATAACTTGACTTCGCGTTGAGCTGCTGCAAACAACAACAACAAACTCCTTTCCATGTAGCCTTGATTTGGAGTGTTTCCTAAATCTGCCTGTGGAAATTTGTCCCCCAAACTACTCCAAAGCAGCTAAATGAATTACATAATCTTTTTAAGGATAATTATGATTCATAGGAGTATAGAATATGAGCTTTATTATGTCGTTTTGTTGTATGTGTATCTACCAGTGAAATCTATGATTGTTCTGTGAGAAAAGTCCTCAGGACCCTGCCTAAAAAGTTGCATGTTTGAGGACTGCAAATGGTGTATATTAATAGGAAAATTCAATCTGTTTTTCTCTTCACCCTTCAACAACATATGAAGAAAAAACCCATGGTCTAAACCTAAGTACAGTATTCAGGCTGGCTAACAACCCACGATTGCGCCACACACAAAACTCCCATTGAGGTCAATGGAAGTGCCCTGAGCAGAGAAGTCTCTTGGATGGAGCCCGTTTTTGTGTGCGTGTGTATGTGCGTCCATGTGTCTCTGTGTGTGTGTGTGTGTGTGTGTGTGTTGGGTAATAATTTTCCACACCAGAAAAAAAAAATCAACCCCAAAAACTTTGCTGTCATGCTATCTTACAAGGAAGCTGGTTCACCCACACGGAGTTGAAAGCACATACCACTCTGTTACAGCACATAAACACTGTTATCACGCTAGCTGCAGAAAGAGCACTGTCACTGGGACATTTTATAGGCATGAGCTTTTATACTATTCAGCAAGCTATTGAAAATTAAAATGTAATTAGTGTAGCAAAACAATAGTTTGCATCTTTTAATTACTGCTCCATTTTTTTGACAGAATGTTTTAATTATTGTTTTTTCTTCTGTTCTGTTTTTATTGATTTGGTGCCAGTTCAATTGTGTTACCAAGACCTCCCAGTACTCAATGAATTTACCTCAGGGGATTCTGCCTTCTTCATTGTTTTAAAATAAACCAGATCTCCAACTACCTACAAAAAAAAAATGGAAGTGGAGGAGGAAAGAAACAAAGGCAGAAAGAATGAGAGAAGGAAAGAAAAAGGAGAAGAGGGACAGAAAGGGTAAAAGGGAAGGAGGGAGGACAAGAGGGAAGGAGAAGGAAGGAAAGAAGGAAGGAAGGAGGAAAGGAAGGAAATCAAGAAGGAAAGAGTAGAAAAAAAGAGACCAAAATAGAAAAAAAAATCTGGTCATTACATGCATGGTTTTTAATATGTGTGTTAGCATAAAACTGTTATTTAGCTGTACTATTAGATTTGTTTTCAATTATTTTAGTCTAAAATGTTGTTCTGCTTTTTAAAAAAAGTAGTAGGAAAACTAAACTCACCTCCAAAAAACACATTGATCAAAATTTTAATATTAAAATCACAGTAAAACACACACAGCCTTTGAAAATTGTTCAATGTAGTTTCTTGGGGGAGAAAATACACATCCTGAGAGGCTAGGTTATGGTAGTACTGTCATTCTCTGTGGGTGTGCATGCACTCAATTTATTGCAGCCTTTCAGCTGTCAGAAAAGTGCAAAGTAAGTGGGAAATGACACAGAGCACTGATTTAGAACACTTTCATCTCTATATGGTCTGTTTTCATTAGTGATCAAGAGAGAGGAAAGTAGTGGTTAGGCACTATCTGTACTACAAAGCAAACGCTGTGGAAGCTATACAGCACATGGTCCTTTGAATGACTCTATACCTCTAACTAGAAACAAACAAACACACCAAGCACTGTATTTATTTGGGAGACTTTAATAGCTCTTTTGCAGCCATCTTGTACATAACAGGAAGCAAACCATTCCAACTTCCAGTGTGCTTCATCCTGAAGTATTTTCATCCAAGGGGTTAGTCACCATGTATTTTGTGTTGCTTTTTACTTATTACAAATGTGTAAAATGTAACAAATCTTACTTACTTCTTGCATATTTGAGCCTTTATGGGGCAAGACACTATTTATTTACTATGCTGTTATTTGATTACTTAATAAACAGCTCACAGAGGCAAACAACACGAAACCCAAACCCAAGAAGACCAGCACTGTATTTTCAATAGCAAGATCCCTTGGGAGCCAGGCTCTGGGATTTTCATAGCAGAAAAATGTGGTCATGCCACTCAGAGGCATTGGTGGTAGCTGGGAGGAACTGGGAGGTGGTAGGCATAAGCCCAAACAAGGAGGAACTAATGGAGAATCTGATGAAGTCAGGAGGATTAACACCCTCTCTCTTGTGCAGATTCATGCTTTTGAGATCCCTTCCTTTCACAAAACATCTAGTTGCCTTTCTTCAAGGAGGATGACCTTCAGTTCCCTCTCTCCTTGCTTAAAGGAGGTCCACTTCACAAATTCTACTCTTTCAGGGAAAGAAAGACAGTAGTCTTGCAGTTCACTGCTACTCCCCAAAACTGTCAGCCACTCCTGAGTGCAGGGTTTGGTTCTGAATATGCCTGTCTTTCCAAAAGTGTGAAACATTACCTTCAGTTAATTTGACAAGCATTTTTCTTCCAGAATTTAGACTTCAGACCCAAAATATCAACAGCAAACACCACATGAATCTTAAAAATTGTGCAGTAGATTAGACCTGCTGCATGTAATTATTTTTTAACTTTACTAAGCTGCTGTTCTTTAAATTGCTGCTTAATTTTCCTCTTCAGCATCATCACCAGAGAGGTTGTGGAAAACCCATCCCTGGAAGCTTTTAAGACAAGGCTGGATGGGGCCTTGGGCAACCTGATCTAGTGGAAGGTGTCCCTGCCAGGCAGGGAGGTTGGAACTAGATGATCTTTAAGGTCCCTTCCAACTCTGACTATTCTATGATTCTATAATCTGGTTTTGGGGTTTTGCTTGTTTGTTTCTTTCTTCTCACTGGAATGATAGAATAGCCATGTCATAGTGAGGCACCAACCCTGGTAATGTCATGGTCACATCAAGGCAGCCAGACCCAGCTCCTGGCATTAGCCATGGTAATGCTATGGTAGTGTCTTAGCAAGTAGACTATTAGTGCTCAGTTATACAGCCAGGCCTGGATGGGTGTGAAAAGGGCTGCACTAGCCTAGGCTGACAGAGACATAACCCAGTAGGAGAGGGCAGGGAAGAGAGGGCAAAGAGGCAGGGTCTGTCCCATGGCAATAGAAGGTGGCTGCTCCTCCTTTGCTGCTTCTCCTGTCTATTACAGTTGAATGGTCAAGCAGAGACATTACCAGGTCATGGCACGTGCCTGTGCTCTTTCCTCAACCACTCAGTCAGAGAATTCTCAATGCTTTACAGGACAGATAAGATAGTCCCCACTATATTATTGCAGACCAATTTTTCCTGAGGAATCCTGTGCTACTATCTGCCTTTGCTTCCTACCAACACCACACTCTTATAACCACTGTCAAGCTCAAAAGCTGGAGATAAACATCTTAATAGCAACATTCTTGGATTTCTACTCATGCATGAGACCTGGCCCCCATGTCCCTGAAGGGTTTGAGATACAAGTGCTGTGGGTGTGGAGTTCCACGTGGGACAGCTTTCAGAGTGCAGGAAGATGAAACAGCTCCTCTGCTGCCAGCACAGCTTTAGAGCTCAGCCACTTGTGTGTGTATGACCTTTGGATCTTTGTATTACCCCTCCACAGATGGTGGCCTTTTACTGGTAAGCTTGTCTTCCTTCTCCCTTCAATTCACAGCTCCAGGGATTGTAGCTTTAAGCATTGGCATGGTGCTTATGCTGCCCTTCTATGCAGAATCCTTGTATTTTGTCTCCTGCCTCAGTCCACTGGGACCATGAACTCCCTCAGAAGCCAGAATGTATATTGTTGTCATGAGGTACTTCTGAAGAGTATGAAGTTTGTACATATAGAGATCCTGCACCAAATGGTTTGTGTGCTAAGGCAGAGAAGGTGGAGTAAAAAGAATCACAGCATGCCAACATTTCAATATCAATTTGCAGGTGTGAGGAGGGTAAAACTGGAGTGAAAAAAAGAAAGAAATAATACATTAGGTGGCATTTTTTTCATATGAGACCCACCCATGCTCCGTATAAAAGCAAATATTGACCAATATTAAGCCTCACAATGGTGTGTTTGTTTTCATATCATTAACAAGACAGCCTCAGTGTCTCCCTCCAACAAAGTGTGGTGTTTCTGGCTGGAGGTTTGTTCAGCCAGCTCACATTGGCTCTGGTGTTTATTTACATGCATGCTGTTGTGAAATTGTTATGCTGTGAACAGAGGTGCTGGAGAAACTGTGAGACATTAATCTGTCCAATACTATTGTCATAAGTAGGCCCCGACACTGTGGTCTGCTCAAGATGGGCAGAAATCTGTGCTGGAGCAAAATATGCTGCAGCCTGGAGGTCTTACACAAATGGCACAGCAAGGATGAGCTTACATTTCCGATTACGATTTCACAAATGTTTGTTTGTTGTTCTCTTTCCCAGACAGCTGTGTTTGGCAATCCATGGGCCAGCACACCAAGACTCCAAGGAGATGGTGTGATAGTGGCCAGGCTTTCTTTTGAGAAATGGAAGCCATGGCATAGGATAATTCTCCTTCCCCAGAAAGTTCACCATAGTAGTAGTCTTCTCTCTCAAGACTGTTAGGCTGGCAGTACCCCTTGCCTTGTCAGAAGCATGTAAGGCTCCGCTTGTTTAGGAAGGATGGCCACTGTATTGTCTTTCTTCCTCTGTCCTGCATAATGTTCCCAGGGTAGGTTATGTCAGCAGCATCTCAAGACATTAAAACGTGGAGTAAGCACATCCTGGATATGAAGGGAAAGAGCTGAAACTCTGGAGTGATTGCTTTAGTCCATCTGTTGACTCAGGGAAGCATATCTACATCTACAGCACAGGTTGTTCACATTTCCATAGTGCTTTATTGAGAACTAAAAAGTAGAAAATCATTCAGAAACAAGCCTGAGCCTAATGAAACTGAATGGTTCCAAAGCTGGAGCCCTGAAGAAGCTTTCAAAGCTTAGCTTACTTCAATTCAGCCCCAGTTTCCTTTTCACATGAAATAATTCATATCCTTGCTATATTACAATAAAATTTACATGTTTTGATGTGTCTATGTATGAAGCTTCCTCTGTCTTTCCCCCTACCTTCACCTATTCCTATGCCTCTGGTCCTTTATATCTTCTACAGAGAAGTGTCTGATGTTTGAGAAATACTAGAATAAACTAAAATGGGGTTTGTATATCACTTATTCTTGTCATGTGTGTTTTTTCCTTCTCCAAGTTTATGAAGGCCAGACCAGGATTAAAAAGCTTAGCTTCACATTCCTAAAAGCAATGCAAAACTTCCCACCCAAATTAGCTGGCAACTCCTCTTTGGGTATTATGAACATCATAAATATGTTTTAAAAGATGAAACATCTCAGGTGAAAAAGAACAACTTGGCACAACACAGATAGCTGCCAAGCTCATTTACCTTATTGGAAATAAAACAGACAAACTCATCAGGTGGAGCTGCCTACTTTTGGACAAACAAACAGCCTGTTCTTTTTGCATTCTCTTTATGTTGTTTGGAATCTCTCATGGCTTTCAAATATATACCAACTACTTGGGTCAATAGGAAGGACACCAAAAAAAGCAACTATATGCAAGTAGCATCTGATGTCTCCTAGACCTGAACAGAAATGTGAAACAAAATCTGCAATTCTGGGTTATGCAGTAATTTACAATGAGTGAAAATATTCTTACATTGTATTAGTAAGTTAACAAGCATCTGGGATGCACAGGTGGCACTTTTTCCACTCACAACCAAGCTACCTCATAGCTCTTCCACAGATGCCTTATTCTAAGGATAGCATTACTGTCCCTTGTGTTTTCATGAAACCCACTGCTGCAGTCTGTGAGGAACCTACCCATGAGGAACTGAGACCCACAAGGCTGGAGTCAAGAGGCTCCTCAAGGTGTGACCCAGACACTCAGGTACCCAACATGAGGCAGACAAGGGTGTGTTACACTGAGTTTGAAATGCACCTATGCACCAAACAGGGAGCACCTGAGAGCTGCCCTGTAGGAAACACTCAGGTTCTGTTTTGTAACTCTGTTCCAGAAGCATCCTGGAAGATAGGGTCCGAGCTGCCAGAGAAACTTGTGAAATCTGCTTTAAAACATAGGCTCTGACCTCTTAAAACCCTTAAAGTGCAGTCCTTGGTGCCTGTCTTCAGGGCAGATGGAGGATCCAAGGCACAACAAGAGCCTTCCTGTGCCTTGCAGCATCCCCTGTGCTGCTGGGTGCTCAGGGGGTCCCAGGAGGATGGAGCCTGCTGTGGAGCTCAGCTTTTTTTTTTTTCCACGTATTTACATGTGGCAGTCATTTAAATCTTTGATTGAAACAATCAGCTTGTCCAGAACTGAGATGTGATCCTCTGCCTCCACAAACAGCCCCCATACTTCAAAGAGATGGCTGATGTGAGTCAATTGCTTGTGGGCCCCAAATCTTAAAGAGATAGTTGCTCCTTTTAATGGTTTTTTCCCCTTCTCTCATGTGGAGAAAGCAGAAACCAAGGAGTGAACCCTCAGTGCACAGGAGGTAGGGAGGAAAGGCCTGGCATTACAAGCCAGGTGATGCAGCAGCCATCTCCAACTGGTGGCAGCCCAGCCCACACACCTCAGGTGCCACCCACTGCCACCTTCCTCTCTCCAAAGGTTTTCAGCACATAGCAGCTCTTCACAGTAACCCGAGGCCAGAGGGACAGGACAGGGAGCCCACAGACCCTGCTTCACCTGAGGCTGTCCATGTGGTGCCTCAGGGTGCCAATGGCCCTCTGACAGCTGGAACAGTGCCTGCCCCAGGAGGGGTTTCACTACCACTAATCTTTAAGAAGTGCCCAAACCTGAGCCTCATCCCATGCAGGTTCATCTCTGCATTTCCATCCAATTAGCCTAACACGTGCCATCACATTTATGTTGTTTTATGCTGGCTTTCTCCTGGTTCTGAGAGCACAGATGAAGCCAAAGTCTTGCTGGTAAAAAAGTCAAGCCATTAGAAAGTGTTGCCACATTTAGGTTGGAGCCCTAAGGCTGTATTTACTGTATAGCTGAACTGCAGCATCAGCCTCATCTTGTCGCCCCAAGCTGCCTCCTTATTTAGCAAAGAGAAACACACTTTTGTGGAAAGCTGTTCTCATCCTAAATGGTGTTTCTGAGAAAGGAGAGCCAAACCACCTCCTCAAGTTGCTGTTATGTGTAGAGAAGCTTCAGGTGATTAGCTCAGCCTGGGACAACCAATGTTCAGATAGCTGAAGCCAACCGAGTTTGGGTCCCCTTTGCTAAGCAAAGGCATTATATTGCAGGGCAGTCTCTATACCTGGTTGATGTGTTTGCTTTTCGTTGGTACCAGATTCTTGGACAACTGTTGAAGACAATATCAAAACCAAATACATCAGCATGCACTGCTTATTTCTATATGGAAAATGGTTTCTGTTCACTTTAAGTGATCTATTTGCATACATTTTTAGCCTTCTATTACTGGTGGGATTTGTGAAGATCATTTCTGAAGTGAGCAGTGGGAGCAGCTGGCATAAATTTTTCTGTTCATAAGCAAATTAAGTAGCCACTGTTCCTTTGTGTTCAGAACATCTTCTGCATTCAGCATCATGAATGAAGAGCCCCAGTACAGGTTGTACTTCCCATCTCCAATATAAATGCCTTTTTAATCTTTTTTTTCTTTTTTTTTTTTTTTATGATTCCCTTCTGGTAAGCACACAGCAGAAATAGCTTGTAATTAAGGAGAAATTGACAGCAGCATCAACCCTTCCTTGGATCCATTTTCAGTAACTCAAAGCTTGTCAAGATCTGTTTTCAACTCACAGGATAATCTGAGAGTGCTTCCAGTGCCTCCTTTGCCATCTGTTCTGTGGGTTTCAATACTTGCTTGTATTTTTTCATTTGACTGCAGAAGGGTTCCAGTATCAAGACAGTTTGTCTCCTTTTGCTGAGTTGCGGGGCAGGAATTTGAGTGGGTGAGGTCTGAGGAAACACTGTTTAGCCTTACAGTTTTGAAACTTCTGTCCTCCTTAGATCTTTACTTTTCCCTTCATGTGTTTCCATTCACACCTGAATCATTCATTATACTGGCAAGCTGGGAAGATCCTTCTCTTCTTCAAGGTAACCACACATTTGTGAAGTAAATTATAGGTGTGGAGATGATAGAAATTTGTCGTCTAGGCACACACCCTGGCTCCTTTCCTTTTCCAAAGCATGTAATAAGGAATCCTTTTTTTCCCCATAGTTACTGTATGCCTAATGTGGGAACAGTTGTTTTCTTTGTTTTGATGGAACATTAAAGCAGGCTGTGTAACAAGGGAGGAAGTCTAAGAGGTGGCATTTTACTTTTAAACACAGCTTTGAAAATAAGTGGTAAGTCAGTGATGGTGCTGCATTGGGGTAATCGCCTTCCTGGTTTTCTGCTCAGCTGTCAGCTGACATAGATTAAGGGTGGGACAAAAGCCCAGAAGTCCCTTTTGAATTTTGGACTTGATGTCAACTTCAAGGTCACCTCACCTTTCCCATCCTGTGAAGTCTTCAACCCAAGAACTGAATCTACTCTAAGAAAGGACAAATCAGCCATTGCCATGTTATTTTAACCCAAATCAGCAGCACAAATTGCTAACTAGCTGCTTTTATGATGCTGAGGCCATGAAATGTGTTCTATCACTCAAACACATGGAGGGATTCTGGTAGGATTGGAGGATGAAAACAAGATTTATTTATTGAGAAATATTCATGTTCATCATTCTCATATATTTCCCAGACAGTAGTGTCCCAGGTATAAGGAAATGGAAAAGATCCAACCCACTAATTTAAGCACATTTCAAAGAACAGAAGGTGGAGCACTTATTGGAGATGTTTCCGCAGGAGTAGAAGAGCTAGAAGACTGGAAGATA
Organism: Galbula dea; assembly: GCA_013399015.1. NCBI lineage: Eukaryota > Metazoa > Chordata > Aves > Piciformes > Galbulidae > Galbula > Galbula dea. Next base: position 198,536 of record VWZX01009193.1, on the reverse strand, counting down.
ATGAGAAACTGGGGTATGGGGACAGGAGTACTTAGGTGTTCAGAAAATATTCTATCTTTTCAATCAAGCTTTGCTCATAGTCACTTGCAAGCAACAGCAGAAAGAATTGGTCTGCCAACTGTCTCACTCCTGTCAAACCTGACCTCAGCAGATAAGAGTATTACATAAAGGATGAGGGCCAGGGCAATGAGAGAAGGAAGTAAAACATGAGACTGAGGACAACCCTTGACATAAAAAGTTCCAGAGGAAAAATTTTGTTTCATTTTGCTCTCCATAGAAGAATACAATTTAAAAATTGAGGAACAGAGAGATTGAAAAGTAAAAGGAAACATCCAAGTCAGACATAGAAAAGAGCAATTCTCTTCTAAGTTTTTTTCAGATCAAATCTGTTAAGCAAATAAAAATATTTAGGTGCAGTTTTATTTGGGGAAATTTGTCTCTGGAAGTAAAAGAAAATATTTTCTCAAAGAACAAATTTAAAGAAAATCACATTTTGTAGGAAGAACGTGCTGACAAATGGTGAATGTGTTGAGATTGAAAGAGGAAGATGACACAGGCAGAGACAAAGTAAGTCTGTGACCAGGATATTCAGGAAGAAAGGTACTGCTACACCATGAGGCTGGTGCTGAAAATAATGTATGTGAGCCACATCCTCTGCAGCTATGTTTCTGGAAAACCCAAACTGTGATACTTGGGAGGAGACAAACTCTAAACAGCTAGCAGCAAGAACTTTGCTGGCAAACTCATCCCAAACCTTCCTTATAACAAAATTAAATGGGATATTTGAAGCCTAGAGGCAAAAGGGCATAAAGCATTTCAGATTATTATTATACAGTATTATTACACAGTATTATTTCAGATCCTTTATTTCAGAAAACTGACCTTTCATATCCTTCCTTAGAGCAAGTGTGATGAACCTAGATGCATTTGCTAATTGCTATGTAATGGGCTAAATGTGTTTATTAGGTTAAGTTAGTTTAACAGGGGGAAAATAAAGGTTATTAAAGATTCTTGTAGCCAGGAATGAAAATTGCAGTTCTTTCCCCCCCCTGCTCTCTCTCTAGTGATAAATTCCAGAAAATACCTCTTGGTTCCCTCCAGTCTGGGCCATCTACAGATGCATGTTTTCTTTCTATAACCAGCTGTAGCTAATTGCATCAGTGCCGCCTCTACTACTGCACATGAAAAAGAAACCTGTAATTTATTGCAACAGACCATACTATTTCTGCTGTACATCTTGCCCATTCTGTCATTCCAGTGAAGGGGTTTCTCATGGTAAATTGGCAGTTGAGAAGTGGAAAACAACCTTATTGAGAAGAAAGCTTTCAAAACCTTCTCCATATGTTCTATCCAGATATTGATAAAAGAACAAACAGAAAACATATTGTTTATCTGTAGGACCATGATTTCCCCATCAGCCAAAGAAATACTGAGGCAAATTCATGCCTCATGTACCTTTGCTGTAGCCAACACAAGTACAGCACTCACCATAACACCCATTCATGTCATTATTGCTTGAATGGCAGCATAGTGCCTTGAAAAAGGTATACAGGTAAAGTGGTGCAAATTAGTGTCAAAATCAGTGGAGCTGTGCCAGTTCATACCAGCAACTGATCTGGCTCCAGTCTCTGCCTCAAGGAATTTATGAATCATGATGTTACTTTAAGTAGATCTAGTGGCTGTAAAATTCAATCCTGTCTTTAATAGCAGTGAGGCAGGAGAAGGCGAAAGGTGAGCCCTAACCTACTTTTGAAAGGGTCATGTCAAGGGCATAGAAAAAGTCCTTTTAAATGTTCTAACAACTCTGGAGAAAAAGACTGTAGTAAAAGCAGTAAAATCTTTCTCACAAATGCATTGCTGGAGTTAAGAATTAAATACAATTTTGCCTGAACCTGTGGTTTAACAATATGAAGCTTCAGGGTCTACACTGGTGCAAAGATCTCCCTTCCCTTTCCTCTGTTGTCAACACCATCAACATCTAGGTACTAAGACTTATGTAACTATGTATGTGGCTGTGTTGTGAGCTGGATCAAGGCACTGCTCCAGGTTAAAAATAACCCAGAAAAAATAAACTAATTAATAAGCTCACAGGATGTTCACTTAATAACAAGGGTTAGCATTTGCAAAATGCTGGGAGAACCTCGCATGACTGGCATTATAGAAGTGTAAAGCACTTAGTAGTTCCAATTATTACTATTATGCAGTGTTGTTATTTATTACTGAGGGTTCAGCCTCTTGTTTGCATCTAGGTGTGCATCAAAGACTTCACATCAGAAGGACAACCACGCCAGGTGGTTGGCTCACAGCTCTGCCTCCTTCCACCCATTGAGGCTGGCTCAGCTCCCACTTCCCTGTGGCCCAGCCACAACTGCTCTCTCCAGCTTAGCAGCTGTAGAGGCTGAAGCCTCAAGTGTTAATTACGCTATTACACTAATGTGAAACTAGAGGGATGGAATGGAAAATCACAGCCATTGTCTTTTCATTTACCCTAATTGACCAAGCAACAGCAAAGAGTGGCCTGGAGAAAGCCTCTTCTTATAATACATTGGCACTAATTAAGAATTTTAACAGAGGAATTTTTTTAATACTTTACATCCCCTCAGTACTGTAGCTTCACACTCAGACTGCAGGTCTGCAGCTGACCCCGAAGAAGACCAAGCATTGTTGATAGCCACAGCTGTGTCTAAACCATGAGGGTGTTCTCCCTTCATGGGCTGTTTCTGGATCAAAGAGCAGAGGGAACACAGACTTCCTATGGGAAGGAGTGAAATCGGTGGCTTGTATTATGTCACCGTAGCCTAAAGTGTTACAGCGCTCTGTGGCATGGCCAGGGCTGCCCTTCAGGCCAGAGGTATCTTCTTCCTTTGAAAATGGGTCATGAGAGCATAGTTTGCCATTTAAAGAAATAAATGAAAATGTGATAAGTGGCTTCATTATTGTTTGTCTTCCTCTGTATATGTATTATTTTACCCATATTATATTAGGATTAAAACCTACAAGTTTACTAAGGCAAGACCCCATTAACTTCAATGGGAAGGGGTTTTTCCCTTTCTTTTCTTTCAAATAAAGACAAAGAGCTGCTGTTTTGATTCCTGCTGTAAGCAGGCTTAGTGGCTGATCTAGCTAAAAGCAAGCCAGCAGTAGTGAGGATGCAGTGAGTGAGATACCTATGTGGTTCAGTGTGTGGTTCAGCTTCTTGAAGTGGGGGGGAGGTTTGTGTTGAACCCCATCCTGTGGATGGTTCACTGCTGTTTGTCTTCAGGCATGCCATCTACACATGCAAGCTACAGTCCTATCTTAAATTTGAGTGTGCCTGCTGCCTCAGACCCCACCACTTCCTTTTCACAGGGATGAGGTGGAATAAACACAACTGTGGCATAGCATGTGCAAGGGTCCTCTTCACTCTGCAGTATATTCACACCAAGGAAGAATTTATGTATCTTTTATCCTCTAAGGAGTTCTTTTTACAACTTGTAAAATGACAAATGCTTTGTAAAGATGGAAAAAGTAATGTAAAAAGGTGGCTAGAAGGTTGACGTGACCCAGGGTAAACATGGTGCTGATTATGTACAGAATATAAATAACCTATATGAAAAGGATACCAATACACATGATGCATATTTCTCTTTAAAGAGAGATGAAGCAAATACTTACTACCTTATTAAATCAAAAGAAATACGTAATTAAAAGGCAATCACTACCTTCAGAGCTACAATAAGCCCCTTTATTAGGTATCAATAATTTTACTAAGAACTGGATTGCTGGAGGGCTCAGACCATATGAGTTGGTAATAAACCATCTTGCTGCATCATGTTCTTTTGGTCTTGCCAATATGACATTTGCTGTGCAGGCACCAGTAATGTTGCACATCTGAACTAAGGCAAGTGGAAAGACCTTCCCAGACCTGAAACCCTCTTACTGGCCTGGGCAAATTAATATTGAAGGCACTGACTTAAGGCAAGAAGATCCATTTTGATGTGCATTCAAATGAGGAAAGTGTAGCACACAGTAAAATTGATTCCTGGTCAAAAACTAGTGAGGTATGCCTAAAACCTTCTAAATGCAAGAGGGGTTATGGAAGCCTGTTTTCTTTATTGGTCAGTATAGCCACTCTTTCTGGGACAGTACTTATCAGGTGGCATCAGTGTCATATGCCATATAAAAACTGTTGAGTTTTTATACTAAGCTCTAATTCTAACAAAAAAATTAGTCACAAACCCAAACCAGTTTGATGATAGGTCCAAACATGCTCTGTGTAGTTCCTTATTGCTGATGACTCCTAGGAAGAAAAGTGACTGTTAAGAATTGATTCCACACCTCCTGTCTCTCCCGTTCCCTCCAACTATGGAAACAGATCTGGACATGTGGGCTTTCCTCCTACTGGAAAAAACAGCTCTTGACTTTTAGTGGGATTATGGTCCATGTATCCAAATCTGTTAGCAAGATGACATCAATGAATTTGAAATGTTGTTCTTATGTTAATGCTTCTCTAATTAGCAATGTTTGAAGTAGCTCTGCTAAACTAAGAACATATCCTAACCTCAAGCCAAAACTCAATCCAAACCTTCCTCTGAAAAAAATGAGCTACCATTATTTTCTTTGTCAACATTATCTTCCTGAGCACAATCCACATCTCCCAAGAAACAAAACAAATTGTCTAGAAGCATTTTCTGCTTTAACATAAAATAATAATAATGTATAAATTGCACCCTCAGAACATTTCTGGAAGCCTTTTCACCTATGACTCAAGAGTTTCAAGAACACTTTCAGCTTCTACAACTTCTACAACTGATTTACCAATATCTCAATGCAATAAACATACTAAAGAGCAAAGAAGTTCAACAGCTACTTCTATACCTCCAAATAATGTTTTTAGCTGTGGGAGGGCTGTAACAGAAAGAACAGCAGTGACATAAAAGAACCAAAAACCTGCAGTTTGGACTTTCCATTACAGCAGTGGTTATGGAGGTGGGGCACTCTAGAAACATCCTCTCTTGGTTTGTTCATACAGATATTTACTTTCAAGCTGTTGTATTTTAGTATCTATTCTATTAATACATCTTTCCAGGAGTATACTCACAATCTGTTTAAGGTTAGCAGTAAAAAGAAAAAGAAAACCCCACTCAGAATAGTTTTTATAGTACTAGATCAAGCAGAAGCCTACACATATATGTAGAAGTTACAAAGCTAAGCGAATCTGTCTGACAGAAGAGTAAGAAAGTGACAATCTGCCTGCAGTGCTCTGAGAGAAAGCTTCCTTTTAATGGGAGTACCTAAGGGTAATATGAATTATAGACAGAGTGATGCATATTTTTTCTCCTCTTTGCTGTGGCAAGCTAACCATTCCTCTGATAGTTCAACTTTGATAGAGATATGATGTGGTTTACAAGTATTTGGTCACGTACAGTTCTGTAACTTCCCTGTATATTTCAGGAACTGTGTATTTATTCTCCTGGCATCTATTGTTTTTACAGAGAGTGTCTTGGGGATTTTTTTTCTTCAGAAATTTGACACGGATGTGACAGTCTTGTTTAGAGATAAAAATAAAGCAGTGAAGTGTGTTCAAGAGAAAGTGACCTACCATCTGTTATGTGAGATTTGCATCATAGGAAGATTTTTGTCTTAAAAGATGGATTGCCAGTAAACTTGAATCAGCTAGATTCCATGTGGTGTACAAAGGGCATCAGCTCCTGGTAAGCCCACCTTATTGTTACTAATACTTTCCTGACCTAGATAGGGTTTTGATCATATTTTAAGTGAGTATTCAAATCAAGTATACATAGAGATGAAGATCTTAGGCAATTAGTCACTCAGTCAGGTTACAAAGCCACGTATGAATGCATATGAAGAAGTGCTCTGTAAATAACAAAACCACTTGGTCTAATTATCTGACAATCACTGTGGCAAACCCTATACAATTGTTCAAACCACTGCATATGTTTTTCCCATAAAAGAAATACAAAGGAAAATGTGTTTGGTGACACTGCCTTTCACAAAATCATGTTATGCTGCATAAGCACTCGTTTGATGACTAACTCATAATTTAACATCTCTCCTCATCTTTGGTAGTTCTTAACCATTACTCCTTTTAATCCTTGAGACTCACAACATATTACTAATGTTAATATCTACTAAACAGCTAGGCCAAAGGCAGGGTTATTTTACAAAACTATAAGTAGTAATTTTCTTTTAATTTCTGAATTCTGTAGTTCATTACAATCCTTTCTTTTTGTCCAGAGACTCTCACAGAACTGCAGTAGCTCTTCACTGTAGCCCAGTTTGAAAATTGCAACTCTTAAAATCTGTCTGTTAGGGAACAGGCAGTTGAGTTCTTACTTCTGCTATGGTCTGCAGTCATACTGGTTATACACTTGTCTTATCTGGATGGTTCAGAGGCCTTCCCTAAGCTCATCAGGCCCCTGTGTCTTCCAAGAAGAGAAGGAGCTTCAGATTTGCCTCCAAAGGGCAAACCTGGGGAGTCTGACTAAAGCATCTTTACTCTCAGAGGAGCACTCTTCATCTGATCTGTTTTAGCCACCTACTTCAAGATAAGAGGAGCTGCACTGTAAGCCTGCCTCTCCCTTGACTAGGAAGGGTGCCTGGACGTTCATGTGCAGAAGTCTATGCTGCAGACATCTGCATATGGTCAGACAAAGTTCCCTCTGAATTAGAGATCCACAGACATGATGGTAAGATGCCTCTACATTCTTCAGGCTGAAGTTACACACAGTTGGGTCACCTTGTTTAGGGTACAAGAAAAGATACAGATGGGCTCTTGTGTTCTATGCTATATAAGCCAGGGAATGAGGAAAGAACCTGAAGAGCTTCTGCAGTTGTATCACACTTATGCTCTCTTTCTGGCATAGTTGTGACAGTGTTGGCACAGCTTAGTTCCTTACTGGGGTAGCTGCATGACAAATAGTGTCTGCTGATAATTATACAAAACTGTAAATCTTATTGGAGCTTTCATATTTTCTGATACTAAATATGTGCAATTAACTTGAGTCATGGCACCCTGCAGATGTGGAGACAGTTATTCAAGTGATACCTGCCTTCCTCACTTTCTGATACTTGTGACTAAAACTATGTAGCAATAAAATTTACTGGTAGATTCAGTCAGACCACAAACTATCACTTAGTCTCAAATAAACTGTACAATTTGATGCAATACTTCCTGGTGTGGAGAGAATTCATTCTTTCTTTACCAGAATTTGCTTCCCCCCTCCCCCCCCATTTATTATTTGGCTGATCATACCACATGTTAGAAACAACAAGATCAAATTTACATAATTCTTTTCCTATGTGTTGACAAGTGAAAAGTTTCAGAGGTTGTCCCCAGTCATGGTTCCCATTTAAGCATCCACAGAATTTCTTGTCTGAGGATCAGAGACATGTCCTTGATAAACAGGAACAGATAAACAAACTGAGTCACACGTAATTGGAAGCCAAGGTTATGATCTTCAATTAAAGCTGATTAAGGTTGTAAACTCTAATTCTGTATCCTTACCCTGCTTTCTGCAGGGTTTTTGTTCTCTTCCAAATCCTCCCATCATTTTTATAATTATAAAAACCAGTGCAGTTAAGCAGAGTGAAATTTTCATTTGTTGTTTAGATAACGTATGTGAATCTCTTACCCCTGGGTAATGACTGAAGCCATTGCAGGCTGATCATCTGCCTGCCAGTGGGGAGTAGTGAATTCATTTCTTACTTGACTATGCTTGTGCATATGTCTTTTTCTTCACCTATTAAATTGTATGATGGCAGCCCATGAGTTTTCTCACTTTTACCATCCTGATTCTCTCCCTCATCCTGCTAGAGGTGGAGAGGCAGTGGTGAGCAAGTGGCTGTGTGGTGCTTAGCTGCCTAGGAGGGTTAAACCACAGCACATAGGCATGGCCATGGGCAACAAAAATGTAAGGATATAGTGAGCTGTTGCTAGCTTAAGTTCTGATGGTTCTGATGAAGGCACAGGAACAGTTTCCAGAAGCTTGCCCTTGGAAACATCATTTCAGACCCTTCTTCAGTGTGGGCTTACCAGAAAGGATCAACTCATACTATGTGAGACCAAAGACTTGCTTACAAGCATGCACGTGCTGCTGGAAGTAAAATCACCCTTAAAATAGTTTTTTTCCTCTTACCTTTTTCCTTTTTCAATGTGTAATGGGCAACAGACAATTATGAAAAGTAGTAACCAAAGTAACAGAGGCCAGGAAAGACGTCAGTAACTATTAGATGACCAGGGGATGGCAGTTCTATTGCATGACTACTTTGAGGTTTAAGAATTTGGTTTTGTTCCATGTTGAGATGAAATCAGAAATGTTCTATCAGTTGTGTACACTGGTGGGATGAATGTCTCACTTTAATAGCTGGGTGGTGAAGGTCCTACATCTAAATAACCATTTATTTTATCAGCAGTGATAGTTATTGACCATTTATTTGCTGTCACAGAGATGGCTTCTGTGTCGTGGGTTGGTCTCTATGGGGCTAAGTGAATTACTGTCTGAGGATTTTATCTGAGTTTCGTATGTTGAAAGTAAATGTCACAAGAAATAAACTCATAAGATTATCCTTTCTTTGTGTTATTGTAGTTTGAAATGTGTTGTTACTGTGGCAAGTGCCTGACTTTCTGTAAGAATGAACCACATCTGATAAAGATGGCAATCACTATGGTGTTAGAAAGTTAACTGGAAAGTAGTATGATCAGCATGAGTCATGCTCTCAGGGAAAACAGGTCTACATATTTATTTTCACAGAATCACAGTGTTAGGAGTTGGAAGGGACCTTGAAAGATCATCTAGTCCAACCACCCTGCCACAGCAGGATTCCCTAGACCAGGTCATACAGAAGTGTCTCCAGATGGGTTTTGAATCTCTCCAGAGAAAGAGACTCCCCAAGGTCTCTGGGCAGTCTGTGCCAGGGCTCTGGCACCTCGACTGGGAAAACATTTTTTCTTGTATTCCCATGGAACCTGCTATGCTTCAGCTTACAGCCATTGCCCCTTGTCCCGTCACTGGGCTTCACTGAGAAGAGCCTTGTTTTGTTATTTGGTGTACTAGCTTCTCAAAAGATATTCCAAGGTAGCATGCAGTTTGAATGATGACTAAGTGCATTTTGCACACTGCTGAGCACTCTTCAGCTCCCAGTCATGGCAGTCATTGTTGAGGAAGCACAGGACTTGCCCAAATTTGGCTATAAATTCACAGCAGCAAACTGACAAGGGGCTCTTCCCCTTCAATACAACAGCAGGAAATACAACACAGAAACTGCCTTTTCCTTCTCCTAGCTCCCAGAGGGACTAACTCCTTTAGGAATTTCTTCTCTGTCTTTTTGTTGCTGACACTTCAACTCAGGCAAGTGACTTCAGGTGGCCATTAAACAAACAGCAGCCACTTGCTCCATGTTTTTCCATTGAAAATCAACTGATCCCTGTTTTCTTTTAGTTCTGCCCAAGGATGTGGACTGCATACTTGCTACCTTCTTGTACAGATAGAAGGCAAAATTAATAGCATGTGTTCTTCTCCAGGCAAGTCAACAACAAGCAATGGAGGAAAACCTATTAATCTTGCTTAATTTGCAACTGCATCCTGCACTTTAAGGTCAGGATCTCATGGTCTTCAGAGAAGCTGCAATGATGTATGTCACTGATGTATGACAATTTAGTCCACCGTAATTATTACTCTCTCTTCTAATTTACCTCAACTCTCCATGTTTTATTTACACTTTTCCCTGCCTTAACTTTTTAAAAAGCTCTAAAGCTAGGTGACTGTGCAAAGCTATAATGGAGTTGGGAGAGGTTATGGATGCCTCACCTTAGAGTCCCTAGTTATTAGTACAATTTCTTTTGGAGCATATTATAGAGGAATGAAAGAGTCTGAACCAGAAGAATGGTGTTTGCAGCAGATCTTGTCATTGACACTTGTACCACACTTTAGTTCCTTCAAAATTTAGCAGGCAGGAAAATTATCTTCAATTAAGACATCTGAATTTCTGGAAATAGTTGCCTTTTTATTATTATTTTTTCCTGAAGTGTGATAGAATCTCATAAAATGAGTATTTATTCATCATCAATTAAAATAATCTCTTTTCATAAAGAAAAAAGGGTGCTGGCCACATTCTGACCTGTCAATGTAAGTGGCATGCTTGCACAGGACAGCTTGCACATACCATGCTGGCTTCAGTTCCTTTCTGAACTAACTGAGATTTACTCTGAAATGGGGAGAGTCTAGGCTGAGCTCAAACATAAAAATTCAAGTGGACAATGTTTGACATGGGGGGTTGTAAGAGATAATGACATGTCTCATTTCTCAATCTGAGAAAGCCATGAGGTTTTTTTCACTGAAGTGAGTAGGTAGCTCATTTTTAGAACGTTTACCAAATATCTGGCCCCTAAGAACCAGTAAACATGTTTGCATATCTCACTCCTACTTTGCTGTTAGTACTCATTCAATGCCAAAACTGTTTTACAAAAAATGTGGAAAGGGCTATCTGCTGTCCCACAGAACCCACTGTTTTTAAAAAGTAGGCATGTGATGGTTATGTTCACATCAGTCTCAAATTACTGACATAGGGTTCCTCTGTGGCTAGCAATCTTCCAGAGACAAGAAGTGTGCAGGAGCAAAATCAGGAAAAGGAGACAATTTTCCTTTCCTGTAATAAAGAAGATCCAACTTGAGATGAGCCTGCTCTTGCTACAGAAGATAAACCTTCTTTTTGGCAGGAGCTCTTGATAGGGATTGACTTCAGGCAGCACAGGATCTCAGCACAGGTGCTGCAGAGGCAAGCCAGCTCTGTCCTCTGCACTCTGGAAAATGTTGTACAATGAACAGGAGCAAGGAGTCAGAAGGGGTCTTCCTTGTTCCTTTTCCTGTGGACTAAGACCCAGGCAAAGTAAATGCATGATGTACAATGAAAGAGGAATGCCCTGGCTAGTCCAGAAAAAGGAAGAGCTTCATTACTCCCTTTTATTACTTAAAAATTTGTAATATAGTTTGGGTTTGTTTTTTTCTAAGATCAGGGTATTTACTTCATTAGAGACAATAGCAAGAAGGGGAGCAATAAATCAGCTTGAACATTCCTTAAATTGTGTTACAAAAAGAATTAAAAAACCTTAAAGAGTGATGACTACCTATTAAAACATTCTCTAAAATTCTGTTCTCTTAAAAACCTTGCAAGAAAGCCCAAAAGATTGCATGGCATGCTGGCATGTCTATTTCTGTAAATGTTGTTCTGTTTTCTCCACCTCAGCTTTGCCAGTGGGAAAAGCTAATTCCCCAAGGAAAAGTTAGCATGTGTTGGGACGTGCCAGAAGATGGGTGACTAAATCCTCTACACTTGCCCACTATGTATGTGTCTAAGTCATTGCTTTTCTGGAGCTCCAGGTAGCTTGCACAACCTCTTTGGTGGTTTTATTTTCTTAATAAAAACTCACTTGGAACAAGCACAACATTTTAATTGAGGACTTGATTTCATTAGAGAGGGAATGCAGAGACGGAAGAGTAGTAGTCAACCTTTCCCTCTGAGCACCTCTTTTCCTGCCTGCCTCCCTCCCCTTCATTGTGGATACATCAGTAACCTCCAAATTATCTCAAACCCAGAAAGCTATTCTATTAGGGTATGTTTTGAGATAATGTAATGTTAATAGTGGTGGGAGGCAACATTCTCACGCCCAGAGTTAATTGTTAAACCTTTCAAACACTCTTTGGGTCACATTTTGGGTTCAAACCTTGTATCCAATGCCAAGTGTACAGTGATTTCTAACAAAGCACTAATCCTGTCAAATCAAATAGAAATGGAACATTTCTATGACAAAAAATTTTGTGTATATCTTCATATATATCTCCATAGCAGCACATTTCATGTAATATAGAAAGTGTGATCCTTGTTGGTGCTAGAGGGTGTAATGAGTAGACATCTACAGTAGATCTGTAAAAGTAATGCTGGCTGCTTCAGCAAGAGTAAATCCTGATTACTCCAATTGCTGTGCTGGGACTTTCTCAATGCCTTAATCCCAGTCTGTGGAATCACCTCTTGCAGAAAAAGAGATTTCATCTTCCCAAGGTGCATTTTTACTTCTGCTCTTAGAGCAAGTGAACTTCTTTGACCCAGCTTATAATAATAATAATAAAATTACACAGTAAACAAAATATAAATACATATTTTAAAACCCCACAATTTTCCCCTGGGAAGAGAAAGAACTTAACACTTCATATATTAGTCATCTTGCTCGCAGTACTATTAGAAGGTGGACTGATACCATACTGATGGGTACCATATAAAAATAGCATATGAAATCTGCAAACTTTCAAAACATTTAGACTTTTTCTAACCTACTTTTTGTCTTATTTCTCATCTTTATCTACTGACAGAGGCAGGATTATGTTTGGGGTTTTTTTTCTGCAAGTCTCAACACCATGGTATTTGGCCAGCTCCCAGGAATGGGAAAGCGGTGAGATTCCTGTAGCAACCTGTTGCTGGGAGCACTTCTTTATCCCTGCTTGACAGATGGAGAACCAGAAACACAGGGAGGTTATCTGGCCCTCACAAATTCACAGAGTACATCTGTGGCAGGCCTGGCAGAAAACTCAGTGCTTGATTTCTTGCCCACTGAGAAACCATATCAGCAACCACTCTTGCCCTCTTGTTAATTCACTGTATTCTTCTTCTGTCATTTAGCATGTTCTTTTTTAACTGACAGTACCATTTCTTTCTTTGCTCCCAAGGACTCTTCCAAGTATCATAATGGCTGTTTTTTACCAAAACCCATTTTACACAAGTTCTTTCCCTACTAAGTTGTTGTCCTGTATGTGAAAGGAAGAGTAAATCACCAAAAGTTTTTCCCACCTGTTAGAGCCCCTAAAGGGCTCTGTTCTGGTCATCCCTTGTGGTGAAGGTTTGCCACAAGTTGGATTCCTAATGGATCCCTTTACAATGTTTTGCCCCTACACTTTCTACTATTGCCACTCAGCAATTTGCTAGTAGAAAACAGTAGAGCACTGATACTCAATATCAGCATTCTCTTGAATTGATTATTGAGTTAAAATAACCTTGGAAGTGTGTTATAGATTCAGTCTGCACCACACAGAAGGTAATGTAACTTTCATTAGTTGTTCTCCTAAGTAGTTGCACAGGAAAGAGAAAAGATTAAAGAGGAGCTGCTCAATAAATGTGGCTATTCTTAAACACCATTTAGTGGGGAAGATACTCAAAGATTCCAGGAGTGAAGTTTTGTTTGAGGTCAGAGACAAACCTGCAGAACTGAACTGATGCAGAAGAACCAGCTCTCAGGTGAGCTATGCGAGCTCTTTCTGTACAATGCATAAGCCATAGGAAACACCTAACAACTTGTTAGTTGCCTTAAGGAAGTGGATGGTCTTGACTGATTTTTGTTTGAGGGTTTTATATATAGTTTGATCAGAAGTGATGATTTTGTGGAATTTACAAGTTGTTTTGACTTCCACTTTTCCATTTTTTAAGGATTTTCAAGTAGGTTTTCTTGGGCTGCAGCAATTAAAAAGTGCCTATTCAATATTGGTATTTGAAGTTTTACTCAGCTTGACTGTAACTAGCTATATAAATCACAAGGATACTTTTCTGTTCCCACATGGGTTTAGCACTAATGTTTTAATAAAAGCCCCAAAATCTCTATAATCAAGCCTAAGGAAATATCTGTTCTTTAAATAACTGAGCAAAGGCTATGTTTTTTAGGAGAAAAAAAACTCAACTTTTTTCACTTTCTTTCCATCTTGTCTTTTTTTCAGCACACAGATTAGAAAAGCAGAAAAAAAATGAAAGTCACAGTTCTGATTTTGTTGTTTCTTCAGTGCAGGGAATGGCCTGGATGGTCATTTAAAGTACCTAGCAGTCCTTCTTGTCTTTGAAGCTATGAATTTATGATTTCCACTGATGATACTCCAGGGTATAAGCTTACCACTAATTTTCTGTGAAGACATGTACAAATAAAACTTGACCACTGAAATGTTTGAAGACATAAAAGTACAGGTGAAGGGAAGAGAATTTTCCATCCAGCTACAGAGGGTACACTGCTAGTTTATTGTGAATATAGATCCTGGAGGCAATTTGTTGTATGGGACTCTTGCTCTGCATTTTTAATGATCAATTTACATTTCCAGCCTTCATTGGTTCAGAGAAAAGCCAGAAATTGTGGAGGGAGTGCACCAGAATGGCTCAGACATCAGAAAACAGATAAAAGAACTGAAGGTTTCCTTAAAGCTATTCCCTAGATTTTTTAACTCTGGGGAGTGACTGTAATGTCAGCTCATCAAACTGGTTTGCTCCTAATGGTGTAGAAGTCCAAATTTCAGGACACTAACAAAATGAAATCCAAGATTCCAGACAGTTGTGCAATGGCAAACCAGTGACCTGTTCAAATCTGTCTTATCTTCAATATATCATTGGGAATGTTGACTCTCTGAGGTATTCTCCATCCTTTAATAGTTTCATGGACAGTCATCCTTCTGCCCATTTGTGAGTATGAGGGAAAACAGGAATTAGTGAATCACTGGCACGTGTTTTTTACATGTGAAAAAAACCCAAGTTGTTGCCCAGTGCATTCTTTTTCCCATAAGGATAAAAACATTGGGAAATATGAACATGTGGGTGCTGCCCACAAAAATGCAGTGAATTATCCCTCCTTCTCCACTGTTTTCAGTCTGAACACTTTAAAAGGTAATAAAAAGCCCTACCATTTAAATCTTGCAGTGTATCACATTATATATTTTAGTAATAAAATCTAAGTGCTCTTAAATATATATACATCTCTTTAACAATTTTATTGTTACACTTAGCTTTGCAGCTCTTAACTGCTTTAAGTGGGAGTTTTTCATGTTATTTCTGGCATCTGTGGCTTTTTTTCCCCATCAAATATTACATCTCTAAGTCACTTCATTAATATCAAAGGCAGGTGAATTATTTAAGGATTAGAATAAAACACCCCTTAGTAACAATTGTTAACTGACTTCAGATCAGTGCTTTGGCACCACTTCTTGTAGCTGCAGTAATATACCTTGACAGTGGATGCTAGCAAGTAATATACTATGGACCTGCAAACCTACAGTGGTCAAAACCAGATTCTCCATGCAATTGAAAAGTCTCACATGATACCTTGCTCCTTGCCTGAAATGAAAAGAGGAAGGAACAGAGAGGATTTTTAGTGGAATAGAATCACAAGTCAGTGATTCATCCTCTTCTGCACTTTAATCCAGTGATTAAATCCTCTTCTATCTTGTGCTCATAAATGGACAGAGAGATGATTCTCTGTGAAAGAATATCTCTGGTAAGTTTTGTTTTCAAGTGATAATTTAAGTTAATATAAAGTCCAACAGGTTCCCATTTGTCAAAATTTCTGAGGAGCAGCTTATTCCAGTGTGAAAAAATGTCAATATTTGCAACTGAAACAGACTCCCAAGTTGTGCATCTTCAAGATTTCACAGTCTCAGCCTGCACTACCACGTAGTTTTATGCTTGTCCTTTGAAAGCACTGACATTTTCATCAAAAGTGGCATCTGGGCAACGTGGTTTAGAACTTCAGATTTTTCCAGGAAATGTTTCTGTCATATGTTTTGACTGCTGCATATTCAAATGTGGCCATGGCACAACTAAACAAGCCTCACAAAAGATATCTAAAGGAAGCTGGTGGCAGTACTGTCTGTGGAGGGTCACAATTTGCATGCCACTTTAGCTGAAGCCAGTTGTGTGGTCTCTTTGTATTGCTTTGTGGTGAAATTCATCCCTTGGTTTGAGCCAGTACAAAAACTGGTTGTCACCTAATCCCACTTCATTTCAATGAGAAATGTGCAGCATAAACCTCTGCTGAGGTCTCTCTGTGATTGTTTAATCATAGAATCATAGAATTGCTGGAGTTAGAAGGGATCTTAAAGATCATCTAGTTCCACGCCCCCTGCCTGGCAGGGACACCTTCCACTAGATCAGGTTGCCCAGAGCCCCATCCAGCCTGGCCTTAAAAGCTTTCAGGGATGGGGCTTCCACAACCTCTCTGGGCAACCTGTTCCACTGTCTCACCACCCTCATAGAGAAGAACTTCCTCCTAATGTCTAATCTAAATCTACCCTCCTCTAGCTTGCATCCATTTCCCCTGGTTTTATCACTACCTGACCTCCTAAAAAGTCCCTCGCCATCTCTCCTGTAGGCCCCCTTCAGATACTGGAAGGCTACAACAAGGTCTCCTCAGAGCCTTCTCTTATCCAGGCTGAACAACCCCAACTCTCTCAGTCTGTCCTTGTAGGAGAGGTGCTCCAGTCTTCTGATCATTCTCGTGGCCCTTCTCTGGACTCTCTCCAGCACACCCATATCCCTCTTGGAACAGGGGCTCCAGAACTGGATGCAATAGTCTAGGTGGGGTCTCAGAAGAGCAGAGTAGAGGGGGAGAATCACCTCCCTCGGCCTGCTGGCCCCACTTCTCTTGATGCAGCCCAGGATACAGTTGGCCTTCTGGGCTGGAAGCGCACACTGGCAGCTCATGTTGAGCTTCTCATCCACCAACACCCCAGGTTTCTTTCCCCAGGACTGCTCGCCCAGCCTGTATCAGTGCTTGGGATTGCCCCAACACAGATGTGGGACCTTGCACTTGGTCTTGTTGAACTTCATGAGGCTGGCATGTTTAATGAAGACATTATCAGAGCTGCCTCTGTTGTCAAAGGAGTTTTTGAGGCTAGATGACCAGTCACTTGTTGCAACCCTGTGGGAAGCTTGAGCATAATCATAACTGTAAAATGTGCTAGGTGGCTTTGTAGCATGATTTACCAGGTAAGGCTGTGCAAAACCCACCAACTGTAATTTGCATAGGTTTTGGAAAATGGAGCTGGCGTGCTCACTTTGCAGAGCTTTGGGACATCCCCTCCACTACTTGTACTTTGAGTTTCAGTATTGTGTGAACCTGAAAACTCAAAGTGAAACTGGCCTTTGCCATGCAAACATCATCGTTGTGTTGCGAGCAATGACTCTGCCACTGCTGGTAGAGACTGAAGTGTCTCTAATCCCAGCCAGAGGCTCTGCAGGAGCCATTGCCAATCTCTGCAAAGAGGAAGCTTTGGCCAGAGATGGAGCTGTAAGTCAACTGCTTTCCCTCTGCACCACGGAGAAGAGGTTTACATTAGACATTATGAACAATTTCTTCCCCGAAAGGTTTGTGAAACCCTAGCACAGGCTGCCCGGGACAGTGGTGGAGTCACCATCACTACAGGGATTGAAAAGATGGAGATGTGGTGCTGAGGGACATGGTTTAGTGGTGACCTGGCAGTGCTGAGTTAACAGTTGGACTTGATGATCTTAAAGGTTTTTTCCAACCTAAACAATTCTATGACTCTGTGTACTCACAGGTACACCCTGTGTCGTCTGCAGTGGCTGCAGTGTTCCTGCATGTATATGTCTGACTTGTTTAAAGACAGGAGCTGTGTGCAAGAAGAGGGCACACAGAGCTGGGATTTTTTCTAGACTCTTATTTCTTTTTTAAGTTGTTACAAATATAAAAGATTTTTTTTATATCAGAGAAGGAAAAGAAATTTACTAATTAGAGAAGAATAAGAACTTTTCCCATCTCATTAAATCAGGATATTCTATAATTTCAAAGCAAGCCAACTTACAACAAAATATCATTTAGCTGGAAGAACTACTAGAAGTGGCCCCAACCCACAGATTTAAGAAACAGTTACAAAATTGATAGTAAATAGATGTGCATAGTTGCTCCTCTGAATTTCAATTCTATAGAGGTCAAATGTGGAATTTAGCTCTTGGACTGAGTATTCCTTGTATTTGTAGATGTAAATATTTGAGACTTGCCACTTGAATCAAGACAGAATAGTTCATCCTGCTGAATCATTAACCCTTACCTGCAAGACACAACAAATACTGAACAATTCTGCCTTCTCAAACACTTTTCAGAAGTTACCAAATTTACTGCTACGTGTTTAATAGAAACAAGTCCAGATTCTTTTTATTCCCGGCACCTTATCTGAAGAAAATGACATTACCTGCTTGCATTTCACTCAGTTATTAGAAACTAAACATATTTCTGGTTCTTTAGCTGATTGCAGAACTTTGGGGTCCTGTAAGCAACTCTTGCTGTATTTGTTCTTGAGAATTCCCCTCAGCTACATCTTTCACAGGGCAATCAGACCTCAGGTAGAATGAGTACACTGTGGATGGCAAGAGACATCTGAACTGCACCCTGGAAACAGAGCGAAAGGCACCCTGTGGACACACACACACACTTGTGCACACACAGACACACACAGACAGAGCTATGAGCAAACACCCTGGGTACTAACAAAGCCCTGGGGAGCTTTCACTTCTTTTCAAATTGCCAAGATGTCAAGAGATGAAACAGTCAATTTTCTGCAGTTTTCATCTAACCAGGCAAGGAGGAAGAGAGTGGTTGGAGGGTGAAATTTTATGTGAGATGGAGTCAGACTCATAAGACAGGCCAAGAATCAGGGTAGTCATGGGGTTGGTCTTGCTTTGACATTAATAAGTAAATCTAGTTCAGAATGATCAGCTGAGTTTTTCACTACCACTACTACTGGATACCACTGAGGTAACACTATGCAAATCCCAGCCTATGGCACTATATGAAGGAAGATAAGAAGGTAGTTTGGAGGGGAAAACTTTGCCTTCATCCAGATGACCACAACCATTTCAAATGAGAGTACAACCTTCTTAACCCACGTTAATGAGAGGACCAACATCTGGCAGATTTGTGGGTCATATAAGCATGTTCATCTCCTGACCTTCCTGCCTGATTGCACAGGCCAACTGGTTTTGAACACGCAAAGAGAATCTTTGCCATGTGATTGCTACTCAGACATTGTCTCTGTAATTTAGATTATGAAAGGCTTGCGGTGACTTTCAGGTTTTGTCATCAATAGCATGTTTTCAGCGTGGGTGGTGTAGCTGTGCCAAGCCCAGTATGTGATGATGAGAGTGTGAACTATTTCAGGTACTCAGCTATAATAACTTTGCTATGCTTAGCTAAGTCACAGTTTAATCCAGTAGGAAGAATAATCTGGAGTGTATCTGTATTTCAGTGTTTGAAGTTTACCATAATGACAAGTCATCAGGTGCAGAAGTCCCATACATGGAGGCCTAACCTTACAGGAAAAAGTAGGGGGTAAGATACCCATAGCACAAGGGGCATGCTCCTCTGAGAGTCTCGTAGAACCCCTAGGTGCATCAAATGCACTGCTTGTTCTGGTTGTGTGCTGGCAGCTGGTGTTACTATGCACAGACAGCAAAAGTATAACCTCTCTCCATCTTCATCTCTGAGTTACAAATATGATGGGATACTAAAACCTTCCTGAACGTTTATTTCTAGGAAAGAGTCACCCATGGGCCTAAGCAGTGACTCGTGTTGGTCCTCTCTGCAGATTTACAAAGGTCTCTTCTCCAGCCCACCCATGATCCCATCGCCCTGCCTCTACTAAGCTTTACAATAGCTGCCAAGGTCCAGGCTGTTCCACCTGATGGTCTTTGAGCATTCGGATAAGCATGCAGAGATGCTCTTGGTTTGCATATATCACCGAAATCTTGGATGGTTTTCCTTCTCTCTTTTCTTCTTCACCTAATTGCCAGTGCTTACTTTAATTTATAGTGGTAGAAAATGTGTTACTGGTTGGGTAACAAGGACCAGCCAGATTAAACATGAGAACTCTGCATCAGTAATTTAAGTGAAGGACATAAACTCAATGCCATAATAAACCTGAGCCTGAAGGTCACTCTGTTTCTTCTGGAGAGCTAACATGACAGATCTGCTAAGCCTCCAACTTTGAATGGCCATCAACTGTAGTCTATTAAAGTGGGAAAGAGGGCATGACTCAGTCTCCTGCAGGTACAAACTAATGATACTACAGAGCACAGCCCAGAGAAATGGGATGTGGTGAAATGCTCCACGCTTGACCCTAATGAGCAGCGTTCAGGATGTTGGTCAAAGCTCTTCAAACAAAAATAAGCTCCAGTTTGTTCTATAAAATGAGGAATGCAGCAAAGAAAACTCTGTTCCACAGAAAGCCCAGTGATAGCAGTGACTAAGAATTTTATACTGTGTTGAGTAATACTGCTCTGCAAGGCGATGCAGGAGAAGGAACAATTTAGCACAGGGTATACTCAGACTTATAGAAAATCAGCTTCGTGGAAACTGCCAGCAGAGTGGCACTGACAGGTTTGCATTCTGTGAGCACAGCAGCAAAGCCAAACAATGCTGGGAAACATTGGGTTTGTTCTCAGCTACCATGCACAGATGCAACTTTTATTAAGACATGTTGACTTGCTTTGGCAGCAGCTTGAAAATTACCTGCCAAAGTTCTGATGCCCTAAGAGCTGCTGATTCTCCCCACTGCAAATAGTTGTAAGTCAGGGTACAGTGAATTGCTACACCAAAGCTTCTGGGGCTTAGAAAGCACAGGAACAGGCAGCCCACATGCAAACTAAAGACAGAGTTGCTATGCTCTTTCTTTCCAGTGAAGCTGCATGCACAGAGTGGAGAAATGTGTAATCAGTAACAGTTACTTGGCAGTTACTTCTGTAAGTTAAAAAGATAATTGCCATGTTGGGCCATGCAGTCCCTGCAGCTCATGTATACAGTTTTCAAGGAGTTCATGTACATTTGCCTGGAGGGAGGCAAGGCAGTGTAGGATCACCCTTACACTTCCTCAGAAGTAGAGAAGGCAGAAGAAATGCTTTTGCCTTTACAGGCTGAAAAAGTCCCTCCCGCCCCAGCTGACAGCTGTGCTGTGTTTCTAGGTGCAGCTGTGCCTTGAGCTTGGCTTCTCACTTGTGAGCTTTTTCTGAAAAGCAGTGGATTGGTGTGAAATATGTTAAGATCACATAGAGATGAAACTGATTGATTGATTGATTTTGGACAGGCTTTCACCCTGGCCATTTCAATAATGGAATGTCCTTTTTGCAGATAAAACAAGGAAAAATTGGAGGGGAAAGATATTATCATTTGTTACACAAGCTGGTGAAAATGAGCAAACTTCAAGGCAGGCCATTTCTTCCTTAGATAGAAATAAGGACCTCTGTAAAATCTGTTTTATAATATGGCTGACTGTATTCATGACTCCTCTATCTCATCCTTCCACTAGCACTTTTGCATTCTTTTGAATACCTGCAGTGATATCTGTTCTATGATCTTTTTAGATATGTATGAACTAACATATTTTGTGCCTTTCTCAATTCTATATTTCAAAGGAAATTACTCCAGAACTCACCTAAGGAAAACAAAAATGCAAGGCAAACAAACACACTATTGATTTCTAGTTCATCTATTAAGAAAAGAATGAGAGTGGTATTACAAATGCTGTCTTTTTATCACATGTACATGTGTTCATACAATACATATTGTGACTTCTAAGTTACTTGCAAAATCTACTGCAGATTATGTCTTTAAAATTCAAAACAACAGTGTGTTTGGAAAAGAGTTCCAGGTAACTTACATCTATTTTGTAAAACAGTAAAATACAATACATGTACAAATATGACAGTATATACAGTAGGAAATTACTGATCCTACCTACCTTAATGTCAAATGAATTATGGCTCAGTATTTTCTGATAGTGACACACAGTCTTAGAGGTTTCCAGCAGCACTGTTCTTATTTGCTTCCAACATGGTAATATCATGTGGCTCCACTTAATATGAGAGCCTGTAATTAAAAATTACAATTGTGAATTCTGTAACTACACAGAAACAGTCTTGTCCTGAAAATTCTAAACAGCTGGTGGGAGTGCATTTAGTACAATTTAGGCTAATAATTGTTGAAGAACTTGCATGCATAGGCTGGAGCTGTGGTCAAACCTCACTTTCAGGTCTGGAGATAACTGCGTGACAGCAAACAATCTGTATTTCTGTCTGTACTTTACATCTTCTTAGAAAACTCTAAGACCGTGCATGTAGCACATCTTATCTTCAGAGCTAAAACTCATTTTGGTCTTAGTTAGCATGCAGACTGAAAATGCCCATGGCTGCCTTTTATTGTGTCTTTTTTGACAGAGAGCATAAGGTTTATTGTAAGGTCTGTCAGCACGATCTGACAGGAGGCTCCTGCTCCATATTGGTGTGAATCTGTGACTGAAAAACTACCATCTGACAACTGAAATTTTCACTGACCTTCAGCTCATATCAATTTCAAATGCACACTTGCAGAAATGTGTCCTGATCATAGTGGTGAAAATGTGTGAAAATCAGCAATGGAATACAAATTCTGTTTTCACTTCTACTGCTACTCACAGCAGTCTGCAGGATCTTTAATTTGTAGATGTGTGGAATTTTTAAACTAGTAAAGATAAAATCTTTTCACTGGCTGAGTACACTAAACAATTTTATTTAGTTTACTTGTTCAGGTACTTATTTTTGCTGGTTCATTTTCTGTGACCTATAGATCTTCCTGATCTAATATCTCCTGTACTCACATGAACACAAATACCGGTAAAATTGAGAGACCAGATATGAACAGTAGGTTGAAGGGAAAAAAGAGGGGGGAGGGCTGACAGACATATATGAATGATATTGTTTGTGTACTGTATCTATATCGAGATGCATACCATCAACTATGCTAATCAAACTGACTCTATCCTGATATGGGCTAACCCTTTATCATCTGAACTGCCTGGAAATAGCTTGGCCTTCAGTATGTTTAAAGGACCCTGGATAAATGCAACTCCATTTTCAATGGTAAGTAATTTTTCAGAGCTATCATATTGCAATTTATTTCCATGAAAGGAACCAGATTAAGAAGCAAGCAAACCTCAAGCCACTGTAAACTGCATTGCTCCTTCAGTTCGCATGGCTAGAAGAGACCAGCACGCAGCATGAAAGAATAGCTCAGTCCCCGTTCCCATCAAACCCTTGACCTCGCTGTGACACTGCCAACATGGATACCAGTTATGGAAGTAATTTAGCTCACAAACAAGTATTTAACAGGAATTATACAGAGACCACCAAACACATTTCACAGTGGAGACCAAACAGTCATTAGTCTGAGGCAATTTTAGGTCACTACCAGCTTGGGTCTGATTCAAGAAAGCAACCTCAACATAAAAGTTCTCTACATCCCATCATCCAAGTCCCTGAGGCATTCAGTCCCCGAGTTCCTTTTCTGTTACAAACATAATTCCTGCACTAGATAAGAAGTTTCACTGTACATTCAGTAATCCAGGAAAAGATTAGAAACAGAAAGAAAAAAAAAAAAAGGCATTTGAAACATTTTGCAGAGACAGAGAAAGTGCAGTGTTCGTGTGAAGAAGTGGGAAGAAGGTCTAGCACTCCTCCCTGATGCAAGAGTATTTAATCACGCTATGAGGGTAACAGAGATCTGTCCTCCAGGAGCTTGTTGCTGACATGAGGCACTTTGTTACTCCACAATGCTCCCTTTATAACATTTCTACAATGCATTATGTTAATTATCTTTACACATTTGTTCATCTTTCAATACTTCACTTCTACTTTGTTTCAGTCTTCACTTTTTTGTTCCTTCTGTGAATCCAAAAGTAAGGGTGAATTGCCTTTTCACGGAGTTCAACCTCCATGACAACAGGTATTTTTAGAGCACACTTTTTGCCCCATATACATGCAGCTATTAGAAGGAACGTCAATGAAGAGTACAATCCTGTCTGTAACACATATTGTGTTGGTAGTAGAAAAACGCAGGGTACATTTGCTATCTCTTTGCATAGTGTATTTCAGCTCTTGCAGGGAGCTGGTTTCTTTGCTTTACCATTTTGCACTCACAAATGAAAAGTCTTCTGGCTTTCCCTGCCCTAAATATGTTTTCTAGATAAGGAAGCAGTGAGCAGGCACCATTACAACCAAGAGTGGGACACAGAGTAAATGTTCTTCTGACTAGTAATAGAGTAGTGCACTCTTATACACAGGTCAGAGCTGGAGTGCAACCCATCCTGTGGATGTAAAGAAATGTGTCATCAGCCAGAAATATTCAAAAGATTACTTACCTGTTTTTGTGCTTGTAGGTGAGCACACCCTAACATTTCATATTAGCTGTCCTCTCATCAATCCTGGAGAAAGGCTCTTCATTGACACTGATGCTACTCTGCAAAAGGTAGAAAAGACACTCTTGTGTCAAACCTACCTACCTGTCTACTTTACCACTGAGGCCAGAATTTTCAGGGACTGTCCTTCACAGCATGGCTCAGTCCTTTATACACAGTTATTACTGGTAAGTTGGCTTATCTCTAGATGAGAACTTTTCTGGTGAGCTTAACCCAAGAATAAAGCAGAAAGTATGATAAAGAGGTTTAGTTACTATATGTGATGATAGCAGTCAAACCCAGCTCTTCAGTTATGTATTTTTTGTTCAGTAAAAACTAAAGTTTACAAAAGAAATGTGTACTTCAGGTTATTTAGAGATGGGACAGAACCCTGAGTCTGAACCCAAATATGGTCATTATAAAATAGCAAGAACTAAGGCTTTGGATGATTAGTATTCTTTAAAATGGAGTTCAAAATCTAGAGTAAATTAAGTTGTGCTCATTAATAGAGTAAGTTGGAAGCCTGATTAGTATGTAAATCCACAACTAGAGTTGGAATCCAAAGTTCAAAATCAGGCCCATCTTTTGCTGTCACACTGAGATAGTATGGTTAATCTGATTAGGTAATATTTGGTGTTATTTGATGTAGAAGAACATACTCAGTGACTAATGACTGTAAGTGACTTGTCAGTCTAGAGTAAGAGCACTTCTTCTGGTATCAGAGATATCAGCAAGTAGAGACACATCAAACATGTCTAAGACTCTTGAGGAAACAAGTCATACATGAAGATAGTTGTTGGCCACAATGGCAAGGAGAAGCAGTTGGCTGTCCCTCACTAGAATGAGGTCAGACTGGGGGAAAAAAAAAGCTAAATGAACTTAGAGAGAACAGCAATATAATCTCGGTATCGTATGCTGTGATGTTGCAACAGATGACGATCATGGTGATATCACATGTTCTTTCTGAAACCTATCTCTGGAGTACTCATGTTCTGCCAGAGCTATTCTGCTCACAGGAGTTACTTCTAACTTGTTTTTTGTTTTTTTTTTTTCCAGAATTAAGTCATAAAATAGACCATCTTGCATAAAACAATTTAGAAATGCTCTTCCTTCCTAGAAAATGCCTCTTACCATTCTTGTAACTTGAATAAGTCACTGAAAGCATTTTTTTAAACAGTACTTCCTTCCATTTGCTTGCTCATTTGTGGTTGAAATATATTTATTCACTTCATAGTTCTCATCCTGCCAAGGAGCAAACATGCAACACAGGCCTCTAAAGTAAACGACAGAGCTACAGAGGCCAATTTCTGTTATTCTCATTGTAAATCTGAAGGGAGGCTCATATCCACAAGTTGTTTCAGCTCTGGGCTCCCTGTTAGATGACCTCAGTGGACAACAAGGCACCTGAACTGGAATGAGACCCCTAAACCTCTCTTTGAATCTTACTTCCACTGATGAACACAGACTCACTCTAATATGAATAAGAATGGTGAGGGATTCAAAACTTTGACAAAGTGAGCTACAAGATGCTTCACAGTTGTCAGTATCTTCTGGGTCACAATGAAGCTTATTTGGTAGAACAGAGGGACAAGTAAGCAGGAGGACTGAGCATAGTCTCCATCCATAGCCACAAGGCCAAGGATTTAGCTTTTTGTGGACAAATAATGATTTAGTAGAAATTTTTTCACTTGATAGAACCTACCTCTGATGATGTGGAAAAGTCTGAACAGTTCTGTTTTCAGACATTGTCATCCCAGTTGTTGGAGTAGCAAAAGGCTTCATAAGCAACTTTGAGGCATGAACTGCCTGTGGCAATGGGAACATTTCCCATCACTTGCCCTGCCTTTCTCTAAGGATTCTTAGTGGAAATGTTGATGGTGATGCCACCTGGCCCATCTAAGTGCTTCCCTCCTGCTATGACTGTCAGATGTATGCTGTAGTAGAGCTAAACCTTACAAATATATACAGCAGGTTTTGCCCCTAGGGAATGGCCAGTGCCAAGTGATGGCTTGGCCTAAACACACTTGTGGTGACAGAGTTCATCTGGAGGCGTGTTTTGATACCCAGCACCTTCCTGGACATAACCTTCCTAATCTGGTGGCATCACACTTTGGTGAACAAAGATCAGACAAATCTCTGTGGCAAGTGATGCTAAAATTACACAAGAAAGAGTATGAGGAGTATGAGATGACATTCGCACATTGCACTTCTATGGAATTCTTGTCTGCTATGGTCAGTTTTGCCTTGTATGCAACCCTTGTCCTTCATGGTGTCATGAAGTGCAAGGCTCAGTGTACAAGCAGAGGCCATCATTGAAAGGCCATTGCAAGATAATGAAGACAAAAAAGACCAGTCCTTAAAGATTATAGGGCCTTTTTCTCAGCAATGTAAGCAGTAATCTTCTTTGTTTAGATTGTATTTCACTAACATCCCATCATCAGGTTTCCTTGTCCTTCCAACACCGCGTGCTGCACCAACAGGCAGAGCCACCACGGGTTTGGAAGGGATGGTTAACATGGGAGGAACACAGGCCTGAGGAGAGACAAGAACAAGGTCTGCGCCCTTTGATAAACGCCTGGGATGAAAAGGGAAGGCTGTGCTTTATGTGCTTGCCCAGGCATGCTGCCAAGTGTGTGCAGTTCAGTTCTCTGACTAAGAGAAAGTTAAAGGTATCAGTAGGCCTGGTCATGGAAATGTGAGTCTTCCAGAGTCACTTATGCAAGACTTAGAAAACTTATGGAAACGTGGGCAGGAATTTCTTACAGAGGTGGTGTAATTGTGCCGGGGTGATGAAGAGCCCATGAGGAATGCTCTCCTTTCCTGGGAAGGAAGAGTCTGTACTCTGATGATGACAAGAACAGAAAGATGAATATTGAGCATGCAGCTGAGGGTTCAGAAGTTACAGCCCCATCACACGCACCCAGCTGGATCCAAAATCCCCAAGTCCAGCCCTCTCCACCAACACAGAACTTAGCAAAGAGTGACATGAATGTCAATGTTAGGAACGGCTGTTAGAAATAGCTTACTTCCAGCATGGATAATGCCAGCTCTCTGTGTACTCTCACATCTTCTCTTTCCCTCTCCGGATCATTATAGTAACCCAGTTCTGGCTCTCATGTACTAGAGCTCCTTTAATGAGCTGCTCACCAAACTGAGCTATGTTAATAGGCCAGGACAGGTACAGTCCCTTATAATTACACACCACTTCCCCACTCTGAGTGGTAGCCAAGCCTCTGTGCTGTGTTGCTTATCACAGCAAGATTAAAAATAGTTTTATAACAATATGCAAAGCACTGCAAAATCCTGTTTTTCCCACATTAAAAGCAGATGCTCAGACAGATTGAACCAGGTTGAGTGAATTTATTAAGTTAATTTAGATGTATAACAGCTTCACATGGACCAACTTAAGTTTGTGTTTAAATAGAGCTGGCAGCATTTTCAGATTTAAGAAAATACTACTTCAGCAGAGATTGAACCTTCTTGTTTGAGGTTACAGTGGCCTCGAGGTCTAGTCCTGGTACCACTGAAATTATTGGAAATCTGGATGGTTAGGGAAGAGTTCAGATACATTTTAAGGCATCTTTTCTAATCTGAAGAGTGTTTGTGTAGAGAACCACATTTCATTATAGTAACAGGAGTTACTATAAATATCCTTAAAAAAAAGTAGGATCTAATAAATTAAGTCTTTAAAAGCATTAGAAGTCAGAGAAAAGAACATGTTCCGACTATTCATGAGGTTTTAGGTAAGCCTTGTTTGCCCCCCTCCTTTCACTGAAGTCTAAATCAAGAGACTCTTAAAGTCAGGAAGCCAGACAGACTTCCAAAAAAATGTGATGACGCTATGGGGCCTGTGAACCGGAAACAGACATTTACTGTCTTCTTTCCCAACCCAACTGGCTCCAAGTATCTGTAGCTGATGTTCTGGGATTTTGGGTTGTGGCCAGAAGACCTAACCTGAGAGACTGGGAGCACACAGATCATGGAGGTCATGAGTTGCTTCATCTCCACCCACTTCTCTTGCAGGGAGAGTTTACAACACTGGCACTTTCACAACAGGAGAGAGGAAAAAAAACAAAGAGGATATTTTTAATCCATTAGACTGCTGCTGATTCAGTAATAATAAACATGAGTCTGTTTCCTTGATTATTCTGAACACAGCAAACATTTGTGTCATGTGTCAGTTCAGTTCGTGTGCTGTAAGGATGTCTCACTGAAGTGTCTGCGTCAATAACAAATATATGAAAATGTGCCTTTGTGTGCGTTTTTGCGTGCCTGCAGGAGCACGAAGGGCAGCAAGAACTCAATTCCTAAGACCCTTAGTCACCCTCTGATCTTTATTTCTGAGGATGATCAAAGTACTAGCTTTTGAGAAGATGATTTCTCTCTGCTAAGCTAAAGATACTAAGCTCAGAAGACAGTACACTTCCCAGCCGGCTGCTTGGGATGAACGCTGTAAAAGCTTGGGATGTTTGTAGACAGCGAGAGGAGAGTTTGTTGCTGCTGCTGCTGCTGCTTTTGCTGTGCCTCTTGCTGTGTTACAGACATCTTGACTGGCCTCACTGATTTAATGATGAGTGTTTGTTGGCCTGCAAAATGCAAACACATTGTAAGACTGTTTGTATGCTAGCTAAACTTTTGCAGACAGTTTACATGCTAGAATGCCTCCTTCGCACACACTCATCTGTGTTCTCTAAGTGTTTCTTCTACTCTCAGTGCAGGATTTCTTTCATTCTTATTTCACCTTAATGTTGCAAAACACGTTAATGTTGCCTAATTTCTGATCATATGGGTAGTGTAAGGCCATTTATATGACAGCTAGGCTATTCTACAGTTCATTGAAAAACTGAAACAGCATTCAGGATCAAAATGGAGAGAACAATCTTACAGAAAGGTCAATGTTTCATTCTGAAACAGGTCTCACGTTTCAGTATTAATATCATGTTTTTTTGGAAAGAGCTAAATGAGGACAACACTAAATGCTTTATTTTGGATAAAGCATTTCAGATTAAAGAAAGATGAAATATTATATGTTTTCCATTCTTTTTCCCCATCCCTTACTTTTTCCAGCTCAGTAATGGCCTGAAACATTTATCATTTACACAACTGTATCTCATAGACTCTCAGAAGAAGCACTTAGGGACTTTGCTGAATCATTACTTATATTTATAATTGGTATTAAAGTGACAATACATGAAAACACAAAATTTGAAAGTTTAAACTGAAATACATGTGGTAGCTGATATTGTTGTCATTACAGTGTATTGACAGGTATTTGTACTACAGATACAAAAAGAAATGCAAAGGAGAAAAGTGCTGATTTTTCTTGCTCCTTTTCTTCAGAATTTTTTTACCTCCTTACTTTGCCTTAGTTTTTATAAAATCTGGTCCACACTTAGAGTGATGATCTGTGTCTTGTATCTCACTCTCAGGCTACACCAGAGCTCCTGGGCTACTGAGGGCTTTTAACATTAGATCTGACTTTTCAATCTGTTAGCACTCTGTGTTCTTTGAGCTAGGTAAAGCAGGAATACAGATCTGAATCTGGATCCAGAACCTCCGCACCAGCCTATCTGTATTTTGGCATTTTCTGAAGCTACCCCTCCACCAGATCAATTAAGAAAACAGAAGAGAGTGAAGTTTTAGCCCTGCTGAAGTTGATGGTGAAACTGTCACAGACTTTAGTGGAGCCTGTACTTCATTTGAAATATTTATGTTCTGGCAATCAACCAAAACTTTTTCCCAATAGCTTGAGAAGCCATATCCCTCTCTCTCAGTTTATCTTTCCAATGATGTTCTGCCCATCTCACCGGGACATAGCGTGCAACTACTGCTAATCTTATGTTTCTCCCTCCTGCCACTCATCCACTAGTGGCTGCACTTTCCATTGCCTCCTCCCACAAACAATTTCTGCCTTCCCTCCCCCTATGGCATTTCCTATGACAGAAAAGGAGACATTAGACCCAGTCTCCACTTCCAAATCTCTCCTCAGGACTCCTCTTTTTAGGTCTACTGTCTCTTGAAATTAATTTTATTCCCTCATTTAGATTATTATTCAAAAACTTTAGTTATTGAAATGTCTTTATGAATGGACAAAAAGCAATGAGTTAAAAACCCAGTAAGGAAGTTTCAGGTTAGACACTTGGGAAAAATACTAATCTGGAAATTGCTGACATAATCTCATAAATATTTGGAAGGCATTTTCTACTTCCAGATGTCACTGATTCTGCTGAGAGAGCTCTGGGCTAAGTTTTACATTGCAAGATGAGCCTCAGTCATACCAAACCTAAGAGAGGGAAGGCATATTCAAAACCTGAAGGGGGAATAACATTGTCCTGTCTGTGCCGATTCACAAAGCCACACAGGAGGCAATGTGCTGTGCACCCTGAAGGTGTGCAGAAGTGTCATTGTGTCCCTGGGAGCATGGGAAGCTTCCAGGAGAGTGATCAACTCTGCACACCCTCACCTCTTCAAAATCCTGCTGACCTTAAGGCAAGCCTTAAAATGTATTTCCTAGATGTTGTTTAGTTCTGGGACAGAAGACTGCAGAGGAGGTGTGTGATTTTGGGTGAGCAGGCACCAGCTGAGATGGGAATTTCTGTGCAGCCCAGCAATCCTGCAACTTTCTGTAACTTATGCTTTGTCTACAGCCAGCTGGACAACAGTCCCAGCTCCTTGGCACTTATGGCACATTTTTCCAGTAAGCTCTAATAAAATGCTTCCTATCATCCCACTTCATTGGAATGAGGAGAGTTCCCACAGAAAGTGTGCAAACTTGGCAAAACACAGTAAAGCCAATGTTATCCCAGCACGGCAACGTGAAATAAATCTTCCTTATCATGTAAGAATCAAAGGGCTTTTCAGATGACTCTGACACTCCTTTTAGGTACTGTGGGATAATATGTTAGATGCCAGACTGCCATATTTATCCTCAGTTCTCCTCTGAACTGGAAATAAGGATAAAAACTTTAGTGACACTGTCCTTAGACATGGCTTCGCAATATGCTACGTCTAGACTGCTGTAAAATTAGGAGGATTTTGTTTGAATGACTTGTTTATATCACTCCCATGATAAATAGCCTGAGTCTCTCTAGTTGTATTAAAAACATATTGGAGCAAAGTCTAAGCCTGATTACACCACTGCAAGTCCACCATCAGCTATCAGGAGTTACTGCTTGAGAACATAATTTGTTTTGCCATGTTTGTAGTCATTGAGCCGATGAGAAGTATGACTCCAGGGTGTTGCCTGTGTTGGAATATCAAGGGATGTAAAACTGGAGGAAGCCTAAGGCTTTTAAACTAAAAGGAGAGAATTAAGTCAGCTTTTGACTTCATATAGCACCATATTTCATCTGCAGAGGTGATGCACAGGAAAGGCAGAATATTAAAGGATTCAGCAACTAGTGTCTGGTCCAAAGGAGAACAAAAGGAAATGTCATTCCCCAAAATTCATGTGTTTGAGACTTCAACCTAAGGAGAAGCAGGCCTTGCAGAAGACCTGTGTCATCCTTAAGAAGATGGATGATTCCTGGGAGAAATTTCAGTATTTCTTATAATATTTTCTCTGTAATCCTTTTGTTCTAAGCTTTGGCTGCCCTGCCCTAGCTGCATTCAATCTTACTTGGTCTTACAAGCTAAGGAGCTCAGATCTGTCTGATCCTTGGATGGGAGAGCAGTTGGAAAAGTTGCAGTTGCAAAAGTCACAGGCTAAGAAGGTAAAGTTGAAGGTTGATGGCTGTGTTTGAAGGAGCAGGGAGATGGTTCAGCCCCTCTGCCCCAGTCTTGTTTAAGCAGAAAATGAATTTTCACTTCTACATTTACTTCCACATGGGAGGATTTTCCCCAGAGCTGTGTCCTCAGAGCTGTGGGGGTCTGTATGCCTCTGGATATTCTTGCCAGGCCCTGTGCACTCTGAGACAACTTTTGGTGTGCACAGGGAAACACCCAGAAGGATTCAACTCTAAATCACTACCTTTCACAGACTGAGGTCAAAATTTCATTAATTTTCTTTCCTTATATTCCCTTGATCCAAAGGATCAAGTTCCTTAGGAGTAACTGACTCAAACACCTGAGGCTGTCATGACCTGAGAGGTTTCTGCATCATGAGGCTGATTCCCAGGCCTCCAGAGGGACTCTTGAGGTAGAGGCGTTGCTTTCAGACAGCAACTCTTTTGCCCCAGCATCACCCAAGCAATTGCAGCTGTGGCTTTCTACCAGCTGCTGTCACCCCAGCTTCACCCCCAGCTGCAGAAGCTGCAGAGAATGAGGAGGTAAACAAGGCTGAGGAAGACAAGCAGTTTGAGAAGATGCTTTAAAAAGGGACTTTCCCTGAGCTTGAAAAACACAACTTACAGAGCTTGACAAAGGTGCTCACTGGGTTGAGGAAAGAAACCTCAGTCGGTGGTGTTCCAAATGCAAGATGACAAACTGTCACTGTAGAAGGTCAGGATGACACAAGCTACCTTCCAGGAAATCTGCAGGAAGCACAGCACCAAGTTGCAAAGGCAACACAGAAGAAGCAGTACAGTAATAGAAAAACTCTCTTATCTCTTCAAAATCATGAAGCCATCACCATCCTGCCTTCTGCTAACCAGGTCAGCTCAAGTAGATTGCCTGTGAGGCCACCAGCATAAAAGCATACTAAGGGAGATGTCTCCTCTGCAAATGGAGACCTGTTAGCTGCTGTGGTGGATATGCTAACACTACCACCGGTTGGCTTGGAAACGTGTCTAGCACTCAGATCTTTGGGAATTCCCATCTGTTCTTCTCTGATGAAAAAAGCTCAGTGTGTGGCTGACAATAGTGCCTCAATCTACAAAGGCCGTTTCTTACTGTTCTCTGGTCAATAGAAACACTTGCAGAAACAATGTCCATAATGGCACCCTCTTAAACACAGTCTGAGGCAGGTAGGTGCCCAGCACTGCCCGTGAGCCTGTCCCTGCTGCAAACGTAGCAGCTTGAGTGCCTGTCAAGAGGATGAAGTGGCTGTGCTCTTGACCTCGAGGAGTGCTACCACACCTATTCATGTGCCAAATTGAGTGTGACAGTGTATAATAAGCCCATCTACATGTCAATTTGAATGGATGACATGTCTAGGCAGCATGGAGGTGTGTGCTCAGCCATAGGACTAGCAACCTGCTCCATTCAGTTGATCATGCTCCTCTACAGATGCTCATCTTTAGCTTCACATGTTAAGAGAACAAATCAGAAGGCTAATATGAGCTGGAGAATTAAAACCAGACTGCCTTTACAGGTTTACCTTTGTAATCTCAGTACAACCAAAGAGTGCCAAACAGTCCAGCATTTAGCACAGATAGCCATCTGGAGCGAGGTAGGATGCTTCAGGCACATGGGATCTATGGCAAGTATTTTCCTTTCCTAGAAGCATGCTCTAATACTTCAGTGAGGATATCAAGAACATGGGAAGGAGAGAAACTGGACTGATGGTTGCAATATTTCTAGAGACAGAGAAGATTGTCTTAATGATAGTAAAGGCTTGGGAGCAGATTATAGCCTTGGGGGGATCTGGTATATAACAGTAACACACAATGTTTTTTACATTAGCCACAGGGTTTTGAGGTCAGCTTTTTTTTTTTCTCGGATTCTGTATCTGGATACTTCAGAACATTTTCACTATGCCTAGATTTGTACACCTAGTTTAGTCACTTCCATGACAAGGCTCTCTCCCCAGACTGTCTTTATCATTAACAGAGGCAGACTGGATCTTCTAGAGCACAAGTTTACCTTGGGTCCCTCTGAATCCCCCTGAGCTATGTCCTAACTCTAGATGGAGCCTGTAGCCTCATAAATTAGGGATTTGAGTCAATGACTAAATCTATGTAAACAAGCCCCTCTAGGCCCATTTCAAACTCACTTCATAGATTTCACTGGAATTACTCTGTATTTACATCACTGTTTGCAAGATCAGAATTTGACATAGCTCTCATCTTTATTCTGGTACCTCTTGGTCTTCAGCAGGAGGTTGCTGGTGAGTTTGGGGTTTGCTTTAATGTTGCTGAACTCATTTGCTAATTTTCAGTTTGAATGGATACTACTATTGGTTTCTCTGGGATGTCTCAGAAGCTCCTCCATCAGCGGAGGCAGCCTCAGCAGACTCTGCACTTTGCTTTCACTTCCCATCCCCATGCCTCAGTGGAGCACCAAGCCAATTCTAGGAATTCATTGTGTCACCTTTCCTGAGGCAACTACACAGCAAGTAAACTACTGAAATCTTCTTGGTGGTGTAAATATGTTTAAAGTACATTTATACTGTGCTACGTGACTATAGTTATGTAGCCTGAGCAGTTGTCCCAGTCCACTCTCAGAAGCAACAGACACACCAGGGGAAAGAGGGAAATTTAAGAACAGCTGAAGTGAGACATGGCTTGATGTGCACAGACAATGCCACACACACCTCTGCTACGAGCTCTGCCAGACAACTGGCCTGGGTGAACTCAAGGTTGGTTTGCTTCTGGTTATGCACCATCAGGAGACAAACATGCAGTTCTTCTAGCTAGGAGTGGGTGCCTGGAGGCCTAGGGTCCTGGGAAGGGGGGCTGCCCCAGGAGCAACACACACTGAGGCTCTGGGTTCAAACAGCATCCATTAAATCATGGCTGGAGTCCTTAACATTTAGAGGAGGAAAGAAGAGTACTGTCATGCTACTGATGCTCATTTGACTGTCCCAGCTGTTGGAGAGGCACCCACACTATCATAGGATGCAGATAGGTGAGTGACCCCAGGTTCTCTGTAGCTCCTTATTGGCATCTCTGTGGGCATTACTCATAATACATGGAGAGCTTCAGAAGTTCTGCACTCATTCTACATTCCTCCCAACAATATGTTTATGCAAACTGTCCCTAAAATGAACAGATGCAGAGAGAAATAGCTCATCTGAAGCAGGCTTAAACAGTGAGGAGCAAGCAAGAACTGTTGATGAACATCCAGCTAATGCCAGAAACACATGCCTTGGTACCCACAAAAACTTCTCCATGAAAACAAAACTCTGCAAGAGCAGCTGACATTGCATTTAGCACAGAATATTAATCAGAGAAACAAACAATGGTTGTTAACACAGACACCTAATTCAAATAAAGGAATTGAACACAGACTGAGGTGAATTCTGTGAGTTTATTAGAATGTGCATCAGTGTTCATCTTAATGGAGCTGATTTAAACTAGGAAGACTAGTTTAAATTTCTTCCAAGTATTCATTGGTTAAATGCAGATGTCAGAATTTATAGAGTTGGCTGTCTGGTTGGCTTTCACAGTAAGATGTGAATTGATAATGGAAAAAAAAATCCAATAAAACCATTTTTCTTAAAATAATTATCTGTTTGTGGTGCAGTGTATGCCAAGTAACCAGCAAGTTTTATGGTAAGCTTGAAAACTCATAGTAGTGTAGGAAGTCTGCTACTTTGTGAACAGTGCCACTATAATCACACTGCAAATCATTACACTGCAGACACTTGCAAAAATCAGCAAGAAATTATGAGCAAGGCACTGAATGGAATCTGGGAAGCTTGGCATTTCCCCCTCTTTCAGCCACAGGCTTTCTGTGTGATATAAAAAAAAATTACTGATTTTTTTTTGCCACAGTTTTTCTTCAATAAAATGGAGACAATAGTATTTCCTTTCTTTCCAACTTCCTTTTCTTTTGCCTTTCTTACCTATTTAGATTGGAAACTTCTTTAAACTGGGAGTATCTCTGACTGTATATTCATCACAACAAGCAAGGGAGCTCTAGCAGACACAGTGGAAATAGCAAAATGAAGAAACAAAAAGAACAGAATGAAAATAACAGTATGACTCTACACAAAGAAGTAGGAAAAAGTGTCCTGTGTTAAAAACACAAAAGGAGACAGAGAAGGAAAATAAAAGTATAAGTCAGACAAGTGGAAGAAACAAAAGACAAAAGGCAGACAAAATTAGAAAAATCAGCAAGGCAAAACCCCAGAATCAGAAAAACAGAGTAAGGAAGAAGAAACAGGGAAATCAAGACAGAGGACCCCAGACACTGAAGACTAGAAAAAGGATGGAAGGCAGAAATACAGTGTTAAAAATACTTTTAGTATGGTCTTAGACTGCACTGAAATCCTAATAAAGAGGGAGAAAGTCCAGTAGAGACTGATATCTTGGTTTGCATCCCCTCTTGCATACTCTGAATATCTAGAACATCAATGAGCCAGTTGCAGTTTGAGTGTCTGGGAATACAGAGTTGGACTCTTATAGTGCACATGGGAAAAAAGCACAGGACCATGCCCAGAGAAATCTGATGGAGAAGTGGTGTGAAGCCAGCATTGCAGGGGGTGGGGGGGGGAAAGAAAGCACTTTTCAGGAAGCAAAAACCTGCACAATCATGCATGAATGATAAGCAGACACTTACTTTCAGACATGCAGCTTTGAGTCTTCAGGAGAGAAATACACCCTGTCTGTTCTCTGACTCAAAATAAGATGGGGTTTGTACAACGTGATGGAAAGTCTTGTGTCCACCTTGCATGTCACCCTTCCCATTAGGTCTCAAACAAGTTAGACTTATTCCTCTGATGGCAAACTCAGTCCAGATGTAAAGGCCAGATGTTTTTAAAACTCACATCATGTTGCTTTTGTGTTTTTGCTCTTGGAGTCTGTGCCTTTCTCTCTTGAGGAGTGGTAAAAGGGACCAAAAATGTATGGGGAGGTGTGTGTATGTATGAAAGAAAGAAAGGGATGGAGGAAGACCAAGGTAATTTACCAGCAAGGGTGGACCAGGAACAGCTCAAGAAATCTCTTGTCCCAAGTTTCCATCTCTTATTTTACAACAGAAGCTTTGCATTCCAGCTTGCTGAGGCTTGGAGCTGTGAGTTACATGGATACCCTTTCCCAGGCAAGTGAAAGAGGCCCCAGTAGCTGTGATTTTCTATGTTTAATTCTTGACCAATATACCTCTAAAATAAATACAACAACAACAATATTATATGTACAGATTGCAAGTACCAGAACTGTTTCATGGGTGAATCCAATGCCACTTCTTCACAAGACTGAAGTATTTGTTCCATGTACATACTCTTTAAACAGCATATACATTAGGAAACACTTTCCTACAAAGCAGAACAAAGGAATCATGAAATCCATCAAGTGAAGCATAGCTGGATCATGCCCATAAAGAGTTCAGCACAAGGAATTCTTCTCTGCAGAGCTTTGTCATTCAGCTGTATTAAGACTTGTAAAATAGTCATCTTATGCATCTACCATCTTTTCTTAACTGAAATATTGAGGTCCTTTTTTTGCATCTTGATACAGCAGCAAAATCTCCAAAGAACAATCACAAAGGTTATTGTATAAGCAATACAGGAGATAGGACTTTCTGAGGAAGGAAGCAGTCACCAGATTGAGTACTTCTATCCTGATATACCACAAAGTAAAAGTACCAGTAGCAGCTAAATCAG
The DNA here is from genome assembly GCA_013399015.1 of Galbula dea. NCBI lineage: Eukaryota > Metazoa > Chordata > Aves > Piciformes > Galbulidae > Galbula > Galbula dea. The sequence goes on along the minus strand of VWZX01009193.1, from coordinate 161,099 downwards.
TTTTCAACCTCATTTATATTGTAATCACAACGAAGATAAACTGATGTAACTGACATTTCAGACATTCTGAATGGTGCTTCAACAAAGTTTCTGTGATGTAAGCAGACTGGCTTTAAGTAAATCTAATTACAGCTGTGCCACTTTTAAGTCTAAACAAGTCCTTGATGATGACAGTAGTGAATTTCCTTCTCTGTTACGCTATCGAGCATCACCACTGCAGTAAGGAGCTCCTGACTCCTGAGCCAACATGCCAGCCTGTCTTGGTGCTGAAAAAAAATCCATGAAGCTGTGGCTGCAGTTGGAGGCCAAGAGGATTCACCTGAGGCTCTGGAGAGATGTGATGTTCCACTGAAATGCTGAGAAATGGCTATACAATAAAGGCTTCTGCTCCATTGAAAGGGCTAAATCCATCATGGGTGTCTGTGATACAGCTCTGCCCACATTCTGTATTGCAAATATTTAAAGCTGGTGCTGAGATGACTCTTCTTAAATGTGGTTTCCACTTGAGAGGTGTTCTATTTATTTTTCCTCTCTGTTTATCATGTTTCATATTTTGGGAGTGAATCACTGACACCCAGCAAAGTACAATTTTTACTAGCATTGCCTGACTCTCAGATTGCCACCTCAGGTCCACATGCTTGAGCAGGCACAGTCTTCTAAGAGATAATGCTCAGACTCTAAACTCATCATACAATAATAGAAGAGACAATGCTCAGACTCTAAACTCACCATACAATAATCTCATGACTAGTACAAATAAATGTATTAAAATTTAAGTAAATAATAAGCATATGCATTCTCATTTTTGCAGACTGACAGTTTTTATTTAAGACTGCAACCCAAAATGTAGTACTTTGTAAGGGCAGTAAACAGTTTGGCAATCCACTCAGTATCAACTTTCAGATAGATAAAGCTTCAAATTCCTGGTCTTCTCTAGATGCCACTGGAGAGGGAGAAATGATTGATGATGTGTTTATATTCCTTCTGAAGACTAGGAGACACGTACACAAATTTGGCTTCAGACCATTTTGCATGAGACAAGTGCTTGTAAATCACCCAGTGTTGCTTCCCACAGACCAGAGAGGGACAGCTTTTCTGAAAAAACAGAAAGTTAGGTGAACTTTGGGCTCTCAGTGAGCTCATTTCCAGACCTGCAGGACCATATAGCAATGCATGCCTTTATAAGTGAAACATTTAGCAGGAAAGGAATCAACCAGGTCACACAGCCTCAGAAGAAATGTCCCAGTCAGGTAGGTTTCTGAAAGAATATCAAAGTCTGAGAGAAAGGGCTGGGAGCTAGGAAAGATGCTTGAGGCTAATCACTACAGCTGTGGGAGAGAGTATTAAAATGTACAGGAACAGGTATCAATTAACATTTGTCAGGGGACAAGAAAAGCCTCAGGAAGGCACCAGAGGATTTCATCAGGATAAACTTGAACAAGAACTAAAAAATTCAAGAGCACTAGATGGCATTTCCAGAGGTACTCACCATTATAGGCAAAGGTAAGGTTCATTGTCTTACACGTGGGAGAGGAGACAAAACTGTATTACAATTTTCTAGGAACAGAAGGCAATTGTCCCATGCCCTTCTGATGAGAAGGAAGCTAAATCCATGATGTGTGGGTGAAGCGTGAAGTTCTTTAAGCTTCCCTTTGAGCTTCACAGTGAAATTAGTATTTCTCAAGTCCAAGCTTTGAAAAAAACCCACTCTCTAAAGCTAGTCACAAATGCAGAGAGTGGCTGTATAAGAGATTAAAAAGCTCTTCCATAACCTAAAGGACAAGTGAGTGCACTCCAATGGTACCTAAACTACACTGCAGGAAGCTACCTGATTTCAGCAGGGCTGGAACTGAGCTGGCTGGCCTGAGCTGATTGCACACAGTCAGCTGGTTTGCCATTCCATCCTATGTTGCCCATGCAAGATCTTCCATGGCCTAGGTAGCATTCTGCCTCCTATTATCCTAAATAATGATAGCTGGCTGTATGTGGAGCCCTCCACACAACACTGGAGTGCTGTGACATGGTCATGCTCTTGGAAACTGTTTGGCTGGTGAAACTGTTGGAAAGGTCCCTGGAACAATTTTAGGTCAGGCCCATAAGCATGGCTCAGGAGGCAGCATGGATCACAGCCAAAGTGCCTCACACACTGCTCCAGAGGATGGGAGCATGCAACATGGTGGCCCTGGCCAAGAAGTTGCCAAAGAGCTGGAGACTACCCCAGCATTGATCTACTCTTGGGTAGAGATATAGCTGGTTGGTCCATCTTGAAGCTTCTACATCTCCTGTGTCTTGGGTGCTGTCTTCCCTCTGTGTGTGAGAAAAGGGCTTAAAGGCTTTTGATTCATCTTAATGAGGTACAGATTTACTGGGGGGAAAAAAAGGCTTTAAAAGTTTTTGGAGAAAGAAAACATTGTTTCCTGCCTGCTTTAGCCTCAAGCCCTTATAGAATGAAAGTTGCATTTATGCTGTATTAGATAAGGGAACAAGATGCATATAAGAGATCTGTGACTCTTCCAAGATAAAAATGTATCGGCTTCAACCCTGTGCATTTTAGGTCTTATGGTAGATCAAAAGTAACTTAAAGTAGGGACAGTGGCTTTCCAACACTACAGACCAAACCTCCAGACCGTTTTTCTTAGTCCAACAAGTTCTGAACCACTTCAGGCCAAAGAGGCACCAAGACCATTTTATCTGTACAGCAGGGTTGGGGAGAAGCAACTTCTTACCTAACCTAACAGAAGGCAACTTTTCACAGCTCTGCACTGGAGCCATACTCATATTTCAGGGATTTGCTTATTCCTTCATGAGCTGAAGTACACAAAAGGATCAGATGCTCTTGGGTGAACCAGGTTCCTGTTTTGAAAGAAAGAGGAAAGTACTCAGCAAGACACAGATAACTTATCTGTGTTTGTAATAAATCTTCTTTCTTTCTTTCATACTATATGAGCAATAAAAACCTATTTACAAGGCATACAAACTGCAGTTTATAGCTAGAAAGATGTTTCTCTCTGTCTGCGTTGTCTCTGCAAGTGTCAAAACAGACTTGTATTTCATACCAATAAAACACACATTTCATGCCAAGAACAGCAAGAAACAAAACAAAACGAAGCTATTTCCTCAGAAAGGAAAAAAAAAATAAATCTGACTTTTACAAATCTGCCTCTGATCCTGTAATTGGGCTGGGGAGAGCAGAGACCATGAGAACCAATATAGCAGCCTGCCTGTGAGGATCCGTTCCAGTAGGCCCCCCTGTAGCCTCCAAACCATCCTGGGAGGGTGCTTCTTTCCCCTGATTAGTTCCTTACTTCTCAAGTGTTCAAGCTAATTTCAGAGGGTGAAGGGTTGTGAATTTAGCCCAGAGTGTGAAATCCAGAGTTATTGCTAGGGCTGGCTAAAAATTTTTCCAATGGAATGCTTTTTTCCATCAGAAAATGCCATTTTGTCAAACCAAAACTGCTCTCTGAGGCATGTGGATTTTCACAACCTTTTGTTTTGGGGGAAAAAAATTGGGAAGAAATATTGTGAGAAGGTCAAAATATTCCATTTCAACATTTTTGGAATGGAAGCTAAAGGGGAGGAGGTGTTTTCTCAAAGCTACTTCTAGTTTCAAACTGTAATTTGCTTTCTATCACAGAAAGAAAAGTATTGTGATACATGGATTTGTTTCCAGTCATGGGAAATCATTTGTTTTTATTGTGATTCAGAGCAAAGTAAATGTTAATTTCCTAGAACTCCTTTGGAAATGGAAATTTCTGGTGCTTTCACAGCATTAATTAGGGCTATACTATAGTTGTGAGTGTATCGCAGATGCATTTTGTCCATCAATCTTTACAACAAGTGCTTAGATAGTTATTTGGTCTTAGCAATTTTCTCAGTTAAATGAAAACCAACATTCATACAAATGACACTTGGCTTGAATAAATATTCACAGATAGTGAACAGTGAAGACATAAAACAGGCAAATGTGACAGCTGACTGTGATTTGTTATAGCATTCCTATACAAATTTTTAACCAGTCAGACAGATTTCATGTTTGTTAACTCTGAAATGAAGATAAGTAGAAGATCTTTATATATTTTGAGTGATGTTTTCAAGTGTGGCCCTGCTTCAGCTAGAAAATTAAACTTGTCTTTATGGTCATCCCACTTCAATTAGAATGTGCTTAATTGAACCAGGTCTAATTTTTCTTAGGTGATAACTAAATATTTTGTCTTGCTTCTACTTCCTTAGTGCACTCATTTTATTTTAACTATTTGATGTAGTAAGTCTGGTAAATCATACACAGCATTATGGATCTGCCATAAACTAACAGAAGGATTAAACACTCAATTTGTTATCTGTACTTAGCTCTGAATCAACAACTTACAGACATTTCCTATATTTACACTTTTCTAGCTATGCTCCATACCGTGACCAGTTAAATAATCCAGAACTATGTGCTAATTTACACCACATTTGCACATCTAAAAGGGTGTTGAAAAACTAAGGGATCAAAGATGTTAGAGCACGTTGTGGACCTAAACCAAATAGCAACACTATTTGTTTGATCCTGTTAAATTTCATCTTTAATAAGAAAGAAAGGTGACTCATAAGGATCTAGAAACCTGGCCTTGGTAGAGATATCTCCAGCACCTTGTAGGCAGAACAGACACATCCAATGCTCTGAGAGAGGAGTCATCATCATCACAAGGAACAGCTTCTCCTTCCACCACACCTGCTTGCCCAGTACAAATCAACAACTTCCAGGCCTGCCAGATTAGTCCCTCAAAATCACAGGACTAGCTTAAAAACTTCAAGATCCTAAAAAAATATGAATGTCAGGTCCTTTTTTATAGCCTTAGGACCTTTTGGTTTCATATTCTGAAGACATTTCTGCAGCCTTACAGCTCAGGAACTTAATCCTTAAAGAAAGACTGAGAGTTCCAGCTAGTCACCTGACACCAAGAGATGGGATTTTGATGTGAGAGAAAAAAACATCAGAAAACACCAAAAATACACACTTCTTCAGACCTATCTAGGCTGTGTCATTTGCAGATTAAGAGGTGGTGAATTCTGGCATATGTACCTTGGAAAAGAAGAGCAGTAAATCTTGGCTGTGACCAGCAAAGTATTATTTTTTTCTTAAGGGAGTAACACTAGATCTTCAACTAGTATAAGGTGTCCTGAGCATAGCAAAACATGAGAACATTATAATTCAACTCACTGAAACAGGACTGGGCACTAAGTACATCAATATTATTTGTCCTCTCGTTTTCATGTGTGTCCAACCAGTTGTAAGAAAACAGATCAAATACAAAGTGCATATGTTAATGGATGAATTTGAATATCCATGTGTAGCTATAAAGTCAGTATGTCAATTTATAGAAAGTTTATGTGTTTGTGTCCTTTTTGGAAGTATTCATGGGATGAAATAACTATTGTAGGTACAGAAAACTCACTTCTTTATGGTATGAACTGTATGATGGTTTTTAAAGAGAAAAAGGTAAGGCTTTGTCTTCATCAGGCATTTTATACAGACAATAAAAACTACAAGAAAAATGTTTTACTCAGAGCTTCAACACACACTCCCTGGTCCTTTCAGGTTGCTTTCAGCATCTTCTTGCTTGTGCTGTCACTACACCCTTGGATTCCCTCTTCCTGTGGAAAAGTGTTAGTACAAATTCCCTGTTTAAACTTCTGGTTTGTACCTGGCTCAGAAAATCACTTCTTCACCCTTCCTTAGTTTAGCTAGATTCTGATTGTGGATATTGTTCAGAGATGCAAATGTAGAGATGCAGTCCCAGTGAGTAACAAGGGATCCATATAAATTGTGGTTCCATTGTCTGACAATTACCTGGACTTCAGTGTAAGTTCCCCAGTTGACCTTCTGCATGTTTTTTAATTTCTTTGCTTGTTTTTAATTTAGAAGAATGGGTTAATGTGACCCTTTCCCTTCTTTTTTTATACAGCTATTGCCATTTGGATTCCTAGACAACAGATCAAGTTCTGGGCTCTGTTATAAACTATGTTGTTTTTAATAACATTGTTTCTTCTGACTCAGTCACCATGTCAGCTCCAGAGGGCTGCCACAGTAAAATGAAGAGTATGGTGGTGTCAACCACTTAAGATGTTCTACCTTATTTACAAGGAATGAACTTTTACAAAACAAATTTTCTCTGAACAGAGCAGGGACTAAAATAAAACAATGAAAAAGGGAAAGCATCTCAGAGGCTGTGTAGATATGCCTTTGACCAGCTGTGGGGAGGCTGCTGTGTCTGGGCTCAGAGGCAGCTGGACCACTGCCAGCTGAGTGCAATAGCATCTTCTGAAAGGTGGCACAGACCAGCTCAGGCTCTCCCCCCAAGCTGTCTCGGTGCACAGGTGGAGAGGCACCAGCCAGAGGCACCAGGCTGCATAGACATGCCCAGAATCTTCTCCTGCCTTTCAGGTTTCTTTTCCAGCCAGTGTTTGCCCCAGGCACTTGGATTTTCTCAGGACAAGTTAACAGTGCTGCTCTGACTGTGTCCTTCGTACTTCAGCCTCCCTGAGATTCTCCTCGGCTGCTCTGGCCAACGCTGGCAGGCAGAGCTGTATCCATCTGTGCTGCTGCTTCACTTCCCAGTGATGCCTCTGAGCTGTAGTGAAAGCAGGGCTGGCAGTTGGTGCTGTCTTCCCTTCCCTCTGCTTCCAAACAGAGCAATTACCTTCTCCTTCATTAGGCTCAGTGGAAGAGTTGCTTCTACACACACCCACTTAACGAGGCCTGACCCAGCTTGCTATAGCAACAGTAACTGACACAGCTGTGAAGTACCTTTTATTCCCCAAGTGCATACTGCTCCCAGCTCATCACCTGGATCCTCTTTTATCAGATGCTCTTGACCTAAGTCCTGAATCCTCTTGTCATGTTAACAAGGGTCTATGTGAGATGAGCTGACTTCTGGTGAGCACCTGTAGGGGACACAGATAGAGGACCCTTGAAATATAGCCAGGACTCTATCAGCTGTCTAATAATAAGGTCAGTGGAAGTAGGTGAGACCAAGGACAAGAAGTAGAAGGGAATATTGTGTTTAACCAAATCATTAGGGATAAAAAACTTGGCCTATTCATCTAAGTCTCACTGAAGAAAGCAACATACCCTTCCAATTTGCCCATTTTCTTTGCAGTGTTATAGGCTCACAGTGAGATTTAATGCACAAATTCATGTACTCATGACCTTTAGAAAAGGTATCGCTTTCAGTCTCCTGCACTGAGGTCTCCTTTCCCCCGCCCACACTCACATATAAGTCTCCTGCAAGCAACATAGCATGCAGCAGGAATCTTCTGTTTGGTAGAAAGTTTTCCACAATTACATAAGTGCAGCCCAAGAGCTGATGTGGAGGTAGCTGAAAATGTGAGTGAGATTTACAGTAACATAATTAGATCACTTACAGTAAGAGGGAATGCTCTTTCCCGCCTCAGGATGAATGCCATAGGAGCCTCCCGCTACTCCACATCTGAGTCATCTTTCCAGAGGCATTTCTGAGAGCCAGCCACCCTCAGGTGTTGAGCAGTATTTGTTTGTGCTGTGGATGAAAAAAATGTGTATGGGCTCATACAGCCCAGATTTGATTAAGCAAACAAGGGCAAAGAAATCAGAGGGCTGTGGTTTCTTTGAATGTCTGTCTGTCTGCCCGGTGACAGAGCCGATGCTTGCAGTCTCAGCCACAATACCTTGACTCATCATGTAGTCTAGAAGCAGTGCTCATCCGTGGGGAGGTGGGAGCAGAACCACACATCTGCATCAGAGAGCAGCTGAGAGAGCAGTGACAGACTTAATCAACACTTCTTGAGGCTCCTCTTCTGCACTCGTCCGTGCTGTGGTAAACTGGGAGTCCAAAATTTATCACGTAAAGCTAGCACTTTAACTTTTGCCAGGTTAAATAACTTTGAAAACACTGCTTGGCCTAGGGATTGGAACACATGGGTTGGAGCAACCCTAAGTTCCCTTGCAGGCTCTGCCTGGGCAAGTCGTTAATCTTCAGTGCACCAGCAATAGACTGCAGTCTCTGAGTTCACAATAAATAATGGCTTGTGTGCATAATAAACCTTATCTACCTCCCAGGCATGTTGTGAGAATGGTTGGATGTTTTAGAGGAGTTTTGTAAGCTGTCCATGAAAAGAGTTACAAGCATGCAGTATGTAATTATTGTCCTTATCTTACACAACCATCCAGGTTGAAGGAGCTCTGGTTTTACACATGCAAGGCAATGAGGGTGTACTACAACACCAGACTTGGAGTAAGAAGAAGGAGAAGAGCTTTCCACTCCACAGCAGCTCCAGATAAGCCTCAGCACTTATTCCAAGTGGAGGTAAGTGTGGGACTGATGTGATTTTTTTTATTCTACATCAGCTGGGTAAATTAGAGGTACTGGGTAAACTACAAAAGCCTGGAAGTAGAGACCAGAATCCAGGACAACTTTGTTCCACCGTGCTGCTACAGCTACTGGGCTACAAAGTCATACCTCTGCTTCTGCCCCACTTTGGTCCTGTAAGCTCCTTTTGGCAATGCAACACAGCTTTAATTGGAAAGTGCCCCTAACCATACTGAAGGGATTTACACTGATGATGAAAGGGATCTGAAATCATAGGTAAGAGCCACAGAAATGGCCTGTGCTATTCACCTCTGAGTCATAAAGAGACATTTTTTAAAGCAACACACTGCCAGGGCTTGAGCACAGCTGCATCTAGAGAGTAAGACAGCTTCTGAGGCAAGTGTTGAGTTCTGACATAACAGACTGACCTGACTCATTACAGGCTTGAAACAGGCCTCCTGTTTTCAACTAGGAGGTGCAGTTAGAGAGCTATCTGTAAGTAGTAGTGAGGGCAATGACATGAAAGCCAGGTTCTTGTACCCACTGCAAGGGAGTTATATCCTCTGTGAGCAAAAAAAATGCCCCCAAAAACCCTGGAGTGGGCCAGCTACAGACTATGCTAACTGCCCTGCACTTTATATGACATGGGGTCCTACATGTAAAATTCTGAGAAATCCTGACATGGGTGGTCAAGAGAGGCTGTAGCAGATCTCTGGCTCCAAAGAGGATGCCAACAGCTTCATAGCACTGAGGTATATAGAAGGTGCCTAAGCTCAAGGTTTTTTCCATTTACATAACAAAATAAGACAAAAAAATGTATTATCCTTTTTTATTTTATAGGTAAAAGAGCCAAAGATCACAAGTAACTTTCTGGAGGTCATCCAGGAGCTTGTCACAGAGGCAAAACCTGACTAGTGTCTTTCCTTTCCTTGGGTATCTGTCCTCAGCTTTGAATAGAAATGTGCTGATTCCTAAGCTAAAGTGGCCCAGCAACAAGAGACCATGTATGGACTGTAAGCTCAAAAGGAGAATGGGAGGGAGGTGTGCTCTGTGTGTGTGTGTGATCTGAAAATGCCTAGAGATAAAATGAGGATGTGAATTCCTGCAGCTCAGAATAAGGAAATAACCCTGATGATTTCTCTGGGAGTGGTAAAGTGGTTTTTGCAGTGCTCATGTGTCAGTTTCTGTGTAAGTGAACTTCATTGCCTCCCTGCCTTCCCAGGTAAATTCCTGCTATATTTGGCAAAACATGTAGTCCATGGAAAGATGGTAAAATCCCTCTTTCAACAAAATCTGAAGCACTGAAGACAAGTGTGTGGAGTTCTTGTTTTCACTGCAGATGTGATCTGAGTGACAGACTTTGCTGAGAAGTAGCATAAAAAGTAGGCTGCATTTTGTTCCCTTCATCCCAGCAAGCTAAAGGGTGGCTTGTATAGAAGGTCCAGTAGTTCTTAGAAGTGAGTCTGCTCTCTTTTAGGTGAGATGGTTGTGTTTTCTGAACTCTGGCAAGGAGCAGATGATTTTTCAGAAGTGGAATATGCAGAGCAAAACCACTAGAAAGGCTGATCCCACCAGAAATAGCCAGCTTTCCCTTCCCACTGTTTAGAAATGGAGAGTACAAAAATTACAGTGATTCATTCTCTTATCTACCAGAACAGGGAGAAAAAACCCACCTAAATAAAAGTGAAATACCTTACTCAGCCATATGGCTTTACATGACATTCTCTTAATCTCTTAGTTTGTGGTAGTTTGTAGATGACAACAAATCCTGAAATTTCATATTCACTTCCTTCCTAAGAATTCCTCTGAAGCCTGTGGGCTGGCTAGTTCTCCCTGGCCAACTTGGTCTCATAGGTTTCCCAGTGATTTTCTCACTAGATAAGAAGAAAATTTTGATGGCTTCTCCTGTTTGAGTTTTTCTTCTTGAGAAGAGACCTCTTTGGTAGAGTGAGCCCTCCTTTTGCTTGCCCCTTACACCCTCAGCTATGTGGCAATGAAGAGACAACTTCTTCTTGTCCTGAGAGTCCTGAGATCTTCTTTCTACCATCATGGTTATGAATAGAGGCAGAAAGAGAAGTGTCAATGTTCAAAAGGTACCTTGAAATAATCATTTTTAAAGATTGATAACGTATCAATTACATCAAGGAAAGGGAGAATCTGATTTATCTTTTCCTTCTCCAATAGTTACTGATCATTAATGAACTTATAACATTGAAGTCCTGATGTTTCTAACCTGTTTACAGTCACTCATTCCTTGCCCTTATGACAGCTTAGTTCTTTTATTCATCATTTTGAAGTCAAATGGAATTATCTTGTGCAAGAAGAAAAAAAAGCCAACTCTTTAAAGTGAATACATCAATGTGTGTGAAAGAAATAACCACAGTATTTCTAAGTATTTAGCATCTTCACATTCTGGGGGTTTTTTTCAAGGCTGAGAGAGGTCTGATTACACTGTAATTCATGGAGGAAAAGAAAGAGCTACAAACACATGATTTCATAATGCATCAGAGGGTTTGTTGCTATTATGCCAGAACTACAAAGCAAATGCTGCCCACTAGTTGGATGTGAAGATAGATGAAAATGGATTTAAACATATGTATGCAATGGGAAGACACCATAATCGAACCATCAGTAACTTCTTTAATGAGCCAGGATTTTTATGAGTCAATAGAAAACACAATGCAGATGAGTAAAGTGACTGAGAGCTGCAGCAGCTGATCCAGTGACCACATCTCAGACAGAAAAAGTCAGAGTGGTGAAGATGGCCAGTGAAGGCCCCAAGAAACCAGATGCTGTGGTAAAAGTACCTCAAATTCAGTGTTTGGTCTAGACAAGAGTGAGAAGTGAAGCAGAAGAACAATATTTAGTAACTTTAAGGCACAATGCATTGTTATACCAGGTCAAACAGGTTCAGTAGTCCATTTTGCCCCTTCTAATCTTTGTCCATATTAAGATCTTTTCAGTGTTTCTGATCACCTCTGCTGCTCTTCCTACACCGGATGAGAACTCAATAGTGATGACTTAGCTCACAGAAAAAGTGAATTTGTGGTTGTCGGTCACACAAAGTGCTCTCAACTTCTTCAAAGATCTGTAGCATTTTATACCTAGTCCTCAAAGTTTCATCTCCACCCCTAATGGCTATTCCATGATAAGTAATGGCATTTTTCAGAAGATTTTATTGTATTTCATCATTCAGGAAAAAAAGAAATAGAACATGTAGATATATGTGTATGTGTGTGTGTTGTTCACATCAGTTTTTGCATGCTGAAAAATGTTTAATTGAATTGACAGCTTGTGCATTAATTTCAGCAAGGGAAGAAACATATATAGTTCTTTGGTGGTCATTGCCTAATTGTTTAGATGGCCACTTGCTAAAACACACTCAGCATTGAAATTAATTGGGATACCCACTGGCAGCCTTGGCTCAGAGGTCCAGGAGTAATAATAAAATATCCTTTAGCTTCCTGGCAAGATACCTTCAGGCTCAACTGATTTAAGCTCATGGACTGCTCTGCTTGAGCACATCTGTAGTACTGTAGTTTTTCTCCTTCTCATATATAGCTTAGAGACTTTGGGTTAGACCTTTCAAAGCTCTGGTTTGCACTCCCTTTTAGGTGTATGCTGTCCTGCAGCCTCTAAAGCTCTGATACAGTCCCCAAACACTTCATAGAGATTAAAGAGGGTCAGCTCTGCATGCCTAACTAATAGCATTACTCCTTTGTTTTCTAAATGGCTCAGTAATTAGGTCTGTACCAAGGGACAGGAATCTGTCCACTAAGATTTATTCAAGGAGATTTCATATTACTCTTGAAAAGCTTTTCACTCTCCATGGAACTGATTGATGCCTCTAGGCCTCTCAGCAAAATAAATTAGGCATTACAGAGCTCAGGGCTATGATGGCTGCCCTGTTCCTGGAGGAGGGGAAAGATCAGTTCCCTGGAAGCCAAAACCAAGCTTAGTCAGCGCTGCTGCTACTTTACTGTTCCCCAGCCAGGCTGGGCAGGGAGCCAGCTCTCAGGGCTGAACTAGGTAAAGACTAACCTTGCAAAGAAAAACAGTGATTTTCAAGCCAGCTTGGTTTCTTGGTTGGGCTTGTGGTAGGGAGAGAGCAGAAACACGTGGATGGGGTAGAAGACTTGTAAGTCCTCACTAGATCAGTCACTAGGACAGGCTTACCTCTGGATCTGGACCTTCAGGCAGATGAAAGATTGGGCAAGGGAGGATATTTTTAACTGGAGTTTTGTGAAGATCTTACTTTTAAAGCAGAGTGTGTAAGATTTGGCTTTTTACCCTACATTCTCCAGAGCCTTTGACTTTTGTTTCTGCTCTACATTTCAAATAGGAAAGTGGTATGCAGCCAGCCAGGTTCAGCACAGAAGAAAATGTTGCTCTGGTTGCAAAGCTCTTCATGTATTTGTTCCTCTTGGTTTCAAAAGTCCCCATCTCCAGCTGTGATGTGTTTTGTGCTATGAATCTGAGTATTCTTAAGGGCCTTTGTTAAGGAAGTGGCACAAAACTTGCATTTGTACAAAACTTATGCATTTTGACCTAGGAGATGTCTACTAGTTGGATGGGCTGGCCATGGAGAAAAGTAAGAAAACTTTCCCTACTTACATCCTCCATGAAAACACAGGACAGAACAACAGTCCCTCTGCCATTGGCCTGGTTTTTCTTAATGCCCTTCATGGCACAGACCACTTTAAAGGGGCTGGAAGGCACTCTGTCAAATTTCTAGTAACACTTCATGGATCAAGTTTAACTTTTTAAATTTTTTTTTTTTCTGAACCAGAGTTACCAACACTAATTGAAACCTGACAATGTTTCTGAGGCTAAATTTCATGAGAACAACAAAGTTACTTAAAAAAAATAAAATGATTCATTCCCCACTCAGTGCACTGTCAGTTACTGGTACTCCCCATGCTTAATGCCTGAGGTAGCTAATGGCATTAACACATGAAAGAAATCATCAACATGCTTTTGACTCCCATTGGAATCCTTTATTAAAATAGTCCTGACACTTTTTTCTCTGTTTGTAGAGCTGGTATGCCAGCAGCCACACCACCAGTACTCTGACCAACGGGGTGATAATTCCCAGAAATACAGAATTTGTTTAGACTGCTCCAGACACAACCACCTTGACCGGGTAACCTCTTCTGGGTTTTGCAATGCCAAATGAATATCTGTTCTGGCAAGGCAGAGCCACACTCCAGCAAGGAGCATGGCTCTCCTGGAGCTGTATTGGGCAGGCAGGAGGAAACAAAACCATCTCCTATTTACAGCCATCGTGTGCAGCTGCTCTGGAGACTTTTCCATTCTTTTCCTCCTGCCCCGGGGTGCACACATTGGCATAGCTTTGCCATGCTTAGTGGCTGGGGAGTCAGTGGGGACTCCACAGAGCATGTTGAGGCAACCCACTGGTGCCAGAGGGACTCCCACAGCTAACAAGCAATTCACCAGCTATAAGAAAAAAACATGCATGGAAAAGTGGAAAATATAGAGTGGTGATAATATTGTCTGCCGTGGAATAAAATTGATGGTGACCTATGGCCAGAAGAAAGTTTGAACAACCAAGTGTCCTATTATCTAGAGAGAAAGAAAGGAGGAGAAGTTGGAAGCTTTAGCCTTTCCCTGCACTGTCCTTGTTTGTGGACTACAGCAGTCATACTGCTTGCTTTCCCTTCCTACTCTCCCCTCCCTGCCCAGCACCAGTCCTTTTCACCCAAAAAAGTACATGTATGTGTGTGTAAGGAGGAGTGAGTCAGTGGGGAACAAGCAAGCCTTGCAGCAGGAGGCACCTTACCCTAATTGTCTGGGCTGTGGATTCACCTCTGCACCATAGGCCAGTGGTGTTTATCTAGCTCCTGATCACAAGAGTTGAGAAGGGAAGTGAGTCTTAACCAAAAAAATGAAATTACTTTGGAAAGATGCAGAGGTTTAGACAAAAGCATTCATCCTTGTGCTCATCAGAAGTAGGAGGAATGAATTATAAGTAAAAATACAGCACACATTTGTATGTGATGTCATCTTAAACAAGTGCTTACCTACTAACTAACATATTGACTTCTTGTCCCTTGGACTACACCATAACATTTTAGTAGTTTCAGAACTGTAGCTCCCAAGATACATTTATGGTGTTAGCTATGCCTTTGTTCAAAACAAACCCAATACTGTCTATTACGAAGAAAGTAAAAGACAATAATCCAAAGGCTGAAAAAAGACAACAAAGGCAGCGGGAGTGTGGCTAAACCCTGGACATAAGTAGTCCAACTCTCAAATGATTTTGGGACAGCTTCAAAAGCCAAATAATTGCAAAATGTTACAAAGGTGAATCTTCTCAATAGCTTCTCTACTGAACTGAAATCCCTGACTATCTGTGGGAGAGAGACATTTCAGAACTTTACAGCTAATTTCCAGAAGCTTGTACAGTCCAGGAAATATTAGACATAAATACTAGATGCAGCATATTAAAGCTCCATTGTAGCAGCAATATTCCAATGTATTACATTTTCATGCGTATAGGCTAGCACCCCAACTTAGCTTAAAAAAACCAAAATAATCTGTCACTCAACAGCAGTGAACTGGGTATGTTAAGAAAAGTGTAGTCTGAGTTGCCTCCTCTTGAATAATCCCTCTTCCTCCTTTTCCCTCTTGCCTCTTGTTTTCTGTGGCTTCTGTGTGGTTGTGCCATGCTGGCCATGACTTCCAGAGACAGCTCAGACAAGCCCCAAGAAGAAGTGGTTACTAGTATGGGGAAAGAATACTTGACTTGCCAGTGGCCCAAACGACTCGGTTTAATTTCAACAATTGACTTCTGCACACTAAACTTCAGCATGCAGATCCCTCCTGTGGCCATGACTCCAGCTTTTTGGACAGGAAAGTGTAATTTTACTGTCTGGCTGTGGCTTGCACTTTCTGTCTAGTGGTGAGAAACATTTCACCTATACAAAAGCCTGTTCTGGCTGGACTTTCAACATAATTTGCAAGTGCATTTGTCAGGAGTATGAAGTTCAGCACTGCTCTGATTTTTAAATTCAGCTTCTTTAACACTAACACCCATTTTCCCCATTCTTTGAGTGTTTGCATGTCCAATTTTAGTGAAGCTGTGCCCTCATGAGAGTGGCTACCCCTGGGCAAATGGCAGAGCCTGAGACTCGTGTCACTCACGCTCCTACAGACCATTTCTTTTGCATTGTTTTGTGTTTGACCTGCTTTGAAAGGCACAAGACCTATTTTTACCAGGCTGCATAGGCAGTGCCTGTGTACTCTGAATTAGCTCATGAAATAATTAGCCACTCATTTGGGACATTAAGCAACCACAGCCTGGTCTACTATTTGTGCAGGTGTGAGCTTGGCTGGGCGAGGCTTGTCTCAGCACGTAGTTATTGCTGCATCTGCCATGGCTAGCACCGAGCATGGAAGACTTTCTTTTGTTTTTCTTCAGTCTTGAGATAAGGCAAGTGGTTCATCCCAGGACTCTGCATGGAGGTAATTAAAATGTTCATCTACTTCAGAGATAAATCTTGAGGTAGCACTGTGCATCCGTAGCTAGGCAATGGGGTCCATAGCTAGACCAGAGTTTGAGCTAATTGCTAGCTCAGCTTTAACCTACATCACTCTGGTGCACTCACCAGGAGGAGCAAGAACTGCTTTTCTGCCATAGCCTGTATTTCCCGTGACTCTGGCTAGCTCCCACCTCTGATTTTGTGCTTTCCTTTACTCACCCTCCTCTCTGCTATGCAGGAGAGTTATGCCCTTCCTCAGGTTGCTTGCTCAGGGGTGTGCCATGCCATGCACAGCCCAGTCCTGCATGCCACCACTCCTAGCACAGCAAGAGCTAACATACAAAGACAATGAGTGGCTTTGGTTTTCGGACATGCAAAGCACAGCTGCTTGGGTTTAGCCAAAACCACCTTCTCCCCTGCCTGCTTCAGCCTCCACTTTCATCTTGGTGCTCCAAAACATGTCCCCTCTGGCATTTATTTAGAGACATGCTGTTGAACTAAAAAAGACACGAAAGGCCTCTCGCTTTCTTACTGGAGTATTAACAGAACAACAACCGTAAGCAGTCCAAAATGTTCTGCTTGTCCTTTTCTTCTCTCCTGTCCTAAGTGTTACTTTTGGTGGTGGTTGTTGTTTATTAACCCCACAAGCCTTGATTGCAAAGTCTTGGGGAAAGAAAACACAAGAGTTGCGAAATTTCCAGAGCTGGCATTGTGTCCTTTTTTGCCCACAGCACGTAGTGGTGTTGCTTAACAATCAATGTAAATACTCCTTGTCCCCTCGCTGCTGAACACATGACACCCGTCTGACGCCTTGGCTCCCAGACCAGCTGGGAACTTTAACTAACTCTATACTTAGGCAAATGTCATTGCAAAAAGTCAGGAAGGATGAGCTTAGGTGGACCTGGTGCTACCTCTGCAATTGTTGCTGATCTGCTCATGGTAACATCCACTGGGTGAAACCTGGTGTCTTCTCTTCCATGGTTCAGTAGGCAACTAGGCTGGATGGATGGTGACTCTTTGTGGACTCTCAATTCTGGTGATTTATGAAAACAGTGAAACTTTAGAAACCTGGCTGTGGATGTCCACCTTTCTTCTCCAAATTTGAGTGGTCTCATAGCGGGCTCTGCTGGTAGTATTAGCAGTGTCTGAAATGGAATCTCTAAAAAAGGAAATCCAAAACCAAACAAACTGAAAAAAAATATATATTCCCCATTCCTTTGTCACTTTCCTCTTTTGCTTTAAAAAAAAAAAAAAAGCAAAAAAAAAAAAGCAACTTCTTTTTTGCTTAGTGGCTCACTTAATCCCCATAAAAGAAACAAATGAGTCATTACAGCTCAATGATTTACCTCCTAGACAAATGCTCTTCAAATTAGGCATGGGTAATTGCAGTGAGGCTAAATAACTAAGTATTTTTGAGACCTGCCTTCTGAAAGACATGAAATATTGCTTTCCAAATTTTCCATCACCAGATCTTGGAAAAAACATGTGATCCCTTTGCAAAGCTGCTGACATGGTGCTGTTATGGTCAGGGTCTGAGTGAATACAAGTGGAAAATCCATACTTGCTCACATGAAACAAATGCAGATTCCTCATAGAGGACATGAGTTGGATGGAAATAATATTTCATTCTCTGATTTAAAAAAATAATAAATTAAATACTTCCCAAAGCAGTGTTTAAAAAGAAGAGTGAAGAGGAGTTTGGCTAGCAAAGTAAAAGAAAATACATCCAAGTCTGTCTGAGATCATCTTTCCTTCCAAAATTCCCAGATTACAATTTTTTTAACAGAATTCTGATCAAAAGGATTATCTGCAGCCTATTTTTTTAGAAGCATAAGTAGGCAAATATAAGGACAAGAATCTGAAAAGGGAAAGAAGATCTTTCCTAGTGAATTTTTATTAAATTATACTTTTGATCAGGTATTATAATCTTTTTGCCATCTTCCCTGGCCAGTACTTCAGAGAATGAAATGTAGTACTCACAAGAACTAGTTTTTGCTTCAAGTATGTCAAACATTAAAATAAACCTAAGGTATCTAATGAGAAAGCTATACAAAATTATTTGTTTTCCAAAGCATTGAACTGGAAGATTGCAATTGTTCTTTGTAGCATTGTTCTCCTAAGCACTGAATCTCAATATTCCATTTATACATGAAATATTCACTGAATACTTCAGAGAGAAAAAGATTTTTTTCCTCAGGAATAAAACTAGATTATGAGAAGATAAAAATAACCTTCATCCTTAATGTTTTCCTTTTGTGCCCCAAAAGCAGGCTGTAGAGTACTAGATTTCCTGAGACATTTTAAAATGCCTTTTAAAAATCTATACAGTATTCTATTAAAGCATTATTTCAACTGGAAATAACTCCACTTGAATAAAAAAGTGTTTCAGTGACCCACACTTAGAGTCAGTGCAGTGAATGAATCCACACATTTATAATATAAGGTTCATCCCTGCATTTTCTAAGTTTGCTTAAAAGTATCTCCTTTTGTCTTGCAAGCCCTGTACTTTGTAAGCCTGCAGGGCTCTTTAA
This sequence comes from Galbula dea, assembly GCA_013399015.1. Lineage (NCBI taxonomy): Eukaryota > Metazoa > Chordata > Aves > Piciformes > Galbulidae > Galbula > Galbula dea. The sequence continues at coordinate 142,736 of VWZX01009193.1, read as the reverse complement.
CAGAGAGGAACAAGGATGTCAGTGGTTTCTGTATCTCAGTTTAGCTTTCTTTATTAGTTAAGAATTAGCTTCTTTCGTATTTTGTGTTTCTTCTTTTAGTGTCACCACCACCTGCTTAACAGCTTCAGCCTTTCCCTGTTCAACTTACACCTTGTGTACATTTAGATGCTGCCAGGTATCCTGACAGTTGTAATTCTTCCTGAAAACAAAAGTCTTATTTTGTGTTAACCCAAATGTTGGTACAGAAACTCTTCATTCCCTCTCCTACAATGCTCTGCCAATCTGGCTGGAAAATGGGTGCTTACTCTTGGAAAAGAACAATGCAAAAGTAAACTAAAATAAATGCACAAAAATGAGACCTTTTTTTCCTGGCACACTTCTCAGAGAACATTTAGATTTGAGATGTCACTCTGAAAGGCAAAAGCAGCTAGCATAAAATTAAAAATGAAACATTTTAATTTGAAAATATAGCTGCAATATCTCCTAGAGGTTTAGTTTGAGTCTTCTCCATATCTGTCAGGTTTTTAAATCTCTGATCCATCGTCCTCTTTTGCAGGTTCTTCAACAACTGCAATACTAAGAAGAAAGGAAGCAGATTAAGTTGGCCAACCAGGAGTCTGCTCTTCCACTGGGAGGTGTGAAGATGCCCATGCTGATTAAGCTTGAAAGCTGCTGGTCTATAGCCTGGGAGGGAGGTGATGGGCAGCTTCTCTTCTGGACATCTTTTTCTACTGCAGGGCTACAAGGGTTAACGTCATTCTGCAATGTGCAGCCAGGTCCCTGGTGCAAGGACAAATGCTGTTGTTCTCCCTTTTTGCCTGTATTTTGAAGCTCACAGTGGAGAGCCAACTTGGCTCAGGCTGCTGGCTGGTTGGTCAGGAAGTTTTATCCATGGAAGCTGCAGAGGTGCCAGGCCAGGCTGGAGACAAGATGAGAGGAAACTCCCTGCAGCCTTCCTCAAGGGCAGGTGTGAGTCATGGCATCCTACAGCTGGGGCCGGATCCTTACAGACATCAGATGTTACAGTCTGTTTGTCTACAAACATACTACTACACAGCTTGTATAATGCAGTCTGCTGCAACTGGACCATCACCCCAGGGAAGCTAGACTGTCCCAAAATAGTGCAGACCTGAGGCAGGAGTCAGATGTGAATGGGGAAAGCCTTTGGGATAATTATGGAAGGCCTGCAGGGAGATGTGAACCCACCCAAGAGGATGAGAATGTAGGTATAGGAGCAGTGGTCTCCCATCTGAGAAAGAAATGGGAAGCAGCCTCTGGAGCTTCCCTCTCACATCACATTGCACACACTGTTCTGGAAAATATCCTCAGAGAAATCCAACTAGGCTTGGAATGCAAAGCCTTTTAGTTGATAGCCTTTAAACTGCTCTTCAAACGTTTAAGTGTGAATTGAAAACCCTCAGTTTTTTTTTTCTTTTGAAAAACTTGCTTGAACTTTTGCTCTGTAATAAAAGTGTCTGAGGTAGAAGTGCCAAAAGTTTTGGGGACAAAAAAATGTTAAAATGTTCACAACTTTGTGTACTCAGTACTGAATCATTGTTTTGAATTGCAGGCAGTTACTGTGGATAACATGGCTATGACTTGTTTTCTCAGCAAAATATTGATATATGGACAGAAAATACATTATGATTTCAACTTCTATTGAATTCTGTTGTGCTAGTTCAAAAATCATATAATATTTTCTCCACACTACTTTAGTTGGAGTAATTAAAATAATGCTATTATCTTTGGTAGTAGCAAAGCTGTGAACATACTCAGAATACATGTTCCCATGAAAAGTCTGACTGCAAAAAGAAAAAGAATAGATTTTCCTCTGGACTACATATTTGTTTGTCATTAACTAAAAAAAGGGCATCAATCTTCTCAGAGGTCTTTGCTGTTTTTCAAATGTACCAGTGACAGAACATCAGATGCAATGCTTTACTGAATTTTCCAAATCCTTTTCCATGGAAAATACACAGATTGTGTGCTAGGGATGAATGCAGTGTCACAGGGTTAGAAGTTGCAAAGGGAAATGAGGAAATCACACTATGCCCCCTCTCCACTAATATCCTTTCTTAACATTATAACCTTAATTTTAGTAAGAATTGATATTTATTTTTTCTGGTCCTTTAAAGACTGTACTCTACAGAGCTCATTTTTTTTGTTACATTCTTTCTTGATAAGAGACATTTTATAACTTGTAATGCAAATAACACTTGTGGAGTGTAATTTCTGGCCTGTGGACTCCAGCTGTGGAGGGTGCTTTCATCAGGGGGATGCTCCTCCCTCTACCTGTGGAGACTCAGCTCTTTCACTGGTGTCACTCTGAGTTTAATTAGTAGCCAGCAGTTACTGTAGGGCAAGCAGAGACCTTGTCATCATTCACACAACTATATTCACACAGATTATGAGCATTAAAGACAAAAGGGACTAACAGAATCATTTCGTATTATCAACGGCAATCACAGGCTATACAGTTACCTCCAGTAACCTATGGCTGCATTAGAACTTATCTTTTTGAGAGGGCTGTAATGGTGATTTCTTAGCTTGATTTTGTTTCTTTCTTTTATTCCCTTGTGGATTGGATGAGTTCCAGCTATGTATTTTTATTTGAGATGGAATTCCTAAATTCCCAAGTGAAGTCAACCAGGCAGCAAGATGCACTGTCAGGCATATCTTGCAGTACTGCTCCTGGCCACAGACACTGTGTGAATTCTTGGCCCTATCTATAATTTTTTCAATATGCTTCAAATTTGAAATATAAATGGATGACACAGCTCTAGGGGTATGCATGGTACCTGAAACAGTCCACTCTGACCCAAGGACACCTGAGCTGCACTTTACATTGTCTCTGGTTGCAAATGGTCCTAGTTGTAGGGTGCCTCAGTGCTGTGAGGTCTCATGACAAGACAGATCACCACAGCTTACACATAGCCTCTTGAGATAGCACTGACCAAGTAGGAATCTCTTACTATGAGCACTTAGAGATCAGCACTGGTGCCAGGACTGCTCTAGCCCAGGTTCCCTAGCTCTGAAACTTGCTCCCATTGGAAATCTGCTCAGGCTTCTGCAAGATGGGGATCCTGGCAGTAGGTAAGGCAAGTTTGTTTGATTTAGTTTTTCAGATAATCTTTGATGTTGGTTGATTGACTCCTGCCATGGAGGAAAGGAGAATGGTGGTGATGATGCCACTCCCTATGGATGATGTTGTAGAAGATATGGCACTTAAAACTCATAGGTGGCCTGCTTTCCATTAGAGCTGTAAACCAGTTAAGGTTACTTTACTATCCTGTTCCACTCATCCTTGTCCCCTTTCCAGCAAACAGTACAGATGTAAGGGAAGCATTAGTAATGCAGGTACCATTGTAAGGTTGTTTTCTCTTTATATGCTAGTCTCAGAGAAAGAAAAATTTTTACATATACAGCATTCTCATTAGAGTCATAGTTCTTGTGATCTGATATGTAATATTTTACCGCTATGTCTTTATTTGGCTGTAATAGGAGAAAGCAGAAACATAGAATAGCCAAGAAAGCTATAAGTAGCATATACTACAGAAATATTGAGAAATACTGAGTGGATGGGGGAAGGAAATGACTTCAGACACTGAAGGGGTGAAAAGAGGAAATGACTTAATCCCCCACATTGCCATGCAAGGTCTCAGCATCCAATCACAAGGAATGGGGCAGGTAAACAGGAAAGGAGAAGAAGAAGTAGGACATTCCCCAGTGTGGTGGGAAAGGAGCACTGTAGGTAACTGCTCAGGCTGGCCTCAGGAGATAACCTGAACAGCAAGAAAGGATTCAGCCTACCTGAGGTCAGTTGTAGCAGCTGCCTGACCTTTCTAGCAAGTTACCTAGGGGACTGGAAACTTCTTACTGTTAAGTTTAGTCTTAATATCATGGTTTTGGTTTAGTTTTTGAGACTTTGTTTCATTATTATGAAAATATATGCTTCAAGTAAACTCATTCTTCCATACATAGATCTTCTGCTAAAGATGACTCTGAACAGGCTGGTCAGCAACACAGTTCCTTCTACAGGCACAGTCATCTTTAAAACCAGAATTATGAGCAGTCTTTTGCTTGTCCAGTGACCAGTGCACCTGAAGCAGTCCCAGTAGGTAAATCATTACCAGCAAACCAAGCCTGACCTGGACTACAGTCTGCCAAGGAGACCATCAGCACAGCAAGGCCCAAGTCCATTTGTCTCCAAAGCAGAACAGCTGCATGCAAAGTGCCCATTGCTTGTGGTCTCTGGCCCAGCTAACTTTCAAGTTGTGCATGAGAATAGTTTAGCATGAGCCAACAGCATATAACAGAGGCAGATCAAACTGTTTGAGAGAGGCTCAATTTCCAGTGCTTGGAAAGGTTTCCAGTTCTATTTGCTCACACAGACAGAGCTAAAGTGCTCCTGCACTAAGCTGTGTGATGTGGTTTAGGGGTTTAAAACCCAGGGTCTGTGTGTGTGTAATCACTTCTAACACCTAACATTATCTAGGGAAGTTTCCTTGGCAGACAGTAGTACAGTGGATTAGAGCCTGAACCACAAGGGTCTCCAAGGAATAGGTAGCACATTTGCAGGGCTGTCTTCTGACCTAGCCCAGCTAGTGGCAAAGATCTCAAAGGCTGATAGAGAATCTGTTGTGCCCCCACTGCCTGAACCAGACGTCAGAAAGCAGCAGTGTCTGGCTTTAGTTCTCTACCAGTTTCTGCAGCTCCCTCCTATCCTGGCAGAGCAGCATCCCTCATGCTGCAGCAGCCTTGCTTACACAGTAAGGAGGGGATTTTTGGGGGGGGTGGATTTTTTTTTCTTTTTTTTGTATTTTTTTTTAAAATATTCTGAGTCTTCCCTCATTTCCTCTGGGGAATTTCACAGCAGCTGGTTTAGCTGAATAACTTGGCTCAAAGATTCTCCATTTTGTACTGATTTCTGTGATTACAATGATAAAAGTTGTGGTACCAGACAGTGCTTCATTAAGGTCCAGAGAGCTGTATAAAAGAATAGTTCTTTGGGGGCTTCCAGTGCATTCAATATATAATGCTGGTGGCTGCAGATCAGACCTGTTCTGGCTGCTTCAGTGCAGGTTTATGACTGCTTCATATCACCAGGATGATGCAAAGCGCCACAATGTACTGACGAATGTGGCTCATTGAGTATATTGTATTTCCTGATACCTGGGGGAGATCATTGTTCTTCAGACCGGAACTCGCTTTGTGATCTTGAGTCCTTTTCAACTGCAAACATAGGAGCCAGTCCAGGCAAAGTCTCCTTAAGCCAAGTTATCCCACTCATCCAGCTGTTGAAAAATCCCCAGAGGAAATAAGGGAAAACCCAGACTTCGGGAAAGCCTGAAGCTTTGCTTTAGGGATGTATTAAGAATTGATTTACTGTCCCCTTTCGGCCAGTTCTGTGTTCATTTTTGTTTGCTTAGTGATCCTAAGGCTGCAATGCTCCTAGGCCTAAGAAGTGTGGCTTATGTGGCTCAAGTCTGGTTAAGAATCTGATCTTTGGAGAAGAGGCCTTATTCTGAATGAACCAGTTTGCTTTTTGACATGTACGTATCTCTAATCAACACCTTCTCAGCAGAAAAGTGTTTGGAAGGCACATGAAACAACTTGCTTTGGTATCTTAGGGGATCACCTTTAGAACATGTGAAAGTTGCATCATAAAAGCTATGAAGAAAAGCACTGATGTCCTTCCCCAAATCAACTGAATGATTTGCTGTAATTGCTTGGCACTTTCTCCTTGTGTCCACATACTGAGGAACAAAAATCCTGTTTAAACCACTCCATTGTTTATGGAGGCTGTTTTATGAGGAAAAGTAAGAACATGCTGGATCCTATCAAACTTCTGACAATTGCTTTCTGGCTGCACATTAGTTAAATATGCTCCTGGATCTTTTATTTTGAGCAGTCATGCTTTTGACTGTGTGTGCTTGATCTCATTCCTGTGAGCTACATAATGAGGAGGAAGCTGCAATGACTGGCTCCAGCCAAACAATACTTTTCTGGCAAAATTTGAGCCTTTGATACTTGAGACTTAGGTCCCAGTGCTGCCTATGGCACATGGCAGTGCATGGAGGGCATGACAGCATGGAAGCTCAGCGGAAAAATGGGCAAGAACTAGGCTTATGTTGAGGCCTGCTTTAGTAAAATGTTGGATTTGCTAAGTAAGTCACATAATGCCCATGAAACACTCCTGTTCAGAAGATTTGCAAGGCTGTATTATCTTCTTCAGTGACAGCAGAGGGATAAGACTTCTCCAGCATCCTTTTTTTTCCTGGTCCAAAGCCCTGAATGAATTTCAGAGTTTCCTTGCTGACATAAGGGAGCTGATTCTCTCTGAATATCCTATTCAAAATACAAACACATTTGGAGAAAAGATTCAGAATGCTACAGTTCAATGTAGGACATCTTGGGAAGAACAGCTTAGGCCACAAGACAGTTCTATGGTGTAAATCTGTAAAAACATATATGTAAAACTCCTGTGAGAAAAATGATGACAAGCCCAGGAAACCAAAACAGAGCTCAGCCCATCTAAAGGGAAAGATTCAGTTTGTCTGATGCTTTGGTGTTGTCCTGACAACAGCCAAGGCAATAATTAAGTCATTAGTGCCATGGCTTTTTTGCATTAGTTTCCTTTGCAGAAGTATACTGCAGTGGGTGTGCTTGTTGTGTTGGTTTTAGTGTGTATCCTGTTGCAACCAATTTTTATGGATGCTTGGACTGTTTCCCTCAAACCTCTAAGAAATTTGGGTAGTTTACCATAATAAATGAGTAGTGATGATTTCATTACACTCCATGTTTTAACAGTTGTCAGACATAATTATTAAATAAAAAGAAATGTTGATGCTGATCTCTCTAGACCTATGCTCCACCCTGGTTCACAAACATATGGAAAAAGTAAGACATTTCTACAAAAGAAAATAGGTTTAAGGAAGTAGATTTTATAAATATCACTCACTGGAAAAAAAAAATCTTTGTCCCTTGACTGTCTAGCTGACTCAAACTCAGGCTTAATCACACAGTAATAGCTGGCCTCTGTATTTGGGGGCATCCTTGCATGTTCCACCAGAGCCCCCAGGAACAAGGTTTCCCCCTGGCTGCCTGCCCTAGGCTCCCCTTCAGCTGCAGCAACTGTTCCTGTGGAGCAAGAGCCTGAGAGTTTGGTGGAATTCAGGCCTCTGAATGCAGTCCTGAGGTGATCAATAAAAGGCTACGTTACTTTGATCTCCACATCCAGAAGAGTTAATTGTGAGCAGCTTTGCTGAAGTAGGCAGAGTGTTTCACCATGGAGAGATACGATGGGATACTGGCTGAACTCTGGATGTGGAAGGGTTGTGCTCCCCTAACTGAGAGCAGATTTGCTGTTCTGCTTGGAAAAAATCAACAGCAAAAGCAATAAACAGATGGAGCTATTATCTTTAAAATAAAGGATTTCCAGTTGGCTGGTTTTCCCTTATAAAACTATTTATGGTGCACATTTTTGTATACGGATAAGAATATTAACATACAAATAAATCAGTTCTCTGAAGCACAGTGGAAAAAGCTTTGCTGATCATCTTTTGATGCAGCCCAGGATTCGGTTGACCTTCTGGGCTGAGAGTGCACATTGCCAGCTCATGACCAGGTTTTCACCCACCAGTACCCCCAGGTCCTTCTCCACAGGGCTGCTCTTATTCCCAACACTCCCCAGCCTGTATTGATAGTGGGGATTCCCCTAACTCAGGTGCAGGACCTTGTACTTGACCTTGTTGAACCTCAGGAGGTTCACATAGGCCCAACTCTCAAGCTTGTGCATGATGTCTGTACCTCTGGCATGTCAACTGCACCACTCAGCTTGGTGTCATCTGCAAACGTGCTGAGGGTGCACTTGATCCCACTGTCTACATCACAGATGAAGATATTATATACCTGTTACATCTGAAGATGTAAACAGCACTGGTCCCAGTACAGACTACACTCACACTTTTGAGTGTGCTAGCCCTAGGGATCTTAATCCTATTTTCAGCTGTGTGAGAGCCCAGACCTGATTGAGGCAGCCAACTGCTGTGGCTTGAGGGTTTATTTGACCTTTGCCACAATGTATCTGAATGCACCAGGTTGCACATTCTTTAGCTGCTCTCTGTTCTCCTCATCCTGCTCGGGGCTTGTAATTGTATTTCTTTAAGGTATTTGATTTCAGCCTTTCTTCTTAGCTGTACTAACAGTTGCTTCTGCATCATCCTCAAGCATCTGATGATCTTGAAGTTTTAGAAAAGAAAAAGCAGGCTTTTATTGCTCTATTTTACATCAACCTTAAGTTAGCCACTTCTGTGCTAGGTATAACTTTACCTGCCACTGCAATCTGACTGAACTGTGCTTTGCATTGCTGGCTTTGTTATCTTCTTTAGCCCTGTATGTAGGAATAGTAGCATACACATAAGAACTCTCTTTAAGCTACCACAAATTCCGTTCAGTGTTTGCTAGAGAAAATGAATCAAATTTATTCTTTTCATGTCTCACTGGCTTGAGATTTATGCAGTTCTTCTGTCTTTCTCATTTCTTACTTCCATTTGGTTTCTAACTTGTCCTGCAAATGGCATTTCAGTTGAGTTACTTGGAATTCATAACTTTTGTCTGGACATGTATCTGTTTTACACCATCCTTTAGAGAATCACAGAACAGCTAAGGTTGGAAGTTACCTCTAGACATGGTCTAGTCTAACCTTCTCACTCAGAGCAGCATTAGAAAAGCAGGGCTATATCTGTTGATCTTTGAGTATCTTCAACAATGAAGGCTCCAAAGCCTCTCCAGGCAACTTGTTCCAGCATTTGACCACCCCACAGTAAAAGAAAATGTTTTTCCTTATATTTAAATGGAATTTTGTGTGGTTTAAATTGTGCTGGTTGTATCTTGTCCTGTCACAGGATACAACAGTGACAAAGCCTGTCTTCCTCTTCTAAACACCCTTCGGATGTTTATACACATTGACCAGACAGATCCTCCCTGAGCTTTCTCGTCTCTAGGCTGAACAGGCCCAGCTCTCTCAGCCTCTCCTCATAGAGCAATCCTTTAATCATCCTTGTGGTTCATCACTGCACTTGCTTAATTTCTTGGAACAGGGAGGCCAGGACTGGATCCAGCACTTAATTTCAGATTATCCTAACAGTTTAAGTTTGCTTCAACAGTTGGGTACCTTTCCACATGCAAATATAAATACAGGACATGACATTCTTAAATAGTAGCAAAGGGTCATTAGTGGAAAATATTGCCAGTGGATGAGCTAAACATAAAACAAGAAGCTCTTTGGGGAGGTATTTCAAAGAGATCATATATACCACATGCTGGTTTACTCTCTTTATTATGCATGTATACAAACCATGATGCCTCTAGAGAAAGTACAAGTGCTTTTACACCAAAGATTTGAGCATGATGCAAGTGTTTGCTCCAAGACGCAGGTGGCAAAAACCTGATTATTTAGAGCTACACACCTAGGTCCTATGTGAGTTAGTTCAACCCTTTCCCTCCCTAAGTTAGGTTGATAGCAATGCACCCCCCATATACTGTAAGAAGATTTGCCAATAAAGGATTGAAAACCCAAGGACAGCAACTGTTAGGACAATGATTGAAAAGAGAAGGTGGCTGGAAGGCAAAGAGCAGTTAAGGACCTAAATTAATTTCAGAGAAGGAGCTTCCTCCAGTGTTCTGTCCTATAGACTTGAGCAGGTAAAGCTATAAGAAAGATTCCTACCAGAACACTGCCCTTAAACTACCAGTTCCCCCAGATGATATGATGACCTTTAAAATAAAGCACACCTTTAACAGACCAAAGACCTCTTCATTCAACAGACCCAGGATTCAGCTGCTCAACCCACAGCCTCTTAAATGATCCCAGCATTTGCCTTGGATCGGTTTGTTTGTAAACAGGGAAATAAGCAATACTCCCTGCTCCCTTCCCAGGCCCCAAGAGCCCTGGTACATAACCTTTTGCTGCTGTGACTGAATTTTATTGCCTGAAACATTTGTTGAATGTTGGGGTTTTTGTGGCATTATTTTGTTTCAGCACAAAGATGTAATGCATGTCAGATATTTCCCTCTTCCTACATGTTCTGTCAACCCTTACTGGAAACTGCTCCCTCTTCAACTTTATAGGAGAAGGAGATTTTACAACCTTCTGTTTGTTCATTGTGCCAAATGTGCTTGAAGAACTCCATCACTATGAATAAGTGCCAAATGTGATAATGAACTTCTTCACCCTTCAAAGATCGCACGCTTGGGGAATTCTGCAGCACCAAGTGCCTCTGAGCAATCCCTTTGCAGACCGATGATGAAAGCTTCACGAGCACAGACATCACGTACTGGTGTTGACACTTGCAGTGACTAAAGGATAAATGACATGGGATGCAATTGCCTTGATATCCTGTATTCTGACCAGATTTAGCTCATCTTCCCCCCTAATTTCCTTTGTCTTGTTTGTAGTTCTTTTTCTCCTTAATTGCTGCTCTTGCCTGTCTTTATAAATTGCATTCCCGCATGTTTACTGGTCAGGGGCACACAGTCACCATGTGACAGGACGTGTGTGCTCCAAACTGACAACGTGTGTGGATCAAAGCCAGCAAAGCAAAAAAAAAGCTTCATAAACAATTCTGTAAATAACATCTGGGCTGTCCAAATATGGAAGAACGTGGTGGTTTTCCCTTTTTGTTGTTATTTTGTTTTGTCCTGGCCATCTCCCTATAGACACAAACAAGTCTGAAGTCATTAATTATGGTGCAGATTAAGTTAACTCTCATCACCAAACGCATATAACAACATGCTGCAGACAGAAAAACCAGACAAGGTGAAGTGAAACTTCACCTTCAGGAAATGAATGAATCAGTGCTGGAGAACAAAGCCAGAAAAAAAAAAATAAACCAAGCCAATCAAGAAACACATGGAAAACAATTTTAAAAATCCCAGTTTGAACATCCTCACCTCATCCTATGATGTAAGGCATTGACAGAGAGTTTTTCCAACTTATCCAAATATCAGAAATTGGAATACACTGTGTAAGATGGCAATTTACCTCTTCATAAAGCCAAATGGATGCAGCTTGACAACCTCTGGAGCACTTGGTGCTACTAAATGCTGACTAGGATAACAACTATTTATATCATGTATCATTTATCTAGGAGCATCTATTGTCATTTATTACCCAAATGACTCTGTGATGTGGATTGTTCTGTCATATTACCTACACATAGCAAAGCCTTCAGCACCTCCCAAAGTTTCCCCATTTTGTTCTGTGCCTTTTGCTTTCTTCTGTGTTCTGGTCAGAGTAAAGCAGCTCCCAAGTAAACAGTAGTTTACAGGAGTCCTCAAAGAGAAACAGTTAGGGAAAAATTCCAGATAGCATTTGTTAAGAAGTGCAGACGAGAACTTAAAAGCTAAGGAGGAGATGATGCCCCTATCATTTGAAGCCCCATGGTGCCTTCCTAATCATGAGCTGTTTCCTGAGAGAGACCTGTGAGCAACCAAAGCTGCAAGAGCCTCCCCCGGCCACCTGACAACCTTCAGCACTCCCTAGGGCACTTCTGGGCTTCTCTGTGACCCCAAAAAGCTCACCGAGGGCCTGAGTTTGGACCACTGCAGATGCTGGAGCAAGAGGTGAAACACTCAGGAGTCAGCCTCAGGGCTGTCTGTCGAAGCACAAAGCAATCCTTTTTGGGGCCACTGGTATTACACCTCTCCAGCATGACTCCAACTGGATAAGGGATTGGGGTGGGGAAAGAGAACTCAGTCTTGGGATTTAGCATTCAGACACTGGATTTGCACTTTTTTACTTAGTTTAGTTTATCTGTCTTATGGTGTATTCAGAGGATCTGTCACCAGGAATTTCCAAGGAGCACTGGAGGGAGATGTCTGGCTTTGGTTTTGGATGGGGAGAACTGTCAGATGTGAAGAGCTCATACACAGGCTTTCTTCATGTCTCTTCATGTTCCACTTCAATAAGGGAACTTTGCCTTCTTCCTCCAGCTCCTAACTGATGATAGGGGAGCTGTGATACTCCACAAGGCAGGAAGAGTGATCAAACCCACCTTAAATATTAACATGAAAATAATTATTATTGGCATCACATAACAAGAAATAGTATAAGCAGAGTAATTTTGTTTGTTTTTATACTGACAAACAATAAATTTCTGGTGCTGGGAGAAAAGCCCTGATGAATGAAAATGATAACATCTTTTTTTGCAAGACTTAGTTTTGTTAACAGCAGCCTGATGATGGCACATACCTTAATCTGGGCATTCTTATTGTGCATTTGCTTTCATTCTTGAGCCCAAATGACATGTCCTTGGAAATAGCTATAGAAGATGAAACAGGAGGGTACCATTGCATGTTGCATCTAGAATATCTCTTATTTGGTGACTTCATGGATGCTTCCCTATGTGAGAAGAGGATGGATTTAATTAAAGATTCAAATAACAAAAACTATAAGGGGGGTGAAATTTTGTTTTGATTAACAAACCAGAAAAGTTTGACAAAACATTTCCTCCCAAAAAGAGACTTTTAAAATGATGAGCCTGATAATCTTGCTGTCTGTTCCAGTTTCCCTTTTGGAGAAAAGCCAATGGGAAGTTTGTGGCAGGGCAGTTATTCCCCTGAAATATTGATTTCCTTAAATCTGTTGATTTAGCTTCTAAGACTGACTATTAGACAAAAGTGTCATCAATCATTATCTATGTGCAGAAGACAAAAATGTTTACTAAGTTCTCTAGTTTTATTCTAGCCTTTGATATCAGTATTTTTAAGATTTATTGATCTACCTACACTAGAAGTTGAGAATTTTGTTGGTGTCAAGTAGCTTAGTTATTATTTTCTCTAAGGAAATGAGCAGAAAGCTACAGTTTTGTCCCAAAAGCAAGGATGCTTCAGGCAGGTCCCTTTCCTACATGGCATGTGTAGATGGTCTCTGCAAGAACACAAGGAGGAGATGCATTTTCTAAAGCAGTCATTTTGCTGAGAACCTCCAATTAAGTTTTTCTAATATTTTATCTGGTGATGCAGCAGGTAGAAAACAGGTAGCTTGGGTGAGAGTTCTTTAGACTGAGCCTTAGGTAAGTGAGAGAAGACTTTTATGTTCAGAAGTGTATGCCCCACCTGCACTGCACTCACAAAATCCAAGTTTGCTCCCCAGTCTTGGCAGTGAGGGCCTTCCTGGCCTGTTTTTTTTTCTGAACACCTGTACAGGGATATTTATTAAAATAGGAAGAAGTTTTTTCCATAAAAAGTATGTGTGCAGGTGCTCACTCTCTCTCTTCATTGTAGGGCTGCTGCTGGAGGCTCTTTCCCTGTCCCCATCCTGCCTGGTTTCCTGCTACGTGTTTAAAGAAACAGAATATATATCCTCATCAAAATAATACCAAGTCATTGGTTTAGAAGAAAGAATGTCACCATTTGAGCTAGCAGGAATATTTCCTTCTGCATCAAGACTCCTGACTGAGACAGACACATCTAACTTGGGAGTCAATGTTACCCAAGCAGATGTAGTTTTGACTTCAGGATGTTAAAAATAAGCCAGTGATAACTGGATAACTTTGTCTTTTGAAACAATGATTTCCTTGGATACAGAGAGACAGTGTGTGCTTCTAACATCTGCACTTTTTCTTATTTGGGAGTGTATGAAAACAGGAAAATAACATGAAAGACCTGGAGTGGAATTTTTGTTGCATCACAGTTCTGCCAATGAACTTCCACTGGAAAGACACTGACAATTTTAATTGTGTTTTTTAAGCAGGTAATATACAATTCTTTATTGTGTCATGCATCCTATGATTGTCAGATACTCTTTATTACTCATTGTTATATCAGGCAACATTTCTCTCCTGCTTACATCTGGTTTTATGTAGTTCCTAGAACTGGGAAAAAACATAGCAGATGCTTTGTGGTATCTCTTCACAGTTGAGTTTCCTTTGCTTGCTCTTTAGAGGGTTCTTATCATTTGCTTGGAACTTGATATTTTTGAAGCAAGTCTTTGTTTTCAAGTGATGACATTAAAGATGAATAAGACAAAGAGAATCTGTTCAGCAATATAGTTTTGAAGTCAATCAAGAAACATTAATTTATAGACAGTTAATTTTAATTTCTTGCAACAGATGCATGTGCTTCTCTTGGCAGTTAACTGCTTTCAGACACTAATTTGACAACATATGGGTGTCAGATTTCTGATCTTAATTAATTGATGCCTGTATCTTTAAATGGGCTCTGATCAAAAACCTAAGAATGCTGTAATTGTAAATAGGGAGCAGCATAACACTAAAAATTGGGATATCTTATGTTTTTGATTGATTTCACTTGAATATCACGTTGCCATGAGTGTGTGAAAGAGAGAGGAGCCAGAAACCAAAGACAGTGCTGGGAAGCACACACGTGAAGTAGTCCTAACCCCAAAATCATGAATCACTCTGCCCAATGAAAACAACAAAACAAAAACAAACACCAGAGATGGTCTTGACAGTGGTGTGCTGTAGAAACAGATCAACAGAAACCAGATTTGAACATTTTCTGTAGTCCATTCCAACAAGTGGAGCTTAGCCTGGCATCTGGGGAAACTTGCCATGTAAGTACATGATTTTATATTAGATGCTTCAAATCTGTTTGTACAGCTGTTGCAGTCCACTGCAGTTTGGTTCATCCCATCTCTAGAAGAGTGGAAAAGAAGCAGACAAAAGGTTGATGAAGATGATGAAAGGTATGAAAGCAGAAAAAGAATTATAGCTCTTCAGCTGGTAAAAGAGATGACTAACACAGCAAATCTGCTCTATTTACTGATATATGGAAGATGAACAGCTGTCATAGGTGAATAGACATCACTTATTCACTACTTCTTACCACACAAGAGAGTACACTACTTGTATGGTGGTTAAAAAACAAAAGAAGCAAGTAATTTTTTCACCCAAAGTATAATTAAGTCACTGTACCAGGATGTTATGGAAGCCAAGAGATATAAATGGATTCAAAATAGGAACACAGAATTATACAAAGAATAGGTCCATTGATGAGTATCAAAAACAATAGCCCAGATGCAACTTCTGGCTCCAAACTTCTCAGAACTCTTGATTGCTGGCAGTTACATAGCCTTGGCCAGGAAAGGGTCATTTGAGTTTGCCTGTTCTCTTTTTGCTTAGCCAACCTCAGCTGGCTAGTGCCAAAGAAAGGCTACTGAGATAGATGGATTTGGTTGGTCCTACCATGATCTTTCTATTTTAAAAAGGAGGAGTTAATTAAAAAGAGGAGTTTTGCAAAAGTTCCACTTTTCCCACCTGTTTAGTTGTGTCTTGTTTCTGCTGTAACTACAAAAAGACAAGGAAAAAATAGAGTCTGGAGTGGGGAGGGGACTCTTGCTGGGAAAAAGATGTTTTTACACAAACTCTGCATGTTCACAACAAAGAAATATGAATTGTATCAAGAGAATCAAAGAACTATGTCATGAGTCTTGATCAAGAATTGTCACAAATGCTTTTGAAAATGTTGCATTTCCAAAACAATTGTTCCTTTAAATAAAAAAAAAATGTTAGGTTGTTTCTTGTAACTGTAAAAATAAAAAGATTGTGTTGTTTCTTGCAGCTGTATCACAAAGGGAATTCCCTGTCTCTGTGAGGAACATTGAGATTCCTTCTGAGTCATACATGTTTCTTATATCAGTCTGAGGACACTAACATTTCACTTGTGCTTTCAAGTATGATTTTAGTTGCAGTCTGAAAGGGGGTTAGGGGTTTTCTGGATTCAGAGTCTGAGTTCTTGGCTGATCTCTACCAGAGATGTTAAGCCAGTTCTCAGCATCACCTTCCCTCCCATCTTGCCCAGGAACATCCATCTCTGCTCACCTATCGTACCACTGTCCCAAGGACCCACAGTCTACACAGCAGCCATAGTTAACTAATTGCAAATAATATCTTGAGTTAGCAGCCACATCCTGCTGTCTACACATTTTATCTTGCTCCTTGCCAACAGCTCACTCCCACAGAAGACAGAGATCACTGGAGGCATCCTACCTGGTTTGTTTGGCCCCAGCCGTTTGTCCACCAGAGAGAATGTGTGTGCTTCCAGAGACATCCAGTTACCAGAGGATGAGCATTTCCTGAGGTAAGTAATCTGCTGTGGTGCTAATGTCTAACACTGCTAGAAGAACTCACAATACTCTGTGCATTCTGAAGTTCAGGTCAGGAGTTCAGGTTGGGAGTGACAGGGTCACAGCAGAATGGCATGGAGATCTTCAGCTCCCTTCCTTGGGCAGAGAGAGAAAAGGAATGGCATCACTCTGCATCTGTAGTTTTCAGCTTCTCTTTTCCTGGACATACAATGTGGAAACATGGGAAACAACTTTTTTGATGAAACTGAATAACTTAAATGTAATTTGCCTTGTAAAGTGTCATCACAAGTTTGTGTGGGCCAAGTGGGCATGTTAGGTCAGCTAATCATGCTCCTTAGTATGGTCTCTTTAATGAATTACTGCTTTAAAAAAATATTGCCTTAACTTTGTGTTCAAACCAGCAGGTGTTTTTTACCACTGAAGGAGTAGTATGAAAATTAAAATTTATTTGACTTTAAAAGTAAAAGGAATATCCAAATTAAACACCAATTACAATCAAGTACTGAGTTACTCTGGACGATGCATGACTAACATTTGATGAAGTCTGAACTCTTCAGGTTTGTGGTTTCATCTGTGTTAGCTATCAGT
The DNA here is from genome assembly GCA_013399015.1 of Galbula dea. Classification (NCBI taxonomy): domain Eukaryota; kingdom Metazoa; phylum Chordata; class Aves; order Piciformes; family Galbulidae; genus Galbula; species Galbula dea. The sequence continues at coordinate 126,037 of VWZX01009193.1, read as the reverse complement.
AATGCAAAAAAAAAACAAACCTAAACACAAACCAGAAGTGTTTTCTTAAAGTAAGACTTTCTTCCTGACACTTGTCAGTGAGAACTGAACTCCAGCTGACATAAGTCATGAATCATAATTATTGGAAAGCACTAGAGATACCCTTGTCCCTTCCTCTACTCTTTCTCCTGGAAGGATGCTTCCTTTGTGGTTCTCATGAAGTTAAATGGCAGTAACTGGTCAGGTGTAGACTACTAGCAGTTGTCATGCAAGTTGTAACTGGAAATCTAAAAATGCACCACCAAAGCCTAATAGTGAAACTGCAGGCTCAGAAAAGTGATGAAGCAGAAAGGGTAGGTGTGAGTTTCTAGCACAGCCTGCCTGTTGACATCAATCCATTTCCTGCTCATCTTACTTGCATTGGGTAACCCTACTGAGATCAGCTAAATCGATCATGCAAGCAAAACAGCTTTTGGAACCCTTGCTTCGCTGCAGAGATCTCCTAAAATGAAAGAAGTTGGCTAGTGATTTAATGTACAAAGATGTTTTCTACCACCCCTTATGGCATCTTACTCCCTTTTTCAGACATCAGCTCTTTCCCCTTCATGTAGCTTTCCCCATCCCATTCTCTCTTTCATCCCTCTGTCTGGTGAGTACCAGTGGAATAGCAACTTCTGGCCCTCAGATTAAGCAATGTGCTAAAAATGGGTGTTTATACACAGAGTAAGCAACTAAGTGTGATTCATACACTTCAAGGTGTAAAACAGAATTCAGAACAACCAAAGCAGACATTATTGCAATTGACTGCACAGGAAGCATTAGTACACAGCACCAGCAAGCACAGATGACTGATCGCATTTGGCCTTTTGCTTGGACTTGTTCCAGATATCCAGCCACACACATTCTGTTCAGTATCTCAGTATGGGATCTTAAAAAGGTGCTGCAGACTCTGTCAAATTGGTGTCCAGTCTGATGCAATCTTGTCTAACCATTTTCCCACAGCCATGCATTGCAGCTCATGTTTCCTGAGTCCCACAATCACATCTCTCCTTCCCTTCCCCTTTAATCTTCATCTTTCTCCCCCTTGTTTCCTTTTCCTTTTCAACTTACTCTTCTGCACCATTACCCTATCCCCCTGTTTTCCCAGCTGCATATTCACCAGTGGGTGTAAATCAGCACTGGTGCATTCATGTCAATGGGAGCCATGTCTGCTAAAAACCTGGCTGACAACACTTGTTTGAAATGCAGAAATTCAGTCTTGCACCCCTGCCTCCACACTGTGAGCTCTTTGCCTGTGCATTGGATGTTGATGCCTGGCATAGCCATTCCTCACCTTCTCATCTCATTATAGCGTGAGCCACTCACTGAGCTCTCTCTGATGGCACGAAATGAGGCACTGGGGCAAAAAGGGCCTGACATCCTGACAAGAAAAACTTTGTGTTATAACTGCTACAAAGAAATAACAAGGACTCAGGCTGTTGTTCTGCAGTGGCAGAGGGGCTACATCAGGGTCTTTAAATCCTCATCACTACTCAGCAAGATGCCCAAGTTATCCATGTTTCTGTTGTCTTCCAACCATTTTTAACATCCCCAGAAGCACTTTTACACATGCGCATCAAACCCTGATTGCAGGCTAGCAGTCTCCTCGTGTTAAGAAAACAATGGCTTAGGTCCAAGCTACAGTGTTTTTCTTTCTGTGGGATGATCAAAGGGCTCTACACAAAGGCACAGAGAAGGTCTCCCAAACAAGTTTCTGCAGTGATTGCACGGAGGTTGCAGACAATGGGCAAAGTACGGTGAAGTCAGTGAAAGTGAAAAAGAACTGGTAGGCAAAAAGATGTTTTCAGAGGCTCTGAGTACTCAGTCTGTTGATGAAAAGGTGATTTTCTGATTAACTCAGTGACAGGCCTCATCAAGAGGGTTTGGGTTAGCCTGTTTCATTTTGATTTTTTTTTTAATCTCTTTTACCTTGTGACACTATGGTTCCAGCCCGCGGCCCCAGAGAGATCCCACTCGCTCCCCCCCGAAGCATTGTGAGCAGAATGGTGGATCCAAGGGGGATGGAAAAGCCCAGGACATTGTTTTGCTGTCAAGCAAACCTGGCTACACTATCATTATTATCATAGACTGACATCTTTCATTGCCTTTTCTGTTTTCCAAGACAAAAGAGCCAGCTGAGATTGGAACAAAGGAGAATACAGGGAAAAGGAGAGAATATGTCAAGCAAGAATAGTTTAGAAAGGGCCAAAAGTGGAAAAGGAAGTCTAATTCTAGCCTCATCCAGGGGAAAAAAGTTTTTTGAGAAATGTAAACAAATCAGGAAATCCTGGCACTTACTCCAGTTCCGATTTGGCGAAACACACCAGCCCTTTCCCTGTGTGTGAGCTGCTGTTTGTGAATGAAATCCAGATTAGGTTATTCATTCAGCCCTGCCAGTCCCACAGTTTCCAGGTTTCCTTTTGCCTATGGCAGAGCTTAAACCTTAAAATAATAATAATAAAAAAACCATATGCATGTTATTAACTCTCCATATTCAAATGGAAATACAATGCTATCATAAATCTCTCTCTCTTTTTTTTTTTCTAATGTAAATTCCTTTCTCCAGCATGAAGCTGCAGGAAAGCCATTGTATCTGAGCAATCTAAACTTGAAAGGGAATTTTTGTTCAACTAGTTATGATAGGGGAAACATGTTTTTCACTGAGTTGAAAGATTAAAGTTGGCCATAAAAAGGGGTGGAGGGGCTGGGAGAGGATTATTGGTTGCTCAACTAATGATTAGATACAGGACTTCAAGGACAAATTAAGGAGCACAAAAAGAAAGATTTCTGAAGATAAATGAAACCGGGTCCAATAATATCAAATAAAAGGTGCCTTGTTTATCACAGATTTTAATCTCCCCCAGCTCTATTCTACCCCTATTAGTCTAATTAGACAAAGAGAGTGTAAACCCCAAAAGAGACAACCTATCTTCTGTAGACCTTGAAGTCTGCCCAGTGTCTTCCAGCTTGCTCTTCTGTTCCCTGTCTCCCAGTGGGGGTAATTTCTCTCTCTCTTTTGATTCCAGCTCAAATAGCTGCTTTGTAGAATTTTTTCTCCCCTTAACTTTATTTTTGATTCCTTAGAGAAATATGAGACAGGTTGCCAAAATGCCCTTTTTCCTGATTCAAAACCGTTTCTGGCTCATTAGTGGCTCTCTGTTTAGGGAACAGAGGGGGAGCAAGGAGAGGGAAGGGTATTGGACACTGCTACTCTTACCTCAGGCAGGATTTATCTGTGCTGTATGGGGACTGAGTATGGAGACTGTTGGAGGCTAAACCAAAGGACAGATCAGAAGTGATAAAAATAAAGCACCTGGGAGAGATGGAATTAATTGTGTAGCTCTAAATGGCCAAATCAAAGAAGTGCACCTAGTCCATGGAGAAAGGGGAAAAAGAGTTTCATAAATACCAACAAGTAACTATGACAATCTCTCATTGAAGGTCTGCACAGTGAAGTCAGGGAAAAAATATCTATCTTACCCCAACCCCTTCAGGCCTTAGGGGTGGATTTTGTTCAGGACTGAGGAAAGCGGAGCAATTTCAGCCCTGCTCTGAGGTGGGTGCACATGTAGTGATGCAACTGAGTTCTTGCTTCTATGCCTTGAACACTCTCAGTCAAATCCCTGTGAAATTAAAACATTGGAAGAGCTTCTGGAATTGCTGAAGAGCTGGAGTTTTCTTGTTTCCAGTAGGTGCCTTACTTACATATTTATTTCTCTCTGTGTATGAGCATGTGCACTGTTTGAGAGAGAAAAGACAGAGAAAGCAGTATCCGCACAGTTATCTTTATTACATAACAATTGTTACATCTTCTACCTGGAGATATTCAGTGACTGTGAAGTATTCTGAGCTAAAATAACAATGAAAGCCAGGAGTCTTCAGTCTACTGTGATATTATCATAGTATTATAAGTCTCTTTTCCTTGTGGAAGCTGGACCTTAGTGTGATTTACGTGGTGGTAAAACTAAAGTGAAACTGTTTGCTTTTGGGTTCTTGTTTTTAGGTCTATCTGGTGTTTTAGTGGTAGGAGCTAGAGCTCCAAGTGGCCTAAATGCAATTCTGCAGAGTTTTTCAAACTTTACTGTTCTAGCAGTTTTTATCAAATGTTTCCATTTTCTTAACACACATGATTCTGTGGCCAGCATTTTCAGAAACTGGAGAGTGTTGTTACCCGTCCAGATTTCCCTAAATTAAAAAAAAAATAAAATAAAGACAACACCATAAAGCAGTTGGTGTTTTAACATTCCCCGTTGTTTTAAAACCTGTTCCATTTCTTCATTTAAAGACTGACTACACTGGACAATACAGCACAAATAGGGGTTACAGATGCTGTGTCAGACACCAGTCCTGGTTTGTCACCCACCTGGTCCCACAAAGGTTGCAACCGATTGCCTGCTCCTCTTTCCTCTCTGAAGGGCACTGCTTTTGGGTAGCAGGAGGTGGGAAGGGGCAGAGGAGGGTGGCCTGACAGCAGAGAAGGTTTATTACATATTGCCATGTTGCAGCCTGGAGTTCCCTGCTCAGTTTCTGCTTCCCAGCCGTGCAAGCCGTGGGGACAGCCACGGAAAGGAGAGCTTGGTTAGGGCCATCATTTTGGGGACCTTTCAGTATAGGTAGGATCCTGACTCCGTTCATGTCAATAGAGGGTTTGCCTGCAGAGTAAGCTATCCTGAACACAGCACTGTAACTGCATTTCTGCATCCAAAAGAGATATTTGTAGAACCTGTAAAAACAGATATAAAATATACATTATTTTTTTGTTTTAATTTTACTGCTGGTAGGGCTAATAAAAATGATGAAATTTTTTCATGTGAAGGCTGGCTTAATGATGAATAAAACAATCTGGAAAGAACTGAATTTGCAGACCCATCTCTGACTGCCTTCTGTGGATCTGGAAAAAAATAATAAAATCCAGCAGATGTATATGAGCACTCAGAGGAGTGCTTGCAAATGGCTTAGAAGGTACATCTCTGTTACCCTGTCAAGGGAAAACTGCAGCAGTGCTATTAATTTCAGGCAGTTTCTGTAGCCTGCACAATGCTGTGTTCTCCAGTGTGGAAAAGAAGGGAAACAGGTGCTCCATCTCTTCAGCATCTGGTTTGGATGACCACAATACTCCAAACACCTGCACTTTGCAGTCCCGCCAAGCCTTGCCTGCTATTGTATTAGCAGGACTGGCTGCCTAGAGCAATAAAGGACATTGTTTATCAGTTGTAATAGAGGAGCATGGGCTGTGAGCAGGGAACAGAAAAAAACAAACCTGGAAAAAAAAACCCTAATAGGAAAGAAAATCTGTTCTGTAGCTTGAATGCTTCTGACCATGAAGGGTGGTGGTGTTTGTTTTTTGGTTTGGGGTTTTGCTTGTTTTGGGTTTTTTCAGAGACTGGAAAAGGGAGATCAGCCTTGTGGCAGACTTTCCTGTTTGGCACTCATGTTAAGAGGGTGATAGTTTTTTAGTATCAGGTATCAGGTTTTAGGACCTGAAGAGGAATTGTAGTCTCACATTTTAATACAGAATTGTTTTTACAGTCAGTGCCGAGTTTTATCTCTGTAGCTCTGACTATAAACACGATGATTCAGATGATTCACATCTTACTAAGGATGGATTTAGGGCTATTTAGGATTAAAACTGAAACTTTGCCCAGAACTTTAGATACTGCAGCTTATTCTATTTCAGGTTTCTTCCTGAGGTCTGGCAAAGCCATCTCCCTGCATGTGGGACAACTGATACACTCTGAAAATCAAGACAGGGCAATACATTTTAGGAGATGTTGTAAGGTGAGCTATCCTCCTGAAGTCAATGGTATCACTTACACCCTTAAAGTCACGCACACATTTTAGGACCTTTTGAAGACAACAACTTATTCTATACTAAAGCAAAGGATTGGCTGATGCTCTACCTGGACCCTGTTCTGCACCCTGCAATAGTCTTATCATCTGCCCTGGGGAAAGCTTCTTAGTTTAGGGGTGTTTTTACTTTTCCTCACCTGGAAAAAACAGGATGGTAACGGTTAGCCAGCTCCTGTGTTTGCTTTTCCGTAGGAGGCGCGCAGAGGCTCTGAGCTAGCTCCTGGAAGGAAAGCCTGGTGGCAGGGCTGTCCGTACAGCCGGTGCCCGTTCCCGGTGACTGCCCGGGACAGCGAGACCGGGATCGGCACCGGCATCGTCCCTGTGCTGTCAGCGCCAACTAGCGACGGAGCCGCGGAACTGCGGCGCCGTCCGAGCCGCTGGAGCGAACCCCGGGACATGCGGGTGAGATCAGGTGTGGTGAGGAAAAATCTCGCCTTCCCCCCCCCCCAAACTGGGCTGTGCCTCTGACCTTAAAATATCACAGAATCACAGAATCATTAAGGTTGGTAGACACCTCTAAGGTCATCAGTCCAATCGTCAACCTATCGCTACCATGCCACTGGACCATGTCCTGAAGTACGACATCTATAGGCTTTTTGAACACCTCCGGGGATGGTGACTCCACCACCGCCCTGGGCAGCCTGTGCCAATGCCTAACAACTGTTTCAGTGGATAAATTTTTCCTCATATCCAATCTAAACCTTCCTGGAGCAACTTGAGTCTATTTCCTCTCCTCTTATGACCGGTAACCCAGGAGAATATATCAACTCCCACCTTACTACAACCTCCTTTCAGGTAGTTGTAGAGAGAGGCAAGGTCATTCCTGAGCCTTCTTTTCTTCAGACTAAACAACCTCAAGTTCCTCAGCCACTCCTCAGAGGATTTATTCTCCAGACCCTTGACCAGTTTTACTGCCCTTCTGTGGACATACTCCAATGCCTCAACATCTTTCTTGTAGTGAGGGGCCCAAAACAGAACACAGTGTTTGAGGTGCAGCCTCAGCAGTGCCAAGTACAGGGGGATGTCCAGGAAGATGAGCATCTTGTCCCTTGGCTTTTGGAAAAATGTATCAGGATAGGTGAGTGTGGGTATTTGTACTTGGCAAGGATGGCTCTGCTGAGAAAAAGGTCTCCTCTGGCTGGCATGAGGAGCATTTCTCTGGCAGGAAATGCTTTTGTAGAGTGGTGAACATGATGATATAAACAGGTAAAGAAAATCTGACACTGCTTATGCAAAAAGTAGAACCATTAAGTACTGAGCTCGAGAACATAAAGGGACGCCTGCAAGACAGCATATGGAGCACTGGATTTTGTTAGATAACAGCTTTTTTTTTTCTTTCTGTCTGCAGTGATCCATCTAACTTCCCAGTTTGCTACATCTCACACATAAATGCCAGTGCTTAAGATCCTCAGCTACCCATTCAGATGAATGATGGTGTAAGACATAAAGCTGAAATAGGCTAAAACAGAGTGGAAAAATGAGAATAATGGGAACTATTGTTATATCTGTCAAAGTGTTGATTTATACTACATAAATGTACCCTCTACTGCACTACGTGGACATGGTTAAATAAAGAAAGAAATTCATGCTCAAAAACTTTAGTGTTGCTTCACTAGTGAAATTGCATGAGGGAAAAAAGTAATTCCAGTTCCATGTGACTTTTTGTGGGTGTGTGTGTCTAAGCAGATGCATCTTCTCAGATTCACTCTGTTTTTACAATAACCACTATGACTAATTGCATATTTGGATAAAGAATGGGGAATCTTATTTCCAGCATATGCAGCATGGTGATTAGCCATCACTGAATTCAGTCCCAATCCTCAATTAAGTTATGCTCTTGTTGGCCCCTATGTACAAATTATGAAATTTCAGGCTAACAAGGTATATGCTCATACATATTATACATGGGGACAGAGAGAGAAACAAAGATGTGAGAAGATGTACACTTAAGTGGTAGGAGCTCATGTTTTAAGCTCAGCAGTTTGCAGAATACTCCTTATAATAAAGCCATGATTGGAGGCTGGTAAATCACAGAATCATAGAATGGCCCAGGTTGGAAGGGACCTTAAAGATCATCTAGCTCCAACTCCCCTGCCATGGGCAGGGACACCGCTCGCTAGACCAGGTTGCCAAGGGCCACAGCCAGCCTGGCCTTGAACACTGCCAGGGATGGGGCATCTACAGCCACTATGGACAATCAGTTCCAGTGCCTAAACACCCTCTGGGCAAAGAACCTCCTTCTAATTTCTAGTCTAAATTTCCCCTTCTTCAGCTTATATCCATTCCCCCTTCTCCTATTGCAATCTGACCAGGTGAAAAGTCTCTCCTCTTCTATCTCGTAACCCCCTTTTGGGTACTGAAAGGCTGCTATAAGGTTCCCCTGAAGCCTTATCTTCTCCAGGCTGAACAACCCAAACACTCTCAGCCTTTCCTTGTAGGGGAGATGCATCTGCAGCATTATTTTTCAAACTGGTTAGATTGTGCAGTTGCACTCAAAAACATTGTTAAACCAACTTCTGATCCCAAGGGATTGAGCACACTGATTATTGCTTGTACAACCAGGAAAATCCAGTTCTTAGCAATGACGACTTATTCCTGGTAATGATTAAATAGGTTCCACAAGATCATTTGAAAAGTGGTTTGTTTAAATACCATTTATTTGAAGGCCATTAAGTCTCTGGAGTTCAAGGGTAGCAGGGGAGATAATGTCAAGGGAACTATATCACATCTCTGTTTTATGACACCAACTGTGCCATAGCTCATACTTTGTACATGATTTAAGTGTGGACAAAAGCTATTCTATTAATCCATCTTATACTTCTATCAAGATAGTTCATATTAAGAAGGGAGGTTGAGAGGATAACGAACTTAGGACATTAGCCATAAGCAGTCTTTTGTCAAAAGCTGCAGTCATTGCACTGAAAGATCTTCTCTGCAAAGTGCAGTTTCTTGTCACAGTGCCATTATGTCTCATACTCTTGATCCACTATCTCCTAAAAAACAATTTTGTGTATTTGCTTAAAATCAGTCACTCACTGTCTGGTGATATTTGGATGCTGTTTCAAAGCTCACTCTGGAGATGCTGTTCTCAGAGGTACCACAACTTGTTTGGCTAGTAAAAAACAGAATGGGTGGAAGCACAGCTCTGTGGAAGTGGGTGGCAGAGCTCCAGTCAAATGAACTGAGGCCAGGATCTTTTTCCCATGATGTTCCCATAAAGTGAATTAAAAAAAAAAAAAAAGAAATGTGAAAGTAGGACACAGCAGAGCCCTCCATGATCATAAGTTTGCACCATATCCTGCCATTCATAGGCAGGCACCAATGCCTTTGAAATCACTGAGTCGATGGGAGACTTGCCTGACAAAAAGTTACAGGATTACATCCTCAAATTGTTGAAGTTTCATGTGCATAACTGAGCAGAATTTCCTCTGAAATGAAGACAAAAACCCTTGTAAGGTTAAAAAGTGAATCTGAATTTTGTATTTTTCTGTAGTTCTTGCCTCGGGTCTCATTGTCAGAAACATACTCTTGGAAGTGACCCAAAACATTTTCAGCACCTCATCATTATTAACACAGTGTTTCTACATGAATGTGAATTTTCCAGTCCTCACTGACTAGACAAGCAAACAAAGCTAAATCAGTCAGGGCATGCTTGACACATCTACTACAGCAAAGGAAGAAGAGTGGAGGAGCTTTAAAATTGGGCATCAAAACACAAAGTAGCTACACAAAGTAGTACTCACCCTACCAGGGCAGTATCAGAGAATCAATGAAAATGATGTCTTAGAAGAAGTCTGCAGGAAGCAGCAGTAACAATAAGATGTTTAAAAGTAACAGGATTTTCTATAAAGCAGCTCTTGAGTTTACCAGAAGCCATGTGAACTAAGCCAGCTGCTATATATGAGAATGATATTCATCTAAATAGATGGTTTACCATCTATTTAGATAGCTTGCCAGGATTTTACTATGTTTATAGTTTCTCTGTGGTAGCCATATCATTCCTAACCAGAGCATCTTACAGAGTAAACTTTAATCTACACAAAGAATTGTTCACCACTAGCTACCTATTTCTGACATGCTAAATCAGGCAGGCAGAAATCAGCATCTGTTTCTTTTTCATCTCCACATCTTGACCAGATCTTGAGCTCAGTGGACCAAAGCTCGAAGAGGTCTGGCAACTCAGGCAATTGGAGAGAAGTCAGTAGTTTAAGTGGGATTATGGCCTGAAACTCTCCCAGTTCCCACTAGTTAGCTGCAACTGCCAGGCTTTACAGCCTGCCTTTGGGGCAAAGGGTATGGAACTGAGCAGAGAGTAGAGCAGCAGCTAGTGAAAAACCTGGCGGTTCCCTTTCAACACTTAACTCTCTTTTATGCAACTCTTGCCATTTAAGTTTCCATTAGTTTCAAGGTGCCTTTATCTGAGAAGAAAGCAATGCCTTATACATCCATAAGGAAAGATCCTCTGTGCTTGTTATGTTCCAGCTCTGGCAAGGATGAGCTTTCTACCAGGGAAACCATCCCTGTCCCAGCCCAATCCTCATACCTAACAGGTAGCCACAGGCTTTCCCTTGAATAGGTGTGAACACACACTGCCTGGATTCAGCCAGTGAACTTTGTTCAGGGAATACTCTTTAACTCTTTCAAGTGGTTTTATATACTGCAGGCTCATTGCTGGCTTCCAGAAGGCAGCCCTGCTGCTGGAGGAAGCCACTGAGCTCCCTTTCTTCCCCAGACCAGCAACCATGCCCTGGGCCTGCTCTCTTCCCTCTGTTGGCATGAGCATTTGGGGTGGACCTGGTTCAGGGAGTTGGATCATGTTGTACTTGATCTGGCCCACTCAAGAGCTTTTTAAATTCATTTTTTCTGGACAACTGAGCTTTCTGCTGTGGTACCACAAAAGCCTCCAAGGAGTATGGGGTGGGGAATGACTGGGGCATACATATCACCAGTCTAAACCAAATTTGTTAGCTGTAAAGAGGTCTCAAAAGCATGAAGAAGAGATAAAGAAAAGACAGCCTATTTGTGCCAGTTCTAAAGAATCAATGTGGCATGTATTCACCCCTCATGAACCATCAAAGAACTCATATGGGAGGTAGCAATGGTGAATGAATGCTCCTTTTGTGTGTAAAGCTTCAAGCAAAACTCACACCTTATTAGACATCAGAGAAACCAACCACAGGACACAGTTCCTCACAGACAAGGCTCCATTGGCTCTGCTGTTCACAGACCTACTAATTTCCTTATAGTCCCTGATGTGATCTGGTGATTCACTGGAGTCTAATCTCTGCGCAGGGGATGAGTGAAAATGAACCAGGTGATTGGAGTATTTTACACTCTTGTGTAAAAGAGCACAGTAATTCCTGCAGAGGTGTTAGGACTGGTAACCCTACCTGCCAGGCTTTCACACCAGCAGTTTAGGAAAGATCCTGACAGCACCTCCCATCTTTGTTTTCACCTGTTTCTAACCTCTCTATGTTAGATTTGCAGTGCTAGTTCCCTTGCTTCATTGTGGAAACAGAATGAGCTCTTTAGGAGAGGAAATTTCATGAAAGAGAGAAACCAGGTTGATTATGACAGTCAATATTAAGAGAATGGAGGCTGTTTTGGGACCTGATGTTTGGTCAGATCTAACAAAAATTATTGTGTTTTCTCACCAGCTCCTGTAGGAGACAATCCCACAGGGAACTGTGGATCCTAGTGTAGAGAGAGTTTCCTGCTTGTTTCTTGTTTTATTCTTTTTTTTTCCTAATACATACCTGAACTACCTGAAGTTCTCAATGATTAGAAATAGTCCTCCTTTTAAAAGCACTTTTAACACCTCTGATCTGCTCTCACAAATTAACACTTTCAGACCTCACATCATTTTTCATGTAGTTTGATCCAATTGCAGCATGTATTTTTAGTTAACAGAGAAGGGAAATATTTCAATGACATCTGTCTGTGCTTTTATAGCCAACAATTGTATTGGTCCTTTCTTGTGACCCTGTTCTTGTAAAATCATGTTTAACACTTCGTTGAAAAGTGTCTGGACCAGAAATGGTAGTAAAGCTTCATGCTAATTTTGGGGAAGACATAGTGACTAGTTTGGGAACTTTTGATCACCCTGGATTGAATTTCAGAAAAGACTTGGTTTAGGATTGTTTTCTTGTCACCTCTTCTCTTTTCTATCTCCTGCTTTTTTCCAGTGAACTGAAAAAGAGGAAAAGCTAGAAGTGGGAGAAGACTTGTTGAATTCTTTATTTGTAGTGTTGTTGCCCTTTCCTGCCTCAGAGGGACTCAGTCTAGAAGCTATACTAGAGTCTTCCTTTTCCCCACAGTTGTAGATACTAAAGCAAATCAATTTTATTTCTACAGGCTCTTAAAGCTTATTTTTTGTTCTCTGTGCCCACTAAGAACACCTTTCACAGGTCCAGGCTGTTTTCCTCCCTAGTTATTATAGTCCTTTCATCTTGAATTTTCCCAACATTCACCCAGGTCTGTTTTGTGCATCCACAGGACACATCAAAAAGTAAGTGTGGAACTGAAAAGCTAATTTGTTAAGTATGAAAAGTTTATTTAGAACTACCTAGAAATGGCTGGCTCCTGTTCAGATTGGCAAGAAAGATGACAGATATGTTATCAGGGTGCTAAGAAGCTAATGGAGAAGTAGGCAAACCCAGTGCTGGCCTGCCTCATGAAACAGGCTAATGCTGACACTGCATTGAGACCTTCTTTAGTTAGTGAGAGATTTGCACCACGGGAGCTAAGCCTCATCTCTACAACTGAAATACAGACAAGCTGTTCATTGGGCATGCTGCCTTCAACACAGAGGTTTGGATAACACATTTACTAAGACACCTGTTGAGATTACTGACTCCCATCATGCTCTCTGGAACCTGGCTCTCAACCTGGCAAATGAACTTTGTTCACCCCTGCCCTGGTTTTGGTATTGGAGTTGTCAGTCACAGGCTGGGAGAATTCCAAGGAGTACTTCTAGCTACTGTAGATTTTGCTCATGTCATTGTTCCCTCCTGTTTGCACCTACACTGCAGGCTAGCATGGGGTCTGGAGCACCTCTTCTGGAGCTTGCACTGCCTTGATCATCTCTGGCAGTAAAAGCTACCAGAGTATTTTATGCAAAACATAGATGTCAGCCAAGAGTCCCAGCCAGAGGCTTACTTTACTTTGTAAGTATTCCTATTCCCCTTCGTTCTGGTTATCCCTCCTGACCTTTCATTTCAACTGTTGGCAGAAGGGGGAGAAAAAGAAAAAAAAACCCCAAACCACAAAATCAAAACACCTACAGTCCCCAGGAGAAATGCAGCAGACCACATAAGCACTGACTCACAAAGTTATCCACCAGTGTCTTCTAGCAAAAGCAGGGAATAGGGAAAAACACAGCCAGGCAAGAGAGGTCTGGGCCAGATGCCTTCTGCACCCTTTCCTTGGGGCTGTCTGCACCTCTCCCCAGCAGCTCACAGAGGACACAGCAGCCAAACTCCACCTACACAAAGTTGGCTTGTCTGGTTGCCTACATGCACAGAGAAAGCTTCTCCCCTTTCTTCCCTCCAGGATTTTGGAGCCAGGATGCAGGCCACGTGAAATGAAGGAGTGTGGATTTTCACTGGTCATCACCAAGAGGTGGTGGAGCCCTCTCTGGGTCTGAACACATCTTGGTATGACAGGAATTGCAACTCGTCCTTTCCCACCTCACCAAGTTGGGAGATGAGATGCAGGTTAGTAATGTGACATAGCCTCACAACCTGGAGGCAAAGCCTGGGACAAACCACATGTGTTCTCCCAAGTCATGCAGGCTGTGAGCCATGAACCGGCTTTGCAGCCTGTCCCCATGGGACAGGACATTTCTGAGCCATGGGTTGCAGTCCTCCAGGATTCACAGAGATGAGGAACTGCCTTCAGATTCCAGGACCCTCACATTTGCAAGGGGAACCATTCTGCCACACTGCAATGTGCCAACTGTGCCAACAACATTTAGTCCGTCACTAACACTCACTCTTTCCTTCCAGGGCAGCCTTCAAACCAGGACTGGTAACTTAACCAATAGACCTGGAAAAATGCATTAGGCAAGGCAACTTTGAATAGGAAAACCCTCTTCAAAAAGTAGTAGCCCTAAGCCCTCCCTATGCCTGTGTTGTCAAACCTGCTGTCCTAACCAGCACAAGCTCCAAGCCCGTTGAAAACCGAGGTGCAAAGAAACTTGCTTTGCAGGTGGTCTGAGGCAGTGCTGGAAATACCTCAGACATGCTGCAGAACAAAATCGTTTAAATTATTCCCAGGACTCCCTGAGCAACATTTGTAACAAACAGAAGCAGAAATGGCAAAAGGGCTGTGACTCCCAGGCTGTTTCCTAGGCCCAGGCTCTCCCTTTCTAAGACAACTTTCCAAGACATCTCTCAGGATGTCTCCCAAGAGGCATTTATTAGAAAACATGAGAGCACAGAGGTCTCTCCTCCTCTTGCCAACACAGCAGCCTGAGCAGAGCTACACTCAGAGGCCTTCAGACAGGGCAGTTCAGATGAAGATATTAGTGAGAGGGATCTGGGGAGTGTTTTGGCTCCAATTTTAAGGAGTGGAAGAAGTGGGGAGAAAGGTGAGGCCAGTCTGAGAGCAAAAAATAGGTTTGGACCAACAGTCTACAAAGTTCACAGGACTTCTGGAGCCTATTTCTCAGCTTTTTTAAACCCTTCTCACCCCCTGAGCATCAGATGTGTGCCCCAGCATGCTAGTCCTGGGAGTTTTCAGAAGGAGCTGAGACCAGCCTCATCATGCTGGTGGAAGGAGCCCAGCCAGTTTGCTGCTCACCTCTTTGAGAAAAGCCTTACACCTGCTTTAGCCTCACCAGGGCCTTTCAGAAACACCAGTATCATTTTTGCTGATGCCTGTGCTTTGCTTACCCAAGTGCAAGCAGTACAAGCCAGGATCTATCTGCAGCACCCTGCCTCACTCACTCCCTGGGAGATGTTCTCCTGTTCTGTCTCTGCAGCACAAGACAGCTTCACAGCCTGCATTTCCCTAAGTGGTGGACTCTGTCTGAATGAAGACAGCCAGGTTTGACTTGCTTGTGGAGGACATAGGAAGGGGGAAATGATTCTTAAGAGTGTTTGGTGGGACCTGGGGGAAAAGGAGTGCAAAGATCCCATGCTGTCTGGCAAGGAGTGATGTTGTCAGGCCAGGCTGCTCTGGCATGTGTTTGTGTTGAATGGTTGACCCCCAGGAGCTGGACAGTCAGGCTGAAGCATGTCTGTGTGGTCACACATTGTCTCACCCATTGTCTCACCCCACTCCATACCATCTTGCTGCTGCTCTGGAAGTGAGCTGGAGGGAAGGTAGCCAGCAAGTCAGGACACCACATGTCCTAAAATCCGTGCCTCATAGTGAGGAAGGACCATTCCAAAGAAGGACCACACCTATTCACTGGTTTAATCTGTCCCCTTTTAGCATATAAATATAAGGTAACCAAGTATAAATCAATCTTAAGCCAGTGAATTTGGGGAACTGTCTTTTTGACACCTGAAGGTCTCTTGCATACCAAGGGTGGCAACTGCTGATCTGGTGATACTTGAAGCCTCTCCAGGGGCAGAGACCTAAGCTCAGGGCAGAGTGGCAGAGGTCATCAAGTGCCACTGAGAAGCAAGATTGGCACTGTATTGCCCTGCCAGCTACAGAGGTACCTGTTTGCTTGCAGGTAGCTTGAGAGTCTGTAGCTCAACACAAGATGGTAGCATATAGATTCACCATCTGAAAAAAGCCAGTAAAGCAACCCCTGGTTACTACTAACCTAGTTGCAGCTGTCCCCATTCAGGACAAAGCAGCAGCACCAAAATAAAGGTAAAGATTTATTTATAACAAAGGTAACACCAAAAGCAAAACCCAAACAATTATCTCAAAATAAGATAACTATCTGCAAGCTTATTGCTGTCTAGTCACCTTCCTCATGAGCACCTCTGTGGACTGTGCCTTCCCTCCCAGATCAGTAAGTCTTGTCTCATGGTCCCTTCTCTAAATTGAAAATCCATTTCCCTTTCCAGCTTCACAGACAGTTTATTTTAAAAGCCACCTAGACCACAATCTCCTCATTGTTTTTCAAGTTTGGAGACAATTTTATCTGGGACAGCATTGCATTCCCTTTCTGGTTGCTCTTACAGCAGCACCCAACAAATTAGCACAGAAGAAGCATACAGCAAATATTAAGCAACAGAAACAGAATCACAGAATCACAGAATCATTAGGGTTGGAAAGGACCCTCAAGATCATCTAGTCCAACCTACACTACTCTTATCCCTAAATCATCCCCTGAAGAACCACATCAATCCTCTTCTTAAAGACCTCCAGGGATGGTGACTCCACCACCTCCCTGGGCAGCCTATTCCAATATCTCACCACTCTTTCAGTAAAGAAATTCTTCCTAATATCCAATCTAAACCTACCCTGGCTCAGCTTAAGCCCATTCCCTCTAGTCCTGTCACTAGTCACAAAGGAGAAGAGGCCAACACCTGCCTCACTAGAATGGCCTTTCAAGTAGCTGAAGAGAGCAATAAGGTCTCCCCTCAGCCTCCTCTTCTCCAGGCTAAACAAGCCCAGCTCCCTAAGCCTCTCCTCATAAGGCCTGTTCTCCAGACCCCTGATTAGCTTAGTTGCCCTAACAATTTGATCTGTCTCCAAACCAGGATTTTGCAGGAATGTCCTTGAAAGTACTAGGCTTTATTATTCATAGGCACACAGTTCCACTTCATACTGTGGCTGTGGCTTCATGTAGCACTTATTTCTCACTCATCTCACTTTCACATAAACCAGCACAGCTTCCACATCTTATCAAGCCCAAGCTGCAGCCATGTATGAAGGTGGTTGGAAATCACCCTGCACACCTGCACATATAATTACTCTGGCCTATTTTAGCCATGTACCTCTGAATGAGATATGTCCATTTCTCTTCACTGCTTCTAAAAAGAGCCTCAAGAACTAACTCAGACACAGAACCTACATGGTAGACATCTAATTTTGGACCAGCTGTCCCACCTAGGATAGCAATGCAGCAGATTCCTACAAGACTCTGTTGTGAGTGAGCCAGACACACACCAGGTCCACTCTGAAAGTCATGTAGCTGTGCTGTCATGGCAGAAAGCCCAGGCTAATAAACCACACTGCTGGAGGAGTATGAGGCAATATTAAAGTGGCTACCTGACTGCTGGAAAGGAGTGAGGTAGGTAGGGCTCAGTCTGCTCTAACTGTAAACAGAGTGAAGAGGCAGCTGTCTGCACTTGCTTGTGTACCAACTCTGCATTTAGTCTTTATAAAATCTTGTGATTGGCATTGGATCTGTTTTGGATTCAGGATTTTGATTGAAGCTTCTGAATCAAGTGTCTCCTCCAAAGTGCTCATTAGGTATATTTTACTGTATTACATTAGTGCAGAGCAAGTCAAGAAGCTCATGCCTTGCCAACTAAAATGTTATCCAGTCCATGACTTAATAACTCTTAAAAGTTTTCCCAGCTTTGCTATGAAGTGTGAAAAATTCACCTGAAGCACATAATCATGCCAAAAGAACTAGAATGTAGGTATAATTATATCAGCAAAAATATCCTTCAGCTAGCATAGTTTATTTATATCAAATTATAGTTGCTTATAGCCATACTTCATATGCATCCTTGTGTACCCAGACCCTTTCCTAGAGCACACATACATCAGCAGCTATGGTATAGGTAGACATACAGCAGATGGTCACTAGAGAATACAAAGCCTCTGTTGGAGGAAGATTTCTGGGTATGCTTTTTGTGATGTTTGAAATGTGCATCTTGTCTATGGACAGATTGCACATTTTTACCAGTCTTTCTCAAGAGGATATAGGTGTAGTGTTCCTAGGGTAGATTTATGACCTATTGGGGGCTTTTTATACAGACTAATTCAGTTAAACTTTCCTAAAGGAAGAGATGTAAGCTATTCATAGCTTTTCTAGTAAACTTAAAATTAAAACAAAGTATGATTTGAGACTCAACATCCAACAATTTAACTATTTGAGGTTTCCACAAGGCTAACTAGGGCTCGATCCAAAGCCCATTTGAAGTTAGTGGGAGTTTTTCCATTGGCTTTGGTAGATGTTGGATCAGGCTTGGAGAGCCACAGAAATAAAAGGGGGAAAAAAAAGAGAAAATGTTGCCACAATTCAGTCATGAAAGTATCTGCCACTTATCATGATTTGAAACTAATTGCATGGAAAATTAGATTTATGCCCCTAAAGATCTATCCATGGAGTTTAGATTCCAGCACTTTTTTCTTTTGCAATTTAAGATATTTCATTTTCACTTTGTTAGCTCATTTTCATGTGCTAATCTCCATCTCTTCCTGTAAAAATAGTAGCTTCATCCTATAAAAGCCAAACTCAGAGCACATATTTGTGGTTTTCCAGAAAAGAAATTCAATTCCAGCTCTGTTATTGTGATAACTGTAAGCTTGGTTTTGCAGGTGAAAACAGAGAGGGCAAGAGCTGAGCAAACAACAAACACAGCTTGGATTTTGCTGCTTTTGTGTGCAGCAGCAAGCACTGACCCTTCTGGCCACCTGTGCCTGAACCCTGTGGGGCCTTGCTGTGCCATGAGCAGACACTCCTCCAGCCCTGGGAACACCCCACCACCTGGGAGACCCCACGTTGATGATCTGTCACCTACAGCCTGCCACTCCAGGAGCACAGGAGGGAGCACCTCCTGATGTCTCAGCCCCCAGTGCCCCAGCTCTGCTCTCACTTACACTCTTTAAATGACTTGCCAAACAAATAAAACATATTTTTGACCCAGCTTGGAAATGATTTTTGAAGAAAATAAAGGGATTGCACATGCCTTTCTGAGCCTTAAGAAATGGTTTATAAAAAGCAAGAAAATGAAGAGTAGAGTCTCCTTTCAATCTTGTTTTCTTGCTCAGGCAAACAAAGCTCTATTGGGTTGTTTGGGACAGATTTTCAACTTGGGCCAAGCAGGTTTGCCAACTAGTTTATTCACTATCCTAAAAATTTACTCCACTTAAGCAACCAACAAGACTCATCCTGCCATTTCCATGCTCACTATCAAAGAAGGTGAGTTGAACAGCCCTGTCTATGAGGTGCATGTGGGGGATCCAGGGTGTCCTTCTAACAAACCCTGTTACAACAGGCTCTTTGGTACACGGCCACATTCCAGTGTTCCCCTTATGAAAGGGAGACATGCAGCAGCACATCCTCCTGCACACTAACCCAGGAGCTAAAGCAGGCTGTTCATCAGGGCCCTAAACAAGGGATGGGTGCAATTGTTTTGTCTAATTTCCAACCCACTTGAATGTCATGGGTTTTAAAGTTCATCAGCCTTGCACGGTTATTTGGTTTGCATTCCTCCAAGGTGAGGCTGCAAGGGTGGGGTGGAGTAGAGAGAGGTCTTGGATGAAAAATGGGGTAGAGGAGACAAACAAAAACAGAGAGACAATGAAAACAAGAGCAGAGAGGAGGGAGGAAAACAGTTTGAAAAATGAAGCATGGCCTATAGGTATCCTCTGTCGGGCATCTTACTGTATGGGGCTGACATGTGCTTCAAAGCCAAATCCCATTGTATTTATGTCATAAGATTCAGGGCCTTAGGGCCAGCTAGGGGGTGAGAGAGGAAGAGGAAAGAGGGCAAAGAGTTAAACTTTGTAGAAATATATGTAGAAAATTATTTCTTAGCTATGTAACAAATTAGAGATGGGGTAAGGGAAAATTCAAACATTAAAAGCAAGGGGAGGAGTGATTAATTGAGATGGGAGTTTGGTTCTTGGGATGGGATTTAATTAGGAGGAGATTAGTTACATGGAAAGTCAAGGAAGGGAGAGGAATCACAGGAGAAACTTTAATGGCAAGGGCCAGAAGAAAGGAGGGTGGTGAAAATAGTGAGGATACTGGCTGGAAGAAGCCATGCTGCCTTCACTGCCAGTCACTAGTGACACCATGTCTCCTGCAAATTCTGCTCTCATGTGAACGTGTTATCAGCTTGGGGGCATCATAAGGACTCTGCCATGAAAGCTTTTTCCTCTTAATATCCATCTTCCTCAGGAAGAACAAAAGCTTGCACTTAACTAGGTGAATAAAAAAGGTGAATCTGTGGTTGCAGAAATGTGTTTTCAGATTCTAGAAAAGGAAAACTCTGACTCAGTCTCTTGAATGAGCCCTAAAAACTGGCTCCTGGTGGCTCTTACTCCCCTTCCACCACGACCTGGATTCTCGCATACAGAGCAGCGAAACGGCGTACTCCTGTTCCTGAGCCCCCACTGGAGGAAGGTAGAGGGGGGGAGACCGCAAAACCTTCTTTCTGCCATCTTCCTCTTCAACTATCCTCCTAGAGAAGCCTGGTGTGGCAGGAGCAAAGGGACACAACTGCAGACCCCACCAGGTTATCTTCTGCCCCCTCCTGTAGCCCTGGAGATTCTCTGCCTCTCCTGCCTCCCTTCCCTGAGCTGCCCCAGGGCCAGTGGAGCTCTGCACCACCCTCCTTGCCAGCCTGTACTTAGAGAGTACTTTGAGTTCCTAGCTATTATAGAAGGGCCTGGAGGTGTTGTGTGTGTTGTGGGACACGTGCATCATGCAAAACAGATCACTTTTCAATAGAAGGAGTGCCATTGGCAGCTGAAGGGGTGTTGTGAGCTAAGGAAACTCTGAAGGAACATACACCTTTTTGGCAGGCTCTGAGCAGACCTCTTGCATCACCGATGGCATTTGGCTTTGCTGAGAAGGGAGGATCAGGCACCTTGCTGCTCTATATAACCCAACCTGCAGTTTGCACTCTTCCTTGGCATATGCCTGCCCTGACTGACATCAAGCCATCAGCGCCTTCCATGGCTCTGCAGAGTGCCTGGCTACACTTTTTGTGCTACAGTTACCACCTAGCCTGTAGCTTTCTGGTAGGACACTAAAGAGAAATGACAGCAAAGTGGGTGCAGTAACAGAGCAAACATTAATGTGATAACATCCTAATTTCATTATCTGCACCTGCCTTCTATATTCACTTACCTTCAGAGATAATCCCTAGCATTTAATTTAATTTAATTTAATAAGCAGAATGGTTTGAATTGTATTTTTTAAAACAGAAAAGCATGCTTATCAGGAAGGATTTTTCAGTCTCCTGCAGCTGCAATTAAAATGTTTGCAGAAAAAAACCCCAACAAACAGCTATGTGGTAAGTTTCTGAAGATATACTTGTGGTCTGCATTGTTTTGCAAATTCAAAAAACCCACCACTCTCACCTCACATGATAAAACCTGACAGACGAGAGGATCTACACCAGATGCCTTCCACAAATTCTCCTGAGCAGAGGTCTGAAAGCACTTCATTGTTTTTCATTTGGCCTCTTGAATGAAACTCTTTGAGAGGCCAAAAAAAAATGACACTGCAGAGAAACTCTCCCTTTCCTTTGTCCTGCTTGATTAACAGGTATATGCATACTGTTATCTGCTGGGCTCTTGGTGCTTTCTGGTTTTGACATTTCTGTGACTTCAACACAGGAAGAACAACTTTTTTTTTCTTTTTTTTTTAAATCATCCATCTTTACATAGAAATCAGAGAGCCTGGCTAAAGTCTGTCTTTAAAAGTGAAGCCATGATAGGGAATCCTGCTGTGGCAGGGGGGCTGGACTGGATATCTTTTGAGGTCCCTTCCAACTCCTAATATTCTGTGATTCTGTGATGTAAAGCTCTACAATTTGCTAAATAAAGTTATTAACTAGCAGTAAGAGAGACAAATTTAGGAGTGTCTCCATGTTACTGTTACAGTTGCCTGAAACCTGGCATCACTGTTCCATGCACAGCACCTACAGACAGTGTGAGGCTGTGCCCGCCACAAACCTCATGCAGCTGAAAGGTATCATTCCAAGGAGGAGGAGAAAGGCAAGGAATCCTGGTCACAGGTGGGAAGCTGAGACACCCAAGGATGCAGTGTAAGTCTGTGTCAGCAAAAAAACCCATGACAAACCCTCTGAGTTCCTTCTCAGTGCATTTAGCTTCAAGTTGTGTCTCTTTTTTTCCACTTTAATGTTTTGAGGGTTTAGCAGCAGGAATACTACCAAACACTTTGACATCCTAAAAGCAGACCTGAGAAATCATGAAAGCTATCTGATTATGTTTTCTGCAGCCCATGATAACTCCTGGAGTTATTTTTTGACCAAAGCCATTCCCTCAGACTGACTACTTGGCTCCTCAAACAAGCAGAGGTTGCTTACTGCTGCCCATTCTGCCTGCTTCCTATTTCTCACAGCAATCACTGAGGATCACTCCTAGCCTACCAGGATGTGTCTGTGGCATCATTCCAGGCAAGTAAACAACACTGGACAGTTTGGGAATACCAGACCAGGAAAGGTTTAGAAGCACCATCATGGGCTGTCTCCTTCATTGTGTTAGCAACTGAACCACCCAGTGCTTGTTTCCTCCAAATAGCAGCCCTGTAATTGTTTCCTCTTGTCTAGTTCATTTTTAGAACTGTTTTAATTTCGCCTATTGTTGACCCTGCTAGTTTAGTCTATTAAACTTTACATACACATGGAAAAAAATAACAGCACCTAATTTCCTGCCTTCCATTAGCCTCAAGAGTAACTCTCAGGGCAACACACATAAGGAACTGGGAAAGATATATTTTAAGCTGTGATACTACCACAGTGGCAATTTAGAAGATACAAAAGGGCAGCTCATCCCGTATGTTGTTCACTCATGTCGCACACTCTGTGGGACAGTAAGTTTAGTCTCAGCTCAGATGGAGATGCTGCCCAAGGACTGACTTGCTGCAGCATTAAATTACAGATGTATTTGTTTGCTCTGGTTTTATTTCATGCTTCCTTTCTTCCTCACACACACACACAAAAATCTAGGCTCTTAGTTAAATGCTTGGGAGATGCTTCTGTTACACTACATAAATTTTGATCTAAACTGTGAACATTTCCTTTAATATGTGTTCTTATTTCTGTGTTTGGTGCAGTGTGCTGTCTGTACCCCAAGCCATTTTGAATTTTGCCTGATCTCCCAACAATCTTCATGTCACTCTGTTGTCAAGTTTTAACAGTGTACTGGCATAATGGTGCTTCCTAATAGCCATCCTGTGCTGGAAAGGAGACCTCATTTTTTTTCATGCACCTAATGGCTTTCATGTGAAAAGACAACTGAGTTTGTCTCCTATAGGCTTTGGGTTGGGTCATGGTTACTGAAGATCTGAGAGTCTCTTGACAGAGCTCTGTCTGCATCCTTACCTGGACTTATCCATACAAAAATGCCCTCCTAGATGACTTCCTGGTGACCTTCAGCACTTAATGGCACAGAACAAGAATATACTGAAGTATCTGGCTCACACCAATGCTAAGTGTCTATTGCTTAAGTAGAACAATGTTCAGGCCAGGGTGCCAGGAATTTCAGCCTTGCAATAACCCACACCACAGGCTGAAGAGCCTGGGTCTGGAGGAAGGGGACTTCACAATGCTGGGTGAGGTCCCTAGGGGGCTGAGTGGAGAGAGGTGAGCACCCAAGAATGAATTTCCAGCTGTCATACTCAATATGATAGGACTTCTGAATCAAACTATAATAAGCACTGGGGAAAAAAAAGGGGAGTCAGGAATATTTTTCTCTTGCTTGGATTTAGCACCCTTGTGAAACTGGGCTTCAGAGCCTCAAATGCGTTTCCTCACTCAGGGAAGCAATGGATTTCCTTCAGCTTGGACAAGGAAGAAAGCACCCATGCTCACCTTGTGCATGATGCCATAGTCTCCTCATCCAGGAAGCAGGAAATCTGGCTTGTATCCTCAGCCTCAGAGGGCTTGACTCCAGAATTCCCACAACCCAGAAGAGCTCTGTTACCACCAGATCAGTACTTCTGGGAGAGGTAAACCTCCACCCTTCCTGCTGGAGATGAGTCAGGGTGAGCTACAACAGGTCAAGCCAAAGGTCCAAAAGGAGAGTAAATAAAAAAGCACCTGATGCTGTGCTCTCCTGAGGAGGGCATGCAGCAGGGGAGATGGGGTGTTCCCATCTTCCAAAGAGCCTTGGATACAAGGTCCCACAGCAGACAGCCCTGGCAGCAGTAGTTCACTAAGAACCTTCTTTCTCTGTTTGGAGAAATGACTCCAAAGCTAAAGCGTTTTGGTTGCAAACATTTGGGTTGCAAACATTATAGCTGGTTTTGTTTTCTTTTCCCAAGTAAAATCTGGTTTCAGTTAACGTCACATAAAAATCCTGGAAGAAGCTGTAAATTTTAGGGATTTATTATACTTAAATGAGCAAGCACATAACATAGAGACAGAAAGAGCAGGAGATGATATATGATACATTTATATACTTAGCTCTTTTGTTGACAAAGTGATTGTATCATCAAGAAGAACTGTCATGACTGGCAACTTTAATGACTTTCTCTTGTATACAGTAAGGTGACAAGAAATACATAAAAACCTCTGTCTTTGCTTTTCTATGCATAATTCTCTTTTTATCTTTTCATGTCTTGTTGCTTTCCCAAAACCAGAAGGTGAATTGAAGTCTCCAGCTCTTTTCAACCACATTTCCCTGATCCAAATTTGATTTCTATTTTTGTATTTAAAAAGCAACACAAAAAAAAAGGGCCATGAATGCATAAAAATAACCAAGGTCAAGTTGATGTGCTCTCTGTCAGGAAAGGCACAGATGGAAAAGAAGGACTCCTGTCTCTGCTATGTTTGATGCACCCACTGCTGGAAGCATGGTTCAGTTGCAGGGAGGACACTTAGCACCATTAGCTGGGAACAGAAAAATGATTGTGTCACTGCTTTGGTTAGGAAATGCAGCAAGTTTCATTCATGCCTATACAGGCTGCCCAGCACTCTTTGGTTTGCTGCAGCTACAGGCTGTATGGTATTTTGAAAACATAGTTCCAAAAATATCTCCATGGAAGACAAAAGAACACTTCTTTCATATTTGCCAGGGGTATTGTTGCCAAGCTCTGGTTCCATGGTAATGCATGTGCATTTCTGAGAAATGGAGATTTATTTATTTCTATTTCAGGATGCTGCATTAATTTATCATAAATTATGAATCATGTGAGAACAACATTTAATTGAAGTACAAGATGAAATCTAATAGCTCCCAAATGCATTGAGCTTCCTTCTTCTGTGTTTATCTCACAAAATATTTCTAAATACTAGTGTATACTTCTTCCAGTCTTGGTACTTAAATGAAACTTACTACTCAAGATGGCAATGAATTCTAAGTCAACTCTGAACACAGAATTTGCTGTTATCAAGGAATATGCTAGCAAGAATAGCAGAGTGTTCCAGCAGTGAAATAAAAATCTGGAAGCTTTACACTATTTTGAAACCAAATTCATGAGAAGTCATATCAAAATAGGGACATAGCATGTTTTTAACTTCATTGGAACTGCATAGCTCTTAAGAAAGCAAGTCTTCTTGAGCTCTTCATAAAGACAATTGATAACAGGTAGATATTTCAGCTGTCTGAAAAATTACAAGTCTCAGATGAACTGCAGCTCTTTAAGCACTCCTGAAACTCCAGTGCTTTATCTATCATCCTGAACAGCCTGAGTGATGTATCACCCAGAGCAGAGTGACAGTGCTCACTAACATTCCCGATGTAGAAAACAAGAGGAAACTTAATCCTAAAAGGATCCTGAGAACAATAGTTGCCAGACTTCTTAATTTTCAAGGATGGGAGAGCTACTGGATGCTAATTTGGGTCTGTCTGCACGCTGCTGCTTAGAGATCAATGCACAAGGAAAAAATCCATTTATCAAGGCTTGGTTTGCCTGTTACTGTGCCTTAAAAGTAAATACATGACAGCTTCTCTCTGCTTTCTGTGCCACTTGATGACTACAAGAGCCCTCTGCACGTGCCTCAGGATGTTATATAGCCTGTGCCATGATATCATAGCCGGTGCTGTGTCACTTGAATGCCTTTCAGTGCATCGAATGACACAATGAAGTGAAGCAGAAAAACTGTTCTGACGTCTCTCAATAGGAAGCATTTATCTCTGTTCCATCAGTGTTAATAGACTTGCAAAGCACTGAGGACTCTGTAAACATTAAGTGAAGAGATCTTTAGCAGACAGTCACTCTTTACACTAAGTACACCTGTTCATAGTATAAATGTTCAATAAATAATACATTTTAGATGCCCACACTGTGAATATTAACAATGACACTTACCTTTGAATTCACCTGTCTATATAACTGAAAGAAATTTATATTTAGCAGGCTAAAAATATTTATGGCATTACACAGTGAAATCTCTACTTGCCCATATTGGTTTGCCTTACTTTATTCCAGTATGTGCTTTAGAGTCTCACAGCTCAATCACCAGAAGTTTGCAAGTAATTGTAACCTATTAAGTGGCACAGTTAGTGTCTGAAGTGTTCTGTAGTGTGGCAGATGGCCACAGAGCTCTGGCAAGAGACTCTCAGATCTTCAGTAACCATGACCCAACCCAAAGCCTATAGGAGACAAACCCAGTTGTTGTTGCCTTTTCACATGAAGGCCATTAGATGTATGAACAACCACAGTTAGTGGTTGTTTTCTCATCCTCTCCACAAGGGGAGAGGCACACAGTGAATTGTTTTGTTTTGGTACAGAGTTTTGGCTTCTTTTTTATTTTGCCTTGCTTTTTTTTTTTAAATATACCCATTACTATGTGGAATCTAAGACTGCCCCACAAACTGGAGCACAGAGAACAGTCCTAAAGGGATGCTGAGCACATGTACCCCACATGTCTCTATCTACCACAAGCCATGTATTTATAAGCATACCACAGAAAAAAGATTTGTGAAGATTCTTGCAGAGACTATGTAGTGCCACAAGAAGGGAGTAAAAGAAGTGAAGATCAGTGACAACATCCTGTTTATGTTTGCTGTTTGGCTTGCTCACAGCATTGCAGGCAATTATTTATTTGCCCCTCTGTAAAGAAGCTCCTGCTGCCTCCCAAACACTTGTGCACCTCACCAATATGGTGTGTTCCTGATCCCAAATCTGATTATTACTTTGTGCTCCAGGTTGGAACACCACCACATCTTGCATGGTATCCTTGGTCTTACTGTAGATGATAAGTATGACTGCAGAAGGAAGTGAGAATACATTATTTTAAAACCAAAACATACTAGAAGCCAAGTTTAATATCAATATCAATAAGCTGCCCTTGTTTTGCTTGCTTGGTCTTTTTCAAATGTGAAATATTCTTTGGTCAGGCATAGGATGCCATAGATTTTTCCCAGTGTTTGTGTTGTGTTGCAGAAAAACGGTTTAGCAAAGCAAGGGAGAGAAGAGGTTGTTATTACACCTCAGCCACACCTGTGTGCTGATGTGACAGTGCACATGACACTCTCTATTACACACAGAGCTAAGACCAGGGACACGAGGTCTTCCCCTTGTCTCTGCAGACAGCAGTTTAATCTGCACAGGACTGATGTCTGTGAGCAGCAAAACCTGTCTTCCATTCACCTGCCAGTTACCAGGCTGATGCCCCTTATCTGAATAGGTGTCAAGGAGGTTCTGTTAACAGCAAGCACTCCCAGAAGTGAAACTCCTTTTGCTGGCATGTCTGTGAGAAAACCCACAGGAAAAGGACCACCTTGTGGCCCCTCAGCCCTAGACAGAGCTCTTGCAGCTGGGACAGTTCCCTCCTTTCAGAAAGGAACTTGAGCAGGACTTCGTGTCCTAAAGGTATGTAGCAAGTTGCTTTTCTACCCTAAGTCCAGTTCCAGCTCAGTGAAGTTTCTTAGTGCAGTACATACTCTTTAGTGCCTGATAGATACACCATGTAACTGTCTGTTATAGCAGCAATCTGAACTCGCATTCCTCCAGCTCTGCAGGTCCTTCTGAAGTAATTTGCACTGCAAACACAGATACTTTTCTGTTACTGAAAACACTCCTTTCAAATTTCCTTGTCACCACGACAAAATGGCTTCAAACAGAAAAATCCTTTTAAAACAAACAAACAAAGGAAGGGTCACGAAACCTCAAAAATAACAATGCCACAGGTCTATTTTGGTAATTCTCTTGGCAGAGCAATATGGAAGCTTCTCTCAAATGAACTGCTTCCAAGTTTCAAGGGAACAGGTCATAAATAGGTTGCTCAGGAAACTGAAAACGTTTGGGTACGATAATGAGAAAGTAGTTGATTAAAAGCAAACTTTGAATTTACCTATCTGATTAAATTACAGGGGGCAGTGGACTTGCATGTTTCTTTTTCTTAACCCTTTAAGTTGTTGTGTTGGGGTTTTTTCCTCCTAAATTAAGTCTCCATCGTTTCCTTGGTGGATACTTTATCTCCGGAGCCAGAGATAGCCTTTGAGCCAGGCAAGTTGACGACCCAGCACAATAAAGGACATAGAGGTCTTTGTGATGACAACAGGAAAAGCTCAAGGAAGAAAAGAGAGTGGTGCTGAAGGATGTGTGCCAGAGAGGGACTGGGGAGGGAGGGGATGTCGCAGTCAGAGAGGGAAGAGGGTGAACGAGTCCTGGAAATCACTGTTATTTCAAGAGATGCCACAGATAGGCAGAGAGCAGACTACAGAGCGTGGCCGCTGACCTTTCAGGAGCTTCATGTTACAGCAGCCATCAGCTGCAAGCACCGACAGAGCTGGTCCATCTTCAGACGGACCTGAGCCACCCCCTCAGTGCCTCACTGCGACTCCTCTCACCCTGACGGACGACACTCCCTTTCCACAGCATCCTATTTGAAACCCTTGTGCACCTCCCAATTATTCAAGCAGGCTGCTGTCGCTCAGCAAAGAGCTGGCAAAAATTAGAGGTCACAGAACAGCAGCAGGAAAGGACGTTTGGATTTCTTCACCAAAACATTGCAGTTTATCTTTAATCATTGTAAAAGAAAGTAAAATGGATGTCTGAAGCATTTCCAACTTTCCTTTTCTTATCAGAGGGAAAATATGCATAGGAATGATTCCATCAACAGGAAATCATTCAAAAGGGACAGAAATTATATGGGAAGACTTTCTCTTCCTTTTCAAAACCTTTTCTTCTGAAGAAGAAAATAAGTCTACAGATTTTCTACTCTTTTTGGCAAAAATATGGAAAAATAGGCATTTCTCAGTTTGGGGTTTTTAGTGTGGGGTTGTTTTTGTTTGGGTTTTTGGTTTTCTATTTTAAATGTTACCTAAATAAGAAAGATGAACTTTCTTCTGGCCATCTCTCCCTATATATGTATATTAAACTGGGAAAATATAAAAACTTATTTGTGTTGTAAACACCTTTACATTAGTCATAGAAGGAAAATGGCACATTTTAATTTGTCATGTTATTAATAGCAAAAAAACTACATTACTCAGGATGCTTTCTCCCAAAGGGTCCTAAAGCACTTAAAAAAGCAACTCTAAAGGATACAGTGATGTAATATTGACATTCAGTCATTCTTCTGCTGAAACTAAGGACCTTGTAGGCAGCAACACCACCAGTTATTTAAGACAGGAAGTGAAATAGATTTCATTTAATCACAGGAATAATGTATGTAGCTAGAGTAATACTTTGATATGGCAGTTGGGCACGTCACACATTTAATAGCTGTGTTATTGTGACAAGAGCTATGCAATTCTCCATAGCCCAAGTGGTCAACATAATTTAATCTGAATGATGGCATCTTTAGCAGTAGTTGAACTACCCTAAACATCAGTTAGGACTGAGTCATTGCTGACTCAGAGGGGATATGCTAACATACTAACTACAAACATCTTTCTCTACACAGTGTGTTACCTGGACGTTGGCTCTTCAAAGCAGGATCCTGCTTGAACTTACTAGTTCTGAGTACTGAATTGGAGCTAGTACAGAGAATGTGAAAGCCTCTTTCAGAGAACTGCATTTACTGTTCATCCTTTGTTTTCTATTCTGACCTAATTAGGCTGCAGAACAAAACCAAACCAGAAAACTAGTGCAAGTTCTGCAAGGTTTCACCACACATTTTATTGTAGTCTGGATGTATCCTCAAAACACCTAACTTCCTGTTTTCCAGAAGATTTTTACAGTTTGCTTTCTTTAAAAGTGGGATAAATAGCAGCATAAATCTTCCAGCTTGACTTGCTCAAACTTGCATGTGACTGACCACCTCCAGTGAATACACACACCGGCACTGCAGAAGGTACCACATCAAGAAGGCGCAGTGCAGCTTTTTGTGAACTCAATAAAAAGCCTGTTGTGCTTGTTATTTGGAATCTTTTTGTACCTTTTGGTCATCCCCTTGTCCTGGAATGGTTTCCTGAGGTATGTGAAGTAGTATGGCCTCTTAGTTACCTCCCCCAGCCCGTTTTGTGAGAGTAAGACAAGTTAATTGTGCTTGACGATATGGATGACCCTTTCAAGTCATGTAAAATGATACTGCTCTGCTTATCACAGGTAGATAACCATTAATATTATGTGTACTGCCTATGGGAATAGAAAGGATCTTGTTTGTTTTGAATGTTTTCAAAGGTAGGAAACAAAGGGTCCTGTGGGGACATCAGCACACAGCAGACAGTGCAGCCATAGAAATAGAAGTTAAAAGACAGGAACCTGCAATAAAAATGGGTGAAAGACAAAAACTTGGCTGTTTCTTTCTACTAAAGCTAAGACATTTCACTGAGGTGTACAGCAGTGTCATATTTAACTCAAGCAGAGCTCCTGGCCTGAGCTCCTTCTTGGTCAGTCACTATTTTTACCTAATGAAATCCTCAATTCTTACTCATTTTTTAACTGGGTTCATCCAGGTTCACAAAAACTCTTAAAATAATATGCATGTCTCAGAATCTGGACAAGAAATCCTTTTTTCCAGATGAGACCCAAAGAAAAGGGGTGTAGACCCTGAAACTTTTGCATCATTGTAACATTAATCATTACAGCTTGGGAGCACAGGTCACACTTCTTAAATCTACCTATAAACATCACATCTCAGTACAAGGGTTTTTCTTTGCAACCATGTGCACTCAGCTTATATTCAATAGAGGGGCAAGGCAGGATGAAGAAGAAACTAGTCAGCTGGGTAAGTGATGGGAGGATTTATGAGCTTGACTTTATATTGGTAAAATATATAATAACCATAGAACAGAATTTTCAGCTTAATTCAGCTTTCTGAGAGCAGTGGACTTTTAAAAAAGCCACACCACACATCCCTAAAAAGCCTGAAAGTAAAGTGTACTTATTTCCTTGTAACATGCAACTTGTATTACACTCTGCAGAGTCCCATTTTTAAGTCAGTGGGAAATGTCTTATTAGCTTGAGCTGGCTTTGGATCAAGCTTTTGCAGGGTTTGAAAAGGCATTTCAGGGGTCTGAAAGCTTCAGAAAGCTTCAGTTTTGAGAGCTGAATATAATAGATTCTAGTGCTATTTTAAAGTTGTATAAAAAGCACTATGTTATTTGTGATAAAACACTATGCTAACAAGTATCAGGTTTATAGTTCATTTGGCTCATTTTGTGTTATCT
Organism: Galbula dea; assembly: GCA_013399015.1. Classification (NCBI taxonomy): domain Eukaryota; kingdom Metazoa; phylum Chordata; class Aves; order Piciformes; family Galbulidae; genus Galbula; species Galbula dea. The sequence continues at coordinate 94,765 of VWZX01009193.1, read as the reverse complement.
ATAAAACAAGAATATAAAGTATAGAATTCCCAGGTAGGCAAAGAGCTGGCTGAGGAAAAGGATCTCTCAACAGAGCTCAGTGGAAACTCTATGTGTCAGGGAATAATGGAGATCCCAGATCCCTATGCCTCAGTCATTTGGAATAATTAGGGGCTCTTACTAAGGGTCAGATCATCTCATTGACCTCTAAGCTTTCTGATCTTCAGGAACTGCCTCAAAACAGGCAAAAATCAGACAAGAGGGAAATATCTGCCTTTTTAAGTGAGTTTCCAAGAAATCAGAAAAAGATATGATTTCTCTGAAGTTAATTAAAAAATCTAAAGGTTTCATTTTTGAAGGACAACAGGGGCCAAGACTGAGTAAAAATGTAACGTATTTCTTACATCCTTCAGAGAAGAAATACATTTTTAATATGATTTTAAAGGAAGATTACTGTTGCTAGCTATAAAATAACACCTTTTTAAGGGCATATATCTTCATATTTTGGCATTTGATTTTCAAGGTGGAAAAACTGTCAGTTTGAAATTTCTTGGTAAAACAGGAATTTAGGGGGAAGCCATCAGAGTCATGAAGCTGAATTGCTTTGAAAATACTACTGAAATATCACAATATTAGTTACCAGGTAAATTTGACACAACAAGTAGACACAAATAAAAAATGTGGGGGTAATAAAATATGCCACGTAACAAAATTTCATTACGATGGTGAAGTGGGAACACATGGGTGAGTCAAAAGTTTCAGCACATATTTATCCTGCAAATAGGGTCATAGAATTGCTTTGAATCTTAGTGATTTCAACAAAAGACCTATCCTTCTTTTTTACCAAAAGTAGAAAATCTCAGCATCATGGTGTTTGAAACACTTTCACAGCACCTCTGTTAACAAAGAGACATAAAATCGATGCTGAAGCTGAAAATGAATGTTTCATCAGTGTTACAAACAGAAATAACATGAAACACTTGTTAATGAACAGTATATCTTCACTTGATTTATGTAAGGTTGCAAAAAAAATATCACAAAGGATCACAAAGGGCAATAAAATTCAGCATTGATACTGCTGCTGCATTTGAGAATAACTTCTTATACTGGCTACATGATTTTAGTTCACTTGTAGCATAAGACACTAAAGATGTTGTCTTGAAAGACAACCAACCATTGTATACTCATATTTTAACCTGCATTTTACAGAACAAACGGATCTTCTGACTTCCATTGGACACTTGCGATACTGCTATGAAACATCTCTGTAATATGTTGCATGAAAGCTTCCTTCCTCTCAAAAAAATCTGCCACAGCATGCTTACCTTCTGCTCATAAAATAGAACAGTAAACTAGCAACTGCAGGAGAATAAACAACTTCTCTGCTTCTCTGAGAAATTCTCAAAAAGGAGAAGTGCCAGAAACATCATGAAATCCCTTCACCCTGCTACTGCTCTTGAATTTATGTAGAGGGTACTAAGATTCCAAAGATGCTCATGTACCCACTCTCTCCAAAATTATTATACTTGTTAGGTACCTAAATACCTTGAAGTATTTAAGACTTACACTGCAGTGAAATGCTGTAGTGTGCAATGCCTATGCAGACAGGAGTGCTCTTCCCAATTCATTCTGCAATGGTAAAAGGAATGCTTGGTCACTTTGTCAGTCTGCAGTAAAACTCCTCTTTAAAGCATTTTTCATGTGAGCTTTCATTTCATCTACATGAAAATCCTCAGCTATTTTGCTGAATCTTTTAGGAAAGGATCTCTTGACCTATGTGGAAAATAATTTGCAAGGAAACACTGTGAGCATAAATTTTAGAGCTCTCATAAAACATTATGCATGGGACAAGTGAGGCTATATTACATAGCAAAATGGACTCTGTCCATAGAGTTATCAGTTAGGTTAGTGGTTAATATGTAATCTTCAATCTACAAACCCTGAAAAATGAACTCTCCGCACTCCATATCACATTGAAGAATGTGTAGGCATAGTCACTTTCCATGATCTCCTGGCTTTATCTCTGGTTCTCTTCAAAATCATGCTACAAAGCTAATTTAGTAGGGGGAGGGTTATTCTAAAAAACTACTAAAATACTACTAGTAGTAAATTACTTTTCATGTTAAAAAGCTACTTTTATACTTTAATAGTTCTCTCACAACATGCAGTTTTATTATAGCACTTTTACCTGGATAGAACACTGAAAGAATTCTGTTTCCCTCAATTATAGGATCCAAAACTGTGACACATAAATATATGAACATCTAGATGATGTATTTTACTTAGCTTAGTCAAGGATCTAATACATCATCTTATATAAGATTCTTACCATTTTAACAAAATTGATCAAGCAAAGTGCCACTAAATTTAAGATTTGGTATTGGGTTGGGGAGGGCTTGATTTTTTGGTTGGTTGGTTGGTTTTGGTGTTGTTGTTAATACCTATTTTAAAAGCTAAGCTGTATTCTACCAGCCAAACCTCTATGCCAAGCTTGATTCAAATGCTGAGAATTTTTACTGCATTCTCTTCTCCTCACAAACCATGGTATAGATGAAGGTGGTGCAGAGTTATGCAGATACCTTTATTACTATTTTCTTTGTTCCTACTGTACACTAGAAGTCCAACAATAATATTGTTTGTGCTAGGTAAGAATGGATTTGGCTACACAGTTGCCTTTAGTATCATCCATACCCAGAGGAAACTGTTACTCAAGCAGAAATGCAACACATACATTGTGTTCCCTAAAAACCCTAGATACAGACTTTTTCCCTAAATTAAAACCCTGCTCCCTAAATAAAGACCCAACAAATCCTGCCTAAGAAGAAACTACGGAAGCAACTGAACTTTTATTGAACCTTAAAGTTTTGGCTTATCTCTTGGGCAATGGCTGGGCTGGTTCTTATTTATATCCCTATTTAAAACAAGCAGATTAATTCTTGAGTTTGCTTTCAAATTTAGTCACACATGGAATGTCTTAATTGTTTGTTAAAGGAACAGCAGGTTGTGGTCAGGGTCAAATGCCCCTGTGCTCAACAGGTTTTAACTTTGCATAATACCAGCTCTCGAGGCTATGATAAGCAAGGAAAGCAAACCTAGAGGAAGATCTTCGTGCTGTGTGTGAGGGAAGAGCTGAGTGTGCAGGTATGAAAGGACAGGGGAAAGGGAGGAGGGGACCTGAATTCATAAGACTAGGAATTTTTCACCATACAGGACAGCATAGTGCATGCATGTCAGGGGGTATGGGACTCTGCAAGATTAGAAGTAAAACAATGCAAGATGTCTCCACTGCAGAGTGAAGTTGGACATTGGTTAAGGCATATGGGCTGGAAACCTGGTTCTGTGTTCACTCCTGCTAGTAACTCATCGCCAGCTTTGTAGGTGCAGGCTAGACAGCAGACCTGCTGATGGTCCTCCAGTACTGCCATTCCAGAATTCTCTGTTTTCCTAGACCAGATGGGGTCCTCCCTCAGTCTTTGGAGAAGGATCTTCAAGTAGTTTGCTCTAACATAGCATAAGGCATCATGAGATTTCTGCTCACATATGGTGAAGGCATCCTTTAGAGGTACACAAGGAAAGGTGAAGGCCTGGTGGAGTGACAGAACCATGAGGTACCACAGGGGACCTGCCTGTTGTCTATCAGCTGGACTTGTGCAGTCATGAGATCCACAGGCTGGTTGGGTGGGTTCTAAGGCAGATTCCCAGGGAGCTGAGAGATGAAAGCTCTCTTCATCATTTCCTTGCTTTCCTTCCAAACCTGATCTTGCCCATTCAGGGATTTACTATGATGAGGGTTCAAGTAGTTGGATGGCAATTGGGAAGATATGGACAAATCTCTTTCTATGTGACCTGTGAAGTGTCAGGCTCAGATGTAGTGTGCCCTGTGATCACTAAGCTCCTCTCTCTGCTAGTGAGCAAATCCTCTTTAAAAAGAGAAATTAGCAAGAATACATAAGGGGGGCTCAACCTCCCCTAGCTGTGGTGGGCTGTAGGAAGTGGATGGCTCAGCAGGCAAAACATTTGCTCCAGCCCAGTAAGTTGGCACAGCATCTGTCTCGCATATCAGGCAGCCTCCAGGGAAGAAGAAAAGAGTTATCTTAACACAATCAACCATGATTTCAGCTCTGTGCTCTTCTACAAGGAGAAAAGGGAAGAATCTCCTGTGTTTGGGACCAGGGGACTAATTCTGTTTGGTTTCCCTTGGAGAAGAAGACCAATTGCCAACTTTTCCACTCCCTGGAACGGGGAGGGCTGGGTTTATTTATTTTCAGCACCCAACAGGAAATGAGGCTGTTAGGTTTATTATTCTGAGGCTAGAAGGCCAGTTCAGTTTCTTTAGTAGGTGTATGGGCACAGTTACTAAATTTACTACCCTTTTTCCAAAGGCTTGAGCCTTACAGCAAGCTTCTAATTCCCACTACTTGATGCCCAATGTGTCTTTGGCTGAAACCTGTCAGCTCAAATCGTAACCTGACAGCACAAGCAACGACCTTACATAGGCAGCAACCTTCAGTTAGCTCCAGTAAAAGAGAAATCCTAAGGGATGTGACTCAATGTGTCTGTCTCCATGTGCCTGTGTCTGTATGACACCGAGCGCAGCGGTGGAGTCGGTGAAGGGCAGTAGGTGCACAAGTGAATAAGAGGGCTGGTTCACAGCAACATGCCAGTCTCCTCCAAAACAAAAAAGAAAATCCAGATAGCATTACACAAGAGAAAGGTACATTTCTTTCTCTGATCTCTTTAGTGCTTGGAAGATTTAGATAACATGCCTATCATGAAGCAAATGGAGACATTTTGCAAGTTTTACCTGGTGTGGTAACAACTGTTACCCTTTATACCTCTGCAAATAGCCTGAAGTTTGCAAGAGTAAGGACATAAATAAAGTGAACAAACACAGCCTAACTCCAAATACCTCTTGGCTTTTCACATACATCTTTAATTAGATTATAAGGATGGATTTTTGTGAGGTTGTAATAAAATACAATTATTTAAATATCTGAACAAAGTAGTCATACAGCCAAAATAAATTACCATCATATTTTTAATTGCTGAAGTAAGTTTTGGTAGGAGGGAATGAATAACGTTAAAAGATTTAATTACTGAATTCAGAGGGGAGTTATTTACAGCACCAACATCAACAACATAACAGCTAACATAATTAGGGATCAAAAAAAGCCTACTACAACACTAACATCTAATTAGAGTTCAAAGAAAGTCTACCAGGCAAGCAAGACCCTTCTTGCAGAAGACAATGTGGTCTCCCAGTCTTTAATTCTTGCTTTTCTCTCTTTTAAGTTTCTTTCCTAAGTATTTTTATTTCCTCTAGAATACTTAATCATGCAATTAAATAATTTTTGTGAGGGATTAAATAATCTGCATCAGTAGCCTGTTAGTTCTGCAGAAGCTAGACATCAGAAATGGTTGATGAATATTAACTTTACAATACGACTACATGGGAAAGGAATGGGGCAAGGGGAAACAAGACATGTTACAGTAATTTAGCACAAATGATGACTTAATTTTTTTTTTCCTGAAATACATAAAGTGCCCTTCTGACCTGGAAAATTTCAGCAGTGCTTTGGAATAGTAGGTCTGCAAAGTTAGAGGGCAGAGGCCTTGTTCTGCCTTAGCCTTGTCCTGTGCCTTTTGATGACTCTCAGGCATGTGCAGGGGTTAGAGTAGGACTCCAGCCAAGAGGTAAAAATTAATTAGATTAATTAGATACAATGGATTAAAGAAAAATGTGTCATACTTATTTCTGCAATTTCTCTGACTTGCTCCATATTTCCTGGCCAGGGTTTCTCCTCCACTCAGGCTGAAACTTTGAAATTTCCAAGTCAAGAGAAATGTTAACTTTGTTCTAATAGGTATTGAATCTTTGCAATTTCAGTTCCTTTGAAATTCCTGCATATTCCTCCAGGAGAAGGAAATAAAATACATATTTTCAGTAACATTGTCATAACTTAAGCAACTTAAAATTCATCTCCAAAAGGGACTATTTCCCAGGAATAGCTCTCCAGGAGCTTCCTTTTTCACACTCTGAAAAAAACTGGTTGCTGGTACATGACAAGTGTTGCATGCACAATGATGAGCAATATGGCATTATTTTCCTCCATGTCCCTGAATGTTGAGCCACCTGATATTTTGTGGCTTTTATTTTGATCACAGACATTAGATCATAAATGCATCACGCATCTCTACCATTTGGGCATGTGTGGAAATGGCAGAGTGAAGCCCTCGTTAACATCTGAATTGCACAGGCCCTGTAGTACTGGAAATATAGAGATTTCACATTCAGCTACACAAAGGTTGCCAATGCTTTATTCAGTTACAGGACTAGGTTTAACTCATACTCCTTTAGAGAAGAGGCTAAACTTATCCCTGAATGTTAAAACAAACAAAAAAACCCAAAACCAAACAAAAAAACCAAACCAAAACAAACACCCAAACAAAAAGCAAAAGCAAACAAAACCTGGGTTCTTCACAAATGTAATTATTCAGTGTCTACCAAAATTTGTCACCTTTCTTACAAAGCACTTCTAGAATTGATTTTTTTTCTTTCTTCTTATTTTTGTCTCCACTGTGGAATTGTAGTGGTAATATTTGAAATGAATTGTTATACTGGATGGCTAGAGAACTTTTGTGTGTGATAACCTTGCACATTGCCCAATGTAGTTTGAATCTCAGATGCAGTGGTCACTGAATTACACAGTTTTGTTTCTTTCTTTTTCCCATGTATTGAAAGGTTCTTCTCAAAGGCATGTGCAAGTCTCACCTGGAATCATATATCTGGTGCTCTAGCTCTAAAGTTTATTTTTTCTGCAGGGATCTATAGTTTCTATAGTGTTAAAACCAAATGTTTTCTGAAGCAATAGAAAACTTTATTTGTAAGCTATTTGAACACATGTATTTGAAATGCATTAAGCATGGGTACATGTTGACTGCAGAAGAAATTTCTAGATGTGGAGTCTTTTAAAAGAAGTTGAAACAGTTTTCCCTTCCAAGAAAAATAAATCAGATCCCTGTGTTTAGTGTATTTCAAATTCTGTCAACAAGTCATAAGCTATTAACAGGAAGCTGCCTCCTGTTTTGCCTACTGCCAAGATTAGAGGTGACATTCCTACTCTCTTGAAATCAGTGACAAAACTTCCTGTGACTTCAGCAGGGAGAAGATTTCATCTAAAGCAAGAAAATTATTATCCTTACCTTTTCAGAACTGAAAAGAATAACAAGACTCCTTATAATTCATATTTATCTCCATTTCCAGACACTGCCATGTAAGAATTATTTATACTGCCATCCTTTTTACTATATAGGTTATCTTAGTTGTTTTTGATGCTTGAAGGCAGGAATTAGCTTATGAAGTATTTTTGCAGCACAAAACAAAGCCAACAACGAATAGTTCAGAAATGGAAAAGCAAACACATAAAAATAAGCTCTTCTCTTTACATTTTATTAATGTGGATTAACATATAACAAGCAGAATAACAACAAAGTGTCAATTAAATAAAAATTAGTCATCAGCTTCTTCTACAGTCAGAATTTTGTTCACTCTTCACTTCACAAAGAAGGTCATTGCAGAAGGGAAAGATGAACCTAAACCACCTTAACTGTCATCTGTCTGAAAAAATTCCTGCAAAGAAAAGTTATTTTTAATTGAGTGTAGTTATACTATGATATGTGTTGATACTCACATGTCAGTTTAGATATGTTTATCATACCATAATCATGGTTAGATTGCCTACCTGATGAAATACTTTGAAATACTACTCTGTTATTGCTATTCCATACTAACTCCCCATGTGGACATCCCTGCCTCACTTAATTGACTTCACAGTACCAAGAGCATAAGCATACTAACGTGCAGCCCCTGGGCAAGCCAGAGTATGATTTTGCAACATGCCAGTGCTTTCAATGCACCCATTCTCTCTTATGGTGTGCAGAGCAGTTTACCAGAATGAAATAATTATTTTGCTTGATTGTACTTTCAAATATTGACCAGACATACATCCTGTAGAAGTTTCTGTAGCTGAGATAATAAAATCATATTTTGTTACGTAAGCTACTTCATAATTCAGGTCGAAAAGCAAGCAACCCTTCAATTATCTGTAAACAATACACAATTTTCATAATTAGTATATACAGTAGACTAACATCATTTAGGAATCAAGGATTCACTGAAAATCAGCAGGACTTAAGCTCCTGAGTCAGTGCATCAAAAATAGAAATCCAGCAGAGCAGACACTTTCAGAGCCACATTCCTCTAAAACTCTAGTTATTTGTATACCTCAGCACATGCTCATGATAGTGAAAGACTGAGGTTCTGCTGACACCTGTTGATAAATATCTGAACAGCAGAACTGCTGTCTTAGGTAAATGAAATAAAAATATATCTATATACTGGAGAACAGATGTAAAGGTACAAACCTGCCTTCTTTCTGCAGCAGAAAAGTTTCCAGTCATCGTGAAGTCATAATGATAGAGTAAGGTTGGGGAAAGCATGAAAAGGAAAGGTAAAAACAAAATTTGCTGCTTGATTTTTTGTCTGATCTTCCCTGACAAGGATGGTGAAGTCATTTCCTACTGAGTCAATACACGACTTGCAGTGAGTCATTGTGGAGACGCTGACTAAGCTGAAAGAGATTTGCTAATGACTGGATGATCAGCAGAAGTATACTTAATATCAGCAGAGACCAGTATCTATTTTCCAAATGATCAGATTCATGCTAACATGGGAGTGTGATAAGATGACAAGGATTATTGAGAGATTTAAAGAATTTTTTTAAAAAGTAAACTAAAAATTAGAAGATAATCTTTTGTTTACTCAGCAGCTTATCCTCAAAACTCAGCAGATATATCTGAACTCTCCTGGGCTAGGTTAGGCCCAAGAAAATGTAAAATTTTAATAGAATTTTCAGTTGTTGCTACAACACTAAATAATTAAGATAGACTTCAGATTTTCAGCTCCCATACAGCCCTAACTCTAACCACTTTTAGCTTTGTGTTAAGCAAATTACTGAAAAAGGATGAAGACTGCTACACCTTTCATAAGTGTTTGTGTTAACAGCCTGCCCACTGCACTCCCTTTCATTTGTACAGGGGGTGCATGGTCCCTGCTAAGAAAACATGAAAAAGATGTTTGAGGCAGTGTTTTAGACACTATTTAACCTGAATTAACTGTTTTTCTAACAGGAAAAGCTCGGACAGAGTAAGTTTGCCCCTTTTGCTGTTCGCATATGATCCTTTCTGTCCTTGTCTGCCCGAAGAAACAAAGGAGAAATTTACAGTAAAGAGAAAATTCACTTTCTGTCCCCTGGTGCTCACCTTCAAAAGAAAATTACTGCTTGTAAAATCCAGGCCCAAAGATCTTATCTTGGACAACCCATGTACTGGGATTCTTCGTCTATTCCCGCCTCCCCTGGATGCAGGGTGAATTGGAAGGTACTGTCATGGATAATTGCTGCGATTGCTGGATGCTTGCCACCCCGCTCAGGAATTAATATGCCCTGGACTGGAAGGGTTGCTGAAGCCTGAAAAACCAAGGGCGCTGCACAGTGCCATGCACTCAGGCTGCCCTCTCCTGGCGCATCAGATCTCTGCCTAGAGCACGTCTGTCCAAAACCTCCCGTACACCTCAGCTTTTTATAGGATGAAGCTGATCCACGGAAGCGCTCTGGGAATGCCCAGGATAACTAGATGTATGACTGCTCAGCCAGAACTACTTGCAAGTCTGACCGAGCTGCTAAACGTCCAGAAAATATGGACAAATGTAAATTACATTTATCCCGGACATCTTTGGGTTGAAAAAGGTGTTTTCTTTAAGCAACCTGCAGTTCTGAATCAGTTGCAGGCTCTTTGCTGTGTATGAAGTGAATTTGCTCAAAAATTCCATACATACTGTGCACCTGAAGCTTGTTTGTGTAGCACAAAAGCTAGCTGAATGCTTTGCAGAGGTATTGAGCTAATACCTCTCCCTGTGGTGTAAATTTGTGTGCTTGTTTAATTCTGTCTGGGAGGCACTAGACAGAAAAGTGGCACTCTGCCTGCCAGTATTTACCTGAGCAAGTTCCTCAGACAATGAGCAAGCTTTTATCAGTACTGGGCAAGTCGAGGCATTGCCTTAAGTGCCTTGTTGGTTGCATGTTCTTGAGTGCCAGAACAAAAGGTGTAGCTGGCAGCTGTGCTCTTGCTTTGCAAAGGGAGAACATTAACAGAGAAACAACGTCAGGAGGAAAAGTGACCAAAAGAGAAGGGACAAGAGACAAGAAGCTGTGTAGGTGTTGTTTAGGACATAAACAAAGCTGATGAACACAGTTACATCACTCAGTAACAGTGATCATTATGGGGCTGGGTTATTTCCTCATATGCACACAACCCTCAACCTCCCAGCAGCATGTCCCATTAGAGATGGTAACTTTTCATTAAGAGTAAGCAATCAAGGCCCAGTTTCAAACTGGCAACTATAAAAATTTGATGCCATTTCTGAAATGGTTTAGATCGTTGTCATTCCAGTTACTTTAATCACAACTGTCAATACTCTTTTGGCTGATCAAACCTTTGAACACCACTGCATGAAAAACCTCCTTGTTTTCAGCTGGTGCCATGCACCACATGTGCATGAGTTCACTCTGTAACAGCTGTGGTGAAGTCCTCTCCAGGCTGACAGGATAAGTTGGTGAGGGAGGGCTGCTGGCAGCAATCTGAAGCAACGACTGTTTGGATGAAAAGTAGTCCAGCCGTGCTGCTAACCAAATATGTCCTGTGTGTGTTTCCCTGGGGTAGACAGGGTCACCACCTGGAAGGAAAAATGTTTGCGAATTTTCTGACTGAGGAAACCTTACTGTAAAATAAATGTCTGTTGGGGGGGTCCAAGGTCACCCACCCAAAACACCTTTAGTGGGTGTTCTTTCATCCAGAACAGCTGTACAGGCTAGAACCCACACCAGTGAGAAACCGGAGCCCCTAACACCAGGGATGATCAGCCATCCTCAGTGGGGCTCAGTGGCCAACTTGGCCTTTGCTTTTAGGGTGAAGGGGGGTCTCTGGCAGCTTGCAGAGAGGCATCTTCCCTTGAAATGTGCTAAAGGTTTAGGTGGACCTGGCCTCGAGCCACCCAAGCTTCCACCCATGAAACAGCTGCTGTTTTCTGGGTAGTGTAGAGGGGTGCTCTCCAGGTCGGGCCTGAGACTCTTCTCACACCCTGTGTCAAGTGTGGGGAGCTGAGAAGAAAATAAAAATAATAAAAACCCACGATTTTGTTTTTAATCGTTTATTGAAAGGATGAAAAGAGCAGCACGGACACCGACTTCCTGTGGCCAGCCGGCACCCTGCCCACTAACTCGTCCCGTCCCGTCCCGTCCCGTCCCACCCCTCCTCTCCCCGACCCGGCGCCGCCTGCGCAGCTCTCTCCGGTGCCTATGCGGCGGCTTCCCGCAGGGGGCGCTATGCGACCCGGCCAGCCGCCGTCGGCCCTCTCTCGGCTAAGGCGAGAGGGGCGGGGGGCAGCTCGACGGCGGGGGGCGGGCCGTATGGCGGCGCCGTTCCGCCTGGGCCGCGCCGCACGCCTGCTGCCGGCTGCCGTCACGGCTCCACTGCCATTTTCTGTCTCGCGGCCACTTCCGCACCTTGCTTCATCCTCTTCTTCCTTCTCTTCTTCCCTCCTCTCTCCGCCGCCGCCAGCCATGCAGGCCTTCCAGTACCCCGAGGTTTACCGCGACGAGACTGCTGTGAGTACTGCACTCGCCCACAGTCCTCCGGCGTGTGGCGGCCGCCGGGCCCGCCTGCGGGGCCGAGCCCTTCTCACCAGCCTCCTCGGTGCTGTGGGTCCGCCTGGGGTGGGGGCGGAGGTGTAGCGCTTTCAGGGCTTTGTTCAGCTTCGGCTGTTAAAGTCCAGCGTGCTCCTTTTAACGGGTGTCGGGTTTTTCCCGTCCGAGGGCCGTGGCGGCTGCTGGTGCCTTGTGAAGAGCAGGGTTTGTGGCCGTCGGGACCCGCAGGCACGTCCCGCATGTGCGGGGCCAGCGCCGCCGGCCGAGCCGGGCTGCGGTGCCGGGAGCCGGCCCGGAGCTGTGGGGTGGCCGGGAGGGAGCGGCTCTCAAGGCCGTACCGAGCCGGGGGTCCGAATCACGGAGCTTTGGTACCTCTGCGTGTTCCGGGGAAATGCAGGCCTCCACCTGGGCTGGAGCAGCGTGCAGAGGAGCTAGCAGTCTATTTTTATATGCTGGCACATCTGTGAAGTAGTCCATCTCCTTGTGTTCCCACCGTAACTTGATACGCAAGGATTGCAGTATAACTTTGGCTAAAATGGGTTCAGTTTTGTTATCCTTCTGCAAAGCACTGTGCTTTGGGCTCCAGCCCAGAGGTTATTTACAGAACTAACGTAACGTTTAAGCCAAAATGCCGACAAGAGCCAACACTGGAAAAACTGATTTACTCGAATAGTTGAGTGCAAGGTTGAACCGTGCAGCTCCTAATGGCAGGTATCTAGTCTTATTTTGGGTACTGGAGGAAGGAAGCAGATAGATTCAGCGACATGTGTGGTTGTCTTTTGGGGTTGTTTGGCTAGGTTTTTTAAAATATATATATATATGTATGTACTTCACCTGCATGTTTGTGAGCAGCAGTAGTAGGGAGAGCTAAACCAGAGGCAGTTAGTTGTGTATCCAGACACTACATTCTGAGTGCATCCAGCAGTAGGGTTTTGTGATTTGACTTGAACACTTGGATTTGGGGTTGTGTGTGTGTGTGTGTGTTTGTCTTCTTTGTGTTTTGGTTTGTTGTTGGGGTTTTTATTACTTTACTAATCTGTCTTGTGGAGGAAATTTATATGCATGTTCTACACTTCTCTGGTGCTTTCTTTTTTTCCTGAGGACAACTCTGCTGTCTTGGTGCCATCACCAAGGAACGGTGGAGCAAGGTGTTGCCTTTCCTTGGCTTCTTAGGGCTGTGTGCTTTTGTGGAATTCCAAATACCCTTCATCTTGGTAACTTTCATCCCTTGGTAAATAGAGTTTGCTTGTGTGCATGTCTTTTTTAAAGAAGTATTGTTTTCCCCAAATTCAGGTGTTGGATTACCATGGGTGTAAAATAAGTGACCCATACTGCTGGCTTGAAGATCCTGATAGTGAACAGACAAAGGTAACCTTTCTTTGTTTGGGAATGGCTGTGCTGACATGATTCTCTTTCACAGACTAGGGGCATGGGTACTCTCTTTTTGAAGGACATGCCAATACTTTTTGAAAACTTAAAGTAGTGAATGTGGGTGTAGTTCATGTGATATGTTGTGACACCAACATCAATAGCATTGTTTTGTACTTTTGTGTTAATGGGGGAAAGATGGGAACACTTACTATAACCTACATCACAGAACTGGGAAAAGGAAGGCCTTGTTTATCTTGCACCTGTTTTTCTTGTCTTAGACAGTGTGAATGCTGAAGGTGGTGGTGTCACACCAAAGAGAAGTACTCTGATTTTGGAGCATTTTATCCCTGTCCTAAGTACATCAAAGATTGCCATAATTCAGTAGATAGGGAAGAGGTGGGATTTTGTGTCTCTGTGTTGAGTACTTTTGCCACATTCTGTGAACAGGTTGGGTGGGAACAGTTGTAGAAGGGTGAATCTCATTTTCCAGAGGTTGTAGTTTATATAGAAGGCAAAATAAGGATTGGGGGATTAGAATATCCTGAAAAATACAGCAGCACAGACACCAGATGTCACACTGGTGTAATGAAAATATTGTTAAATCTTCCTTTCCTACACTATAAAACCCACAGACCTTGGCAGAACAGGGGTAGCTGTTAAACAAACTGTAAATACAGGTTAACAAAAAAGACTGGCAATGTTGAAACAATTCCTATCCTAAAACTTCTCCTTGGAAAGTATACTATGAGTGGAAATCATTATCTTGAGAGGATAGCTTAGTGGCCTGTAGAAAGCTGATGGGTTGTAACAAAGCATGGTTAAAAAATTTTATGGCATGTATTTTTAGATGAAATTTAGTTTTGATTTTTAAAGAAGAAACCAAACAATTGGCCTGCTCAAGGAATGGCCAAACAGTTCAGCCTTGAGCAGAGCATCACTACTCTTAGTACAACACTTAAGAAATTCTTCTGCTTTTCAAATTGTCTGGTTTTCTGAGACACCCATAAGCATATGCCTTTGGACCCTTACTCTGTCCTTTCCTCTGCTAGCAACTTCTATCTTGGTTCAAGGCTTATGATAGGATGTCAGATGCAGATTTCTACAGGTAAAATAAAAATCTTTCTCTAGGCTCATGAAGATGTACAGAGTTGCTGTTAGCCCTGTAAGCTTGGGTGGCATCTCTTTAGCTCAGAGTGGTGGATGGAGTTGTTTACTGTGAGATGTTCTGTTGACATCTGTTCCTGTACTTGACCTAGAGCAATATTTCAGTTGTGTTTCTTTTTGAACATGAGTGCAACCTTGTGCTCAAAAGTGTAAGAACAGAGAGTTTCCAAACTGGACTGGATTCACCTTTTAGAAGTCTTTCAAAAACCTGTGATTCTTAATTCCATTTCCAGATAGCAATTTCATTCCCTTTTACAAATACTTTTGGAATCTTCACCCTAAGTGAAAATGGGAAAAATATAAGTTCCTGTGAAAGCACAATTCCTAGTGATTCAGTTGGCAGTGCAATAGTTACTATGTGAGCATGCTCTTGTGCAACAAGTGTTTGTGAAAAGAAGTTTGTCTCTCCTCTTTGAATACTAGTAATGAAAGCAGGTGGGGTAAGATGTGGCTGTGCAGTGAAGTGAGTAATGCAAAGTTCCAGTGTACCCTTGCAGCTATGTTACAATTTTGGTGGCATTATTGACAGATGAAATAAAGATGTGGGCCAGTTTCTGTCCATTAAATGCAACTGAAAAGTGCTTTTACCCATCCACTCCAATGAACAGCTTTATACATGTTTTTATAAAACATCTTGTCTCTGAAAATGTCTCAACACTCTGAGTAGTTTACTGGTGCATCATGTGGTGTCTAGCCTTTGTGGATGTGGTCTTTGAAATACCTGTTTTCATTTAGAGAAAACAAATTCAGATGCACACAATTCTTGGGTAGATTTGATAAAGTTCTTTCCTCATCTGATGAGAGAGAGAATGGTTAGAGCAGTCCAATGTAGAGCCTACATGCTGTTTTGGCTTAATGCTGGGATGTGCTGAGCTGCTGTGTTGGGTTTTAAAGCTGCCTGTGCCAGTATGGTCTTCAAAGACAGAATAGAAGCAAAAGTTTCCCTTCCCTTGGCAATGCATTCACCTCTTTTCCTTTTTCTCAGGGCATAATTTCCTGACTCAGTCCTAGCTAATACATTGAATCAAATTTTGAGTAAAGGTCCAGAAGTCATCACTGTTAGCCTTCTGTAGCTGTGCCTTTTCAGTGCTGTACTGCTTGCTTTCTTGTGTCATCCCTGAGTGGCAACTTGTGTGTAACAAGCCCACGTGCTCTTAAACTAATATGTTTCAGCACTTGGCCAAGTGCTTTTTAGGGCATTACTAATTTTGTACTCAGATGTTTAAAGCTTAACAGTTTCTGTGTGTTTTGTCAGGCATGAACAAATACCTCTCAAGTAGAGACTGGCCATAATTAATGCACTTTCTCCTTTACCTTTTGGCCTGACAAGTCTCTGAAAACACAGCTTGAGATGTTATGCAGCTCTGTGGCTGTAAGGCAATAGGAGAGAGAGTGTCTTCCTGCTTGTCAAATGTGCTTACTCCTCACCATGTGAAATGTCTAGTTCAAGAGTTTTATGTTCTATTCTTTCTTCTTTTTCACCTGAAGAATTAATAAATGAGCAGACACTGATAGCAGTTGGTAAATGTGTGCCAGGTTATCTATTTGTGCAGCAGCTGGCTTTGCTGAAGGCACAGAAGTTGTGGAATATGGATTGTAGTCCTGCTGTTCCTGTGGGTCATGTCCCCTGGTGAAGTGTAGCCCATGTTATGTGTTGATCTGCTTGCTGTGTGGCAGATTCAGGACAGGTAGAAACACTAGCCTCTCTCAAAGTAGCTGGGAAAGAGACCTGTGAACAAGATTTCAGGCTGGAGGCAAGAGGCTGGGGTCTGAGAATGTAACTACAGCCATCATTGCAGCATCTGGCTTTGAATTGCAGCCACACACAGTGTGTTCCGTCCTTCCTACTCCATGTTGGAGGCAGAAAAGCCTGCATGGGAGCTTCTTAGCAGCTGTGGTTCTTAAGATGTTTAGGTATTTATTTTATGTTAATGTCCTGTGCTATAAATAGGGATGGTAAAACACCAAGAAAGCACCATTTTTTCTTTGCATGCCATGGAAGTGACTGCCTCTCATAAACAGCTGGAGGGGTTGTGGCTTTGGCTGCTTTTGTTAAGTGTTTGTAACTGCAAGGTGAAGTGTTCTAAAGAAACCAGACTCCTCAAAGTTCTCTTCTCAGAGATTAGGGATTCTTGCCCTTTGTAACTAAGATCTGATCTGTGGACATACTTTGGCATTTCCAAGAAATACTGGCTGGGACTAATCCTATGTGTTATGTTAATAGGATGAACAGATGGTGCACGTGACATTTTGTATCATCTTCCAGCCCTTGAGAGCTCCTGAAATGATAGTGCTGCCTCTGGGCAAAAGGGACTCTGATCTTTCTCCATTTCCTAATTTATTTGTCATAGAATAGTGGAGTATTGTGTATTTGTGGTGAAGCAAAGGAAGATAGTATTTCTTAGACACATACTTGAGCAGTTAGCTTTTGTGTGCCATTCAGGCAAATGTAAGGAGGGGAGGGATTTTAAAGAGGAATGGGAGGGATCTGGCTTGTCTTTGGCCAAAACACTTATTATCCCAGTGTGTGCCCTGGAGATACATTGTTCAAGATCAGTCTTTGTTAGAGTATTGTGGCATAATGCAAACAAATATGTAATGCTCTTAAGGTGTGGCACTACGCAACCTATAAGAGGGCATTTTGCCTGTGATGCATTACTTCAGAACATAGTGTTTCCTGTAGGAAATACACACTTCTGCTTGAGTTCATGTCTCTCTTTGGGGATTGTTTTCTTTCAGGCATTTGTGGAGGCCCAGAACAAGCTTACAGTGCCCTTTCTGGAGCAGTGTCCTGTCAGAGGCCTGTTCAAAGAGCGCATGACTGAACTCTATGATTATCCCAAGTACAGTTGCCACTTCAAGAAGGGAAAAAGGTATGTGAGGAATGTCTTTGTAGGTGGTGATGAATGTGAACCAAGTCAAAAGCAACTACTAATTGGAAGACAAACTATATTTTATCTGTATTGCTTTAGAGTTGTGAAGTAGGAAAAGTAAGCCAGTGTGAATATACGTGATTGTATGATGCAGAGCACAAGATGTTTGTCTGTCTCCAGTTCCCAGTTGTATTATCTTCTTTTCTTTTGTTGTATTTTATTTCTGTAGGAAGAATCATGTTTTTATCAAAACTCAGACAGCTTTGTAAAACAACTTACAAAAGTAAAACTTTCAGGAATTGAATGACTTAAGGCAACTGATGCAAAAAGCTGTGTCTTCTAAGAAATAAAGAAATCCTTCTGTATTTCAATACCTAGCCTATTTGTATCCCTGCTTTGCTTCTGTGGCCAGGTAAAAACATGATGCTTTTGTGGCTTACCCAAGGTCTGATGACTGCAGCTGTTACTCAATTTTATGTGACCTCTTTCAGAAAGGGAGTAAAGGGATGAAACTGCTAATTAACTTAGTAACACCTAAAGATTGTTTTAGCAGTCAAAAAAGAGGTAGTGCAAACAATCAGCCTTTCTTAATCCTGAGAAACACAAATAGTCTCTTTCAGTATTTTCAGTTTGTTTGATCCTTGATGAGTGGGCATCCAGTTATGCCAGGTATGTTCGTTCATAGGAAGGAGCAGAGGATGCCTCATTGCAGAGATGTTGAGGGACATCTGTTACTCTTTAGTTATCTATCCTGTGAGGAGGATGTGGATACTCATTATTAAGGGAAGGAAAGTCTGGGGTTTTTTGTAGAAACATATTGTGGGGAGTGAACCCAAGCTGCTGTTCATTTGTCACAGATGTGGCACAGCATGTCATTGCATGGAGGTGTAAGGTTTAAGCCTAGAAGCAGTGGAGTTTTTCAGAACAGTGCTGTATCTGGGCGAGGTAAGGTTCGAGTGAGTCAGGCAAAGCTTATTAGTTTGTATGATGCTCATGCAGATGTTGCTCTGGATTCTGTGATCCATTCTACCTGTGCAGTGCAAACATGCCTCAGTGTGGTTATCTGTAATGCTGATAAGGCTTTTGATGTTGCAGAAGTGTTAATTGCAATGTTGAATGTAAAAAGTTAATTTGATGCAGTTGACTGTCCTTCAGGGAGAACATTTACACCAGGAGCTTAATGATCTTTAACTTATGACACTTTGATTTTAATACATGTATTTTTAGTTTTCCTGGGTGTCACTCTTTCTTGACACGAGCTGAATTTAAATCAGACTGGTGTAAAAAAACTGGGTGTTTGAGGGGATCAAAAGGGCTCTACTAAGTTAAGTAACACTTAGTAAGGGACAAAGGGAGGAACTGTTCTATTTGAAGATCTAGCTAAACTTCCCATGACACTTAAATTCTTAAATTTAAATACTTCGTGGGGTTTTTTTCTGAAGAATAGCTGCTAGAAGACAATGTCTGAAGAGCTGTTCTGTAGAGTCTGCAGAAGGGAAGAGTGCCTAGAGGGGGCCTTAGCTGCCACATTCTTTGAAATTTGCTTCCCACCCTCTTGCAAAGGATTGCGGAGGTGAAATTGGCTAGAAAATGCTTGGTCAAATGGGATACTATGTATCATCTTATTTTCCTTTGGATTTGTAACTTGCTGAACATTGTTGTCAGTATTTGAACATGTTACCAATTCAGATTCTGGCCCGAAGCCAGGCTTCTGTCAGTATAGTTGCCCCTTCTGGGTTTAGCAGGTTCCCATGCTTGTATCCAAGTACTGGACAGTCTTAGGGAGTATGCAAACTTATGTTCAGGTTTCAACATTACCCCATAAATTCCCCTGTTCCCCCAGGTGAAGCTGCAGTTTGGTTTGTTAAGTCACAAGTTTGTTTAATAAAACTCCAAGTTCTGTGAAGGAAAATTGTAGTATCTGTGAACTGCATAGAATGGAGTTAGCTCTGTAGTGTCTTATGATGTGAAGAGTATCCCTCACTAAGGAGAATTTTGTAATTCTGTTCCTTCAACCTTTTCAAAACATGCCTAGTTTTAGGGGCACTAGGAAATACAGATGAAATTATTTCTGTTCTGTTTCCTTTGAGCATCTGTCTGCCACCCGATTCAGACTGACAGCAGCTATATGAATGACAAAGCTTAGAACATAGGGGATGGGAAGCTGTGCCATTACTTGTAACAGAAGGACCAAGGCTGCCAGAGCTTTTAGCATATGGTTATGTAGAGTTTCTAGTACACTTAGATTTATTTGAAATGCACTGTGGCAAATATAGCTTTTATTTTTAAAAGATGTTTTGGATTCATCCTACAGTCTCTTCTATACAATCAGTTGAGATGAGATTCCTCTCATTTTTAGAGGCCTAGAAATCGGTGTCTGGGCTTCCTCTGTACTAAGAGGGAGAGAGAAAGGCATCTACCAGAGTGCTTAACCAGGGATGGTTAAATCCCTGATGGCTATGGGAAGCCATGATTCCTCTCTACTGTGAAGCTTGTGTTTCCCTTATCTTTATCTGTCTTTTATTCATTTTGTGACAATCTTATACAAGTTTTGCTTGCTTGCCTAACTGAAAATCTGAGTTTTTCCTACTTATTTTTCCCTCTTGTATTAGGTATTTTCATTTCTACAACACAGGACTGCAGAACCAGCGAGTTTTATATGTACAAGACTCCTTGGATGCCGATGCCAAAGTTTTTCTTGATCCAAATAAGCTTTCTGATGATGGCACTGTAGCTTTGAGAGGTCAGTGAGACAGCCCTTGCTGCTGGTTAAGTCTGGGTCACCAAAGCAGTCACAGTAGCTGTGCCTGGGTTTGTATAGGGTTTCAGCAGTCGACATCATAGTCATAGTTAACCTGGTTGAGTTTCTCAATGTCTTTTCCACAACCCTGTAACAAGTTGCTGCTGAAATATGAACAGATCTTGAGGCTCTCCATAGCAAAGGAAAAAATGTTTTATATTTATGTTGTCTAACTCTCTTGGAATTGTATTTTGCATGTTTAAAACAAGGCAGCAAGTTAGAGCCTGTGAAGGGAATATAGTGTTAACTTTTATGACAATCACAAAATTACTTATCTTCACTAGAGCTTTAACTTGTGTTAGCTGTCTGTTGTCTCACTCCCTATTGGCTTATTGTAGCAGCAAGACTCTTGGACCTAGAAGTTCTTTAAGTCTGTTCAAGGCCAATTAATAAAAACAGAGGACAAATACAGTGGATGCTTCTTTAAGTGTGACCTAGTTGAAAAGAAGCAGTATGCCTTTTTTTTTAAAGTAAGAAGTCCTGCTTTAAGCTGTGAATATAAGGAATTTGGTTCATGCAATCTTCATGTATTTCTGAAAAGCTTATGACAAAGTCTCTTTCCAAATGCACTTTGAAACAACACCGATGGAACAAGAAGGGAAACTCCTGGTGTTGATTAATAATTGATTTAACAGGAATAACTAATCTGCTGTCAAGTGGTAATCATCAGTAGAGTTCTGTCAGGGACTATTCTAGGACTTTCACTGTTCAGGAGATTCATACGTACTAGAAAAAGGAGTGAGGAGTGTGGTAGCAAAGTTTGGTGTTGATACAAAGTTGTCCCAGGTAAGGGCTGGAGAATGACTGAAAAGCTGGAGGAAGACTTTAGTGGTAGTGAGTGGCAATAAACTAACAGGTAAAAGTGCAGATAAATGAAATGATGCAAAAGGGACAAACAAACCTACCCTCATTTGTAGAAGGGTAGGTGGAATGGAGCACTTGAGAACAATTCTTAGGCTGTAATAGGTAGTTTCATGGAAATGCCAGTCTGGTTCTCAGTAGCAGCCAAACAAGAACATAAAATCTCAGAAATAATTAAGAAGGAAGTAGAGAACAAAACAAGAGAGCTCTACATTAGGAACCCCAGGGGTTTTAAATGCCAGTATTGAATACTAAGTGTATTTCCAGTCCCCTCAGCTCAAAAGGGGTTTTAGTACAGTTCAGAGGAGGGCAGGAGGAACAATCAAGGGTGTGGAGCAATGGTTAGAAACAATTGACTATGCCCAGATTGATCAGCTTCCAAAAGGGACAATTTAATAGGGATATAATAGAATCATTTGTGGCACACAGTAGCTTGGAGAGTGGATAGGGCTTGGTTAGTCATCATTTTTTTTCTATTATAAGAATGAGAGGATGTCAAATAAGGTGGTGGGAGCCGAGTCCAAAGCAGACAAAAGAAAGAGATGGTTCATGCTGCAAGAAGGAGATTTGTAAAATCCCCTAGCAACACTTCTATCAGTGATTAATGAACACAGTTCTTTTAGCTACTTTCCCAGTTTCACCTCTCTTTCATTGGTATTTGGCTAGTGTGTAGTAAATAATAAATAAAGTGTGGCAAAGTAAAAACACTTCTTTTGAGACTATTGTTTACTTGTGCTAGTTCTTACTTCATCTTGTTTGGTTCCAATTTCCTAGGTTATGCATTCAGTGAAGATGGTGAATACTTTGCATATGGCCTGAGTTCTAGTGGCTCTGACTGGGTTACTATCAAGTTTATGAAAGTAGAAGGTCCTGAGGATCTTCCAGATACACTGGAGAGAGTTAAATTCAGTTGCATGGCATGGACCCATGATGGAAAAGGCATGTTCTATAACTGCTATCCAAAACAAGATGGGAAGAGTGATGGTAAGTGTGGCTGTGCTAATTGCATGCTGTGTGGAAGCAAAATGACCTTTCCATTCAATTGGTACAACAAGTGATTAGCTCTACTAGTTTATGCTGAAATAACTAGCTGTGCTGGTTTATACAATCAGATACCAGATTGTCTTGTATGACCAAATCCTATACTCAGTGTGAATATCCTCTTGTCTGCCTGCCCCTGTGTTTCTCATAAAGGTTTACTGCTCCTTTTCTCTTTCTCTGCAGTGATTTACTTAACTTTCATACAGGGTGTTACTGACTAGAATTTGATGTCTGGTGACAGCTTACTAAGATCTCTTCCCTTATGCATTTGTGTGGGCATAGATGCAGTGGCTTGGGAGGTGACCTTATGAACAGCAATCTGAGGCATGGGATTTTTGTTACTCAACCAGATGAATTTGTGGTTCACAGCACAGTGACACGAAATGTTTATGCTAGCAAAAGTAAAGGAGCAGCACATAAAGGGGAATAAGTTGCTGAGGAGCATCAGTATGGAAGAAACTTAACAGCTCTTATTATAAGGCAGTGCTGCTGAAAAATTTCTTCAGGAACTGTGCTCTTTTGTTAAACCTTGGAGAGAACCTAAATTTTGCCTTCATATTTGCCTTTACAGTCTCTCATTTTGCCAGACTTGCAAGTTAGATACCCACCTTGTGCTCTTTACTTTTAAGCATGCTTGTAGTTCAGAAGCTGAAATGTTGGAAAATGTTGCAAGAACAAAATTCTTTTAAAAAATAAAAATCAAGGAGCACCTCATGCAGTACTTTAAAATATTGTTTAAATTTTATTTTCAGCAAATGGAAATATGAGGATTTTTAGGAATGCTAATTAGCAATAAATCACCCCTTTGTTGCCTGTGGTGAAATTGAAGCAAAAACTTCATTTAGGGATGGCAGGGGCTGTTGTTTTTCTTTACTTACTTAGTGTTTCTGGAAATCAAAGCTTGAAATGGTACATCTTTACATTTGAAGAAGGTATAATCAACAATAAAAAGAAAGGGTAACTATTTGAACAGGTTGGCAGTGTGGTTTGATGTTTTGGTTTGGAGGGGAATGGTTGTAGACTTGACCCATTCCTAGTTCTGAATTGCTCTTCTATATGCAAAGGGATAGAGAAGTTTTTAAGGATTTTATTTGACTGATGCTGGATTTCTCTGAGAACTAGCTGATTAAAATATCTTCATTTCACTAGGCACTGAGACCTCCACTAATCTGCATCAAAAGCTGCATTATCACGTGTTAGGAACTAACCAGTCAGAAGATATCCTGTGTGCTGAATTTCCTGATGAACCAAAATGGATGGGTGGAGCTGAGGTATGGTAAACACCCTGAAGTTTGTCATCATTATATTCAGTTTCTCAGATTCTAACACCTGATAATAGGTACAAACTAGAAAACATTTTGTTAGAAGAACACTTTTTATTAGTGTTGTAGAGTTGACTCTTGAACTACAAATCATTGATTAAGAATTGCTGAGAATAAGGTTTGTCTTAACTTGTTTTAAATCAGTCCTTGGGCCTGTAATGTCATAATCACATTCCCTCCCTCTTCAGTGAGGACATTCTGCCTGAGACACATTCCAGGACAGAGAAGGATCATTTCATGGACTGTGTGTCACTGTGTTTCTTAGAGTTGAGCCTTTGCTTTGACTTCCTGCACAAAAAATATTCCAGTAATCAGCATGTGTGGATATTTTCTGCCATGTATTTATTTTATTGTTGTGATGTCTTTCCTGAAAATGAACTATGTCCATTCTACTTACTTGGACAATGGAGACATACAAGTTAATACTGTGTACACAGTTGGAGACTTCTAAAGTTTCACTACAGCAAGTTGTATCAGCACAAATCCAGTGTGGACAGTGTTATTGGAGATGGAACAAGTGACAGCTGAATTGGTTTCTGAAGCTTATTTTGTTGAACTGCTGCTATAGAGTGGAAAGTCCCAGTGAACCAAACTGATAGGTAACCATGTTCTGTTCTTCCTTACAGGAATGATTCAAAAGACTCAAGTATTGTCATTAGTGTGTGTTCTACTCTTTAAATTAGATTTAACAGTGCTTGATTTAACAGTGCACTATTTTAAATCCTGTTGTAGTGTACTGGTGGTCATTCTTTATCATGAAACTGATGTTTTTCCAGTGGATAAAAACCTGTTGTAATTCTTTGTACTCTGCTAGCTACTACAATCAGTACATTTTGTTTCTGTACAGGGTCTCTCTTGGTCATGACACCTTTGACTAATATGAAATGTTTTCACCCTGATTTGGGGTGTTCAGTTCCTAGAACTACTTTTCCTTGAGAATAACTCTTTTTAAAAATTTAATCATCAGTCTGTGTCACTTCAGTACATCAGCCCATGAAAATGTTGGCAGTTTCTGTTCAGTAGGCTGACCAAAAAAAAAAAAAGGTTCTTTCAAAGAATTTGGACAGTGGGATTCAAAATGAGACAGTGAGTGGGAATGTGAAGGACTGCCCAGCAAAATGAGCACACTGAGCTTTCTCTGTACAGATCAGACTTCTCTATAGGTTCTGTGGATAAACAGAACCTTTTTTACATCATTTCATTTTAATCTCTTCATGAAACATACATTTAACAACTGACCTGAATGCCAGTGTAAACTTGCAGATGGGGCTTTGGAGGTGTTTCTGCCATTCAAAAATTAGTCAGTGTAGTTTTAACTGGCAATAAAATGGAATTTGGAAATCATTATCCTTATTTTTCCCTAGTTCTGTCAATAAATGGTCTTTCTCTTGGTGACAGATGCCTTGCAGTGCTGTCTCCACTGATTCACAAGTGATACATATTATTATTGTTGCTTTGCAGTGCATGAGCCAATTCATTTTCCATCAGGGAGGGCTGTTGCAGTCTGATTCATTAGATGGGACCCTTTTTAGGGTAGTGAAAATTTGCAGTCTCAGATGGTATAAAATCCCATGGAAATGTGTTAGATGTAAAAGTATGCTTGTCTTATAGGAGGCAAAACCTTCTCTGAGGTAATAGCACACTAACAGAGCATTTTCTTACCCAAGTTGAAGAAACAGGGCTGGAGCATTTCAAGATCAGAGATACAGAACTAAATGTGTGGAGGCCTGTGGAAGAGAATTCATAGTACAGTGCTTGTAGTGAGTAGCAAAGGGTTTACTTGGCCATTGTGCAGAGAAGCAGCCATCCTGCATCTCCTGACTCTTCTCTTGTGAAAGAAAAGCTTGAGACAGCCTTAAATATAAAATGTTTTGTCTTCTGATACTTAATTCTTGTGATGATTGAGAATATATAGACCTTATGTTAAATGATCAAAAGGTCTTTAGGGTGTGAAGAGGGGACTGACAGTAGTAACTCTTGCTATAGAATAGGAAAATGACAGAACATAGTGCAGCTATCAGATACTCACACAGCCCCATAAGTACTGGGAAAGCTGGGAGAGATGGAGAGGATGGAGAAAAACCTCACTGCTGTGACTTCTTGTTTAATAAATTTATGTGGCAGCTTATGACTGTTTTCTTTGACATCTAGGAGGGATAAACATCCAGAGATGTTTGCATTTAAGAAGAAATGTTATTTTAAGGAGGAGTGGTAAAGCAGAGATCCAACTTGGTAAATAATCATGAGCCAATCTAAGTGAAAGTACTTTTAAACAGCTTATATTCTGGGGTTGTGCTGTGAGCTCCAGCTGTAAAATGTGGCTCTGTCATCCTGATTCTGATGAAAAAATGATGTTTAATGGTTGGGAAAAAACATTCTGCAATTGACCAAACCAAAACAATGCAGTTGCAAAATGTGTTTTCACCCTTGTGAAAAAGGTCAAAAATCTTCTTTTCAGGCAATTCAAACAAGTCTTCTGGTCTAATTTTTTTAAAGTATGTGTTTGAGAATGTGGAATACCACAAAAGTCGAATTACATGGTTTATTGGTACTGTCCTAAATGTTCTTAATTACTGTTGATATGCTGCCACAGCTTTTAAAATACAGCTTTGCACAGCCCAACATGTTATGAAAGTCTACTTGCATACATTCCTGTCAGATTAATTAATGCTTTTGTTTTACAAGGGCCTTGCTTGGCTAGATAGGTAAAGACATTTGGGTTCCCTTGTGGTTTTTACACAAGCTCCAGTGAAGACAGTTGGATTATGGTGTGGGTGGTCTAGTCTCAACTACCAAACCTTTCCCTACAGTAGAGGCAGAGTTTGAACATTCATACCTAGGTTTAGAGCAGTATGTGCAGGTCTTGCAGCCACTGGGTTGAAGGACAGAAATACCTTACTTGCAAGTGAAAAGCACCTGACAAAAAATGAGTAATCTCAGGTATGCTGTAGGGAGTCAGTATGGTGTGTATTTTCAAGGGAGAAAAGAAACTAGGTCACTGGTTAGGACAAAAGAAGGTTGTGTAAAAGTTTGTCAGCTTAATATATTTACAAGACAACACACAAGGAAACAACTTCAGGGTTTTTTTCCTCATTACACATTCAACAACAGCCCCAAGTATGCTTGAGTTAAATGACATCTGTGATGCTGAAAATGGTATTGGCATAGAAATATAGGTGCATTTCCAACTCCTCACTGGGATGGATTACTTGTGAGGAAAAAATCTGTTCAATGTTAGACAGCTATGTGTTAGACAGAAAAAGAGACTAGCAAATCTTTTCATTAATCTAGAAAAAACATGTATTTCTAGTAAAGATTCTAGGAGTTGGAGAGGTGGAGTTTGTTTGGATGGCATCCCAGCAGAGGGCAGTCTGGTATGAAGATTCTTAAAACCTTGGCAATGTCATAGCTACTCTCAGAAAAGAGGAACTTCCCTTGCTTCTGTTTAAGTGGCATGTTCTTGTTTGCTCTCCAGACTCACAGAGCATATCTCTCTCTCACAGCCAGACTGTTATTCTCAAAGTTAAACAGTGTTATATAAGAGCCTTTTGCAGTTGGTAGCGTTAAAAGTCCTTACAGTACAAACAGGAGAGAAAGGAGGAGGGTGAGGGGGAACCCTCCCATCCCAAATCTCTCAGCAGTAAATTCAGGGCACAAAGGAGTAAGCTGTGCCAGATGTGTGCTGCCTGTGGTATGTTTTCACTGCAGGAGTGCAGCATCCCCAGGGGAACAGTCAGCAGCATGAAGGGGTAGAGCTCAAAACATTGTCATTTTGCTCAAGTGAGACTCACTGCTGGGTAAAACAGGGCTATGGGAATATTTCTCAAGCCTTACCCAATCTTTGTCAAGGCTGAATCTGAAACAGAAGCCTACTATGAATATCTTCATACAGTGCTGGCAATACATCTGGAGAATGTTACCATTTGGCAATCTTTCTGGCTGCACAGGGGGTATTGAAGATGGTCATCTCTTGCATAGGTTCCTCATGCTTTGGTGCTTTCATTGAACTCAAAAGCAAGCTGAAAGTTACAGGGAAAATAGTGTGTGATGTTTGTCTGTCACCTCAGGGTGTTGCTGATTTTACTCTGCTAGGTTTAAGAAAGAATGTGTGTAAATACGTATACATTGCTGTGTTCCTTTTCTGAGCAAGGCTCTCTGATGTCCTATTGCAATTGAAACAGTCATGAGCTTGATGATTTAGGGTCAAAATCCCAGTTCTCTGGCTTTAGAAAGTCTCCTGCAACCCCAAGCTTAGCAGAGGCTCAGAAGGATATGATTAACATAGAAATGCTTTTCTGTATCAGCACGCTGTATCTGAAAATCAAAGAAATAAAACCTGCCTGGAATTTTTTTGGATGTGATTCATTTGCTCTGTTTCATTGGAGATGCCTTAGATAGCAATGATGGTGGCCTTGTTCTAAGTGCAAAGGGCACATGTGCAAGAAGTCCAGTGCTTTGTAAAATGACCGCAGATGCAGATCAGGTTGTACATTATGATAGTCTTAACATCTGCAGTCAAAGGAGAAGTCAGTTTGTGTTCTCCCCAACACAGAGATACTAATAACTGACTTTTACTTACTTTGTTTTTTAATATCTTCTTATGCAGGAAAAAAAATAGTCATTAGGGGTTTTTTTTCCAACTTGATAATAAAAAGGGCAAGCAAAGGTGATAAAGCTTTTAATTGGTTAGCTTAAAAAGAAGTGATGTGTGTATATTTAGCTACCTTAATACTATGCACCCAAAAGGCCCCCATTTGTGAACTAAAAATGGAGAGCTCATCTTTATCCTGAATCTTGCATGGTGACTACCCAGGTAGTATTCCAAGAGCTACTAGCTTTAATATTCACTGGGATTGCTGTCATGTACTTCACTTGGAAGCAAAGCATTTTAATGTCTCTCCTATTGATGTTTTAGTTGAGGAGTAATACATAAAGCCAGGAAGTCTGAAAACCTAACAGCCTTCTCGTGTTCATTCTTTTTCTTTCGTTAAATTATGTATGAATTTTGGTCTGAAATGTGCTGCTAGTAGACAAAATACTTAATTTCAGTTTTGCTGTGGATCCTCATAGATGATTACTGCTATTTTAACTGCAGAACACATAACACTTTGGGGTTCCTTATATGGCTTGCATTATGAATTAGCTGTATTTTGTAATGGAAGAAAAACGAAGTAGTTGGAAAGCTCCTTTAATTAGGCTTTAAGTAATTGTTCTTTTTGATATCCATTGATTTGTTGAAGTTACAGGTAAAACACTTCATCTCTTAAAGTTTTTCTAAACAGTGGTTACCTTTCATCAAAATAGAGAGAACAAGTAATATTGAAACCAAATGGCTGGTAAAAAAACCAAAAAATACTGCAGTATAAACCCAAACTTCTCTATACAGGTTTTACTATAAAGAGTTTGATCCTTGAAAGACTAAATAGATCAGTACTTTGGAGCACAGCTATCATAATACTTCTGTATGTTTGTGTAGTGTGAAGATGGTCACAGCAAATATTTCAGAAATAATGGAATTAATCAATTCAAAATTGCTAAGTGACTGAATAGCAGCAGTCAAACTACAAACTATTTATTAACATCAACTCTCTGAAATAATCCTTCCTTTACTAGTGCTGAGTTAGGGATTAGTGCTGCCCTTATGCCAATAAAATAATTGTTGTGCTGAAGGTTTTTAAAGGCTCCAGTTGAAAGGCTACAGAATCTCTCCTGTCCTATTTTGACAGGACCTAAATGCCATTTTAAAGATTTTTAATTGCTTAATAACCTCCTTACCTTTACCAGTGGGTGGTGTTTGAAATAACAGAAAGTATTTTAATGAGAGGAATGAGCACTGACCAGCATTCCAGACCTCTCAGAAATTCTTGAGATGTATTTCTTTTTCAGCTTGGGTGCGGGAAACCAGGAGTATTTACTTCTGGTCCAAGCTGTCAGTTCTGACATTACAGCTGTCTCCCTGGTGCATTCTAGGATTTGGTATGAAATTTCAGTTCCTAAGTTTGTGGGCCAAGAGCAAGGATTGCAGTTCAGCTCAGGAAGATGATGTAGCACCATACAAGTAACCCAAATGATATTTGGGAAATCCTATTTCCTTCTGCTGTTTTGAAAGCCAGACTTTTGTCTGTTCATGGCATAGAAGAGTCAGTGGCATTCAGGCAGTGATTACACATTCCTCAGCAGTGCCATCTGAGCTGCCTTGAGCAATCTCTGCCCTTGTTATTCATGTTTTCATCTCCTTGGTGTGTTAGCTCAACCATTTGTGCAGCTGCACAGTGAACTGGCTGAGATGCTAACCTGACAGAAACACTTCTTCACTTTTATTCTTTTTCTTTTGTGTTATGATTTGGGGTTTTATGTTGTTTGTTCTTTATTATTATTATTTTTGTTTGTTGGATTTGTGTTTTCTTGTTGGTTTTGGTTTTATTTTCCCCTCCTGGATTATTCTTAGTTGTTTTTTTTCTGGCTTCTTCATCCTTTTTTTAAGAATGTTCCTTATTTTTTGTAGCTGTTGTTGTTTTTGTTGCACATGCTGTTTGACATGACTGGCTCAGTTGCCCAGTCTAGGTTACCACACAAATGGACATGACTGGGAGAATGAGCTTGTAAAGATACAAGCAGCCATAGCAGTAGGAAGAGCTGGAGCTGGAGACTGCATATGCTGGTACTGCTGCCAGTATTTGCTCCTCAAGCTGCATCTTCACAATGTGGATGTCTGGAACAGGCTAACATTTTTTTAGTCAAGTGTCTTGTCCTGTGTCTGTCAAATTCCTTTGGTGATAAGAGGCAGACCTAATTGACATCCCACCAGCAATATGCTTTGGGGATTCCTACTTTAAATTAAACATAAACTGCTATCAACTCTTCACTAGTCCAGCTGGGAATGTGGAAGGAAAAATTCATTAGATGTCCTCAGATGTGTGGTCATCAGAGGGGCTGAACTGCCCTTGCAAAAACGTCAGAAATTTGCAGTGAGTTTTCTGTCCTTGGGTAAAGCAAGCAGGCTTCTGTTAGCACTTAACTCACAGAACAAATGTATGTGAGTTCTGGCTGTGACTGAAAGAATTTTATGTTGTACTCTTGGAGTTTAACTGAAATTTCTATTTGTAAATACCACTTGCAATTGTTTAACATATTTTATGAGCTGGGGAGAAGGAAACTTGGGGTTTTTTACAAGTATGAACAATTGTTTAAGCAGCATATTGCAGTCACCAGTTGAATTAAAACTGACACCTGGAGTTAATATTTATCTAGAAACACTGAAGATATTATTTCAAAAGATAACCTAATCTTGTTATTTCTGGATATACTGCATCTGGGAAGGAAGAGGCAAAATGTCTCAATTGTGTAGGCTGCCCTGTTGAATCTCTCTTAGCTCTTTCTTATAATGGGTTGGAGTTTGTATTTAAATTTTAGTTTAAACTTTTTTGCTAGGGGTTTAGGAACTAACTTTTCAAGTTCTTTTGTTGGGCTTGGTTTTGGGTTTTGTTTCCCCAGAGGATTGGTCTCTGATTTCCCTGCAAACTCTTGCAGGTGTCAGATGATGGTCGCTATGTCTTGTTGTCTATCCGAGAAGGGTGTGATCCAGTCAACAGGCTGTGGTACTGTGATCTCCAGACAGAGCCTCAGGGTATATCAGGTATGTGTTTTCTTGCCTTAAGCATTTTGCTTCATTTGAAGACAGTGCAAGGCTTGAAATCCTTGGTGTTTAATATATTTCTTTAAATATGTATATTGCTTAGCCTCTCTTTTTTCTTACACAGAGATTGAGAAAATATGTGCTGTTTCTGCTAGCATTCCATTTTCTCTTGCTTATCACTACATGGAAAACTCCATTCTTAGTTCCATGGTCTGTTTAAAAGGTCACAAGGAAAAACTGGGATAATAAAAGCAGTCTAACCTCTGTATGTTCCACTTCTTTCTACACCACTGTACTTTTCCATCTTTAATATTTTTTAAACATTTAAAACATTCATGTCTCCCTTCAAGTGCCAATCTCCCTTTTGTGAAAAAAGTACCTGGTTTATAGGTACCATTATTTTCTCTCCACATAATACTAGGAAAAGAACAAAAGCCCTCTGATATTTTAGTAATATAACTTTGCTTTGTAGAATAATTATTATAGTAGAAGTATCTGCTCATAACTCAAATATTTGTTCATTAAATGCTCCTTCCTTACCTCCTAGTTGGAGTAGCCTTTGGCTTTTGTGGTATAGTGGTATGGTCCCAAAGTGTGGGACTTTGCTCCATGTGTCTATTGTTGATGTTGTTTTACTGAATGGTGGGTTTGTCTTTCTAGAGTGTTGGATTATTGAAATCTCTCCCTTGCTTATGTGCTTTGCTTAGAACACAACTCTTTGATTCTTTGTGGCTTCTGTCTTCAAAAGCTTCAGAAACAGAATAAATACTGCAGTAGTCCCTTGTTAAATATTAGATCTCAGGAAACTTGTTTTTTTGCCAATAAACAGAATATTTGAGGTTTCTGAGCATGATGAGAACTGATAGCAGCTCTGCAGTATGGGCTGTATAGTTCTGTTTCTCCCTGCCTTTATTACCCTAGGTGGCTGTGTGGTCTCCCTTAGTTCATCAATAAGTCCTGGTACAGTATTTTGGCTTTTAAGTGTGAGTTAAGTGTTACTGGTGATAGGCAACAGTTTTATGCTTCTTTCTTGAGATTATTTTTGGTTTGTGGGTATGTCACACTCTCCTTTTATAAAGGACATTTAATAGTTACCTCTAAACTTGTCTTGGACAACTGAGTAGTTTGTTAATGTCCTCTTGACTGTAGAAAATAGCAGGCCTAATCAAAATTATTACAAGTACTTTCCATTCAACTTTATTACAAACATAAAACTGTAGATAAAGCTGTTTGATACAGTGAAGCCTTTTCATGAATGATAAATTGCATTGTCACTCAGGTTGCCACTTTCCAGCTAGAGCCAGAATACACAAAAAGCATCCTTTCCCTCCCATGTTCACCCTCCCATTTATAGATACATTGGGCAACCTTGAAGAGGATACTAGCATTGAGCCTTGAAAGACAATGGATGAGATAATGAATCTTCTCTTTTGTACTGCATGGTATAAGGTCAACCTACAGTTTAACCTTTTCTAGGCTTGGAAATGCTTCTTTAAAAACATTTTCCTGAACCAGTCTTTGACCTGCCTTCCTATTTGCCTGTTGTTGAGTGGGAGTTGTTCTATCCCTCCAAATTCTCCCTTTTTGCCTATAAAAGCAAAGACCTAGCTGTAACTATTTGCTTTTTTCAAATTCTCTATTTTATAAACAAAGGAATGCTTCATATCTCTCTCACTAGGTTGCCAATTGCTTTTTCAGTGCAAAGAATCTTATCTTTACCCATGTCTTTCTGGCTCCAGTTAGTAAACAGAGACTTAACACACAACATCCAAGATGTTTCCTATTGTTGATCTTCCCTGCAAATTGAAACACCCTGAGGCACTGGTCCTTCAGCCTTCGGTGGCCATGGGCAGTAGGTTGAGCAAGCATATGTAAGCTTAATTCTTGGGTCTATCAATCCAGATCACAGGAGATATAATTTCTGTTTAACTTGTAATTTTCTGGGACAGCAAGCACAGAAGAGGTTGCAGTTTGTGGCAGAACTCTAGTTGCAGTATGGCATGCTTCAACAGGTTGTTGTTAAAGCTGTTCTTTAGGACTTGGTCTTCAAGATTAAAACTTGATTTAGAGATACTGAATAAAAACTCTAGAGAGTTCACAGTCCAGGGTTGCTGGAGCCTTAACTGAGTCAATAGGAATGTGACAAACAGAGAAAATGGAGTTGCTTGAAAACTATTTAGCCTTACCCAAAGAAGTACTAAGTTGCTCTATTCAGTGAAGACTGTGCAAATAAATTTCTCTTACCAGTAACATGTCATCAATGCCATTCCCTGAATGAAATGAGAATTTTTTTCCTTCTTCTAAACCTGAGTGATTATTAATTCTGTAGGACAAATGAGTATCTTAAATTTATCCAGATTGAGTCTGATTACTTAAGAGATGTCTTCATTGCATAGTGTGTACAGTGGTAGAATTTATTAACACTTGTTATTTCATACTTTGTGTAATGGTCTAGTTCATTAAAACAGTGAGAAAAAACCAGTCATTAGTGTCTTCCAAAGCTGGACCCAAATGATCTGCTTTTTCAGTATTTTGAAAGTTCATAACTATAGTTTGATCTTGTCCAATCCCAAAGTGTTTGCAGAAACTGAAAATACAAGCTGAAAATCACCACATGGTAGGGAACTGTGAGAGAGCAGGAGAAAATATGTTTGGCTTCTCTGATGAAGAGTGTCTTACATTTTCATAGTGTGCCTTTTAATCAGTAGTGATCTCCAAAACTGACAAAAATCTCATTTTCAGGGCAGTTGGGTTCCAATTATCCTTATAACACTTCTAAATGCAATTAGGAAACAAATTATCTTGATAAAGTCTTACAAACAAGCAGCATAATTAATTATTGCTATCCTTGCAGGTACAATACACTGAAGGCAGCAAAAAAGCAGCTCTTACATTACATCAGTGTATAATCTGTACCTTCTATATTGTATTTCCTGAAAAGGAGAAAGAGTCTGAACTACTTGGCACCCCTCTGCAAAGGTCCCAGTCTACATACCCTCTAGTGCTTTTGCTGTGGTTCAAACAGAGACCTGGCACAGAATTTGCAAACAAAAGCAGAGAAGGAGCAATGTGGCCATAATTTGTGTTTGTGGTGGTCTCAGTACCATCCTTCTGCTGGAAGTCCCAAGCCCTTCAGATCTTCTGGCTGATCAAAGCAGGTGCTCAGGCTTCCCACTGCTTCATCAGAGGGGTGGGATGTGCTGCCTGTGTAACTCAGGGGCTGTGTCTGTGCAGTAGCAGGTTGGTCCCAGCCAGTTCTCAGACACTTGTTTTTGTAGCAAGAAAAAGCTTTCCTTTTTAATTTCAAATGAAAGTCATTCATTTCTGCCTGTTTTGAAAGAATTAATGCAACAGGATAAGCATAGCCAATTGAAAAAGCTAGAAAAGCTTTTTTGCATCCTTAAATTGTGATCTTTTCCAGTGTTTATGCTCAGTTAATGCCTACCCTGTTTTTATTGGGTAACTAGACAATACAAATAAGTAAATCTACAGCTTTTCCATCTTAGAGACTGAGAGGGAAGATCCAGATTGTCCTACAAGAATCAGCAAGAACTGAAACAAAATGGAAAAAATAAGTTCAACCATTTTTGCTGATGTTCTACAAGTAGTAGGAACAGTGCCTGTCTTTCCAAAGCAGCAGAATAACACCATAGCTGTTCCTCTGTCTCTCAGCCCAGAGAGTGCTGCTTTTCTTTGTGGCTCCTTTAAACTTTTCTTTATCCCAATGGTCTTATTTTCTGACTGAGAGTCTGTTAGGCAGTGATGCTAAATTAAAAAGCATTCTTGTTTCAAGGTGCCTGGCTTAGGTTTCAGCTCACTTACCTCTAGTTGTCTTTGTTGTTTTAAATAATCTCCATGTTTTTCCCAGCATGTGATGCTTCCATTTGCAAGACTGAAAGCCATGCTCAGTTATCTTGTTAGTGAGGAAGGGTTACTGTCCTGGGCCTTACAAATAAGGAACATAGTGTATATTTCCATGTTCTGTCCCATATTGATAGATCTGTAGCATGATCTGGACATTACAACACTGAAGTATTTCAGTATTTATCTTTCAGATTCTTTGCTTTGCCATGGAGCCTGCAGCCCTGAGCTACATTTCAGATCTATAAAGTTTAGAGATGGGGATCACAGGAAAGAATGCATGATAAGCTGCCTACTGAGCTACCCAGTTAGGAAATAGGCAGTGTTGAGAGGAGAGGGACAAGGCTGAAACTACATGGGAGGTAGGCACTCCATGTTCAATAGGTAGCTACCTCTCTAAGGTATCATGAAATATGCAAGGAGGTGATGTTTTTCCTGTGATAGCATAATATAGAGAACACATACTGTCTTCAGGACAGTGGATGTTGCCTCTTGGGGTGAGACTGTATGCACTCCATGTTGTGCTTTCAGCTGAACTTCTTAACTTGGCTACTATATATATTGTAATCAAATCAGAATCTAAAAGGTGACATTTTAAGTACTTGAGGACAACATGTTCTTTGTGGAAATCATCTGCTGAAACCTCTGTCACTTCTGGGCATTTAAACACAGTATTGTAGGTGTCAACCAGTCTGGAGTAAATTGCTTTGATGTAGAGGGAACCTCTGGCTTAACTTTCTCATGAGTTATCTTTGTGTGAAATGTAGTCTGTCCAATATTTGCCACTTCATTTCACAATCTCTTTACCTTCACAATCTCTATGCTGTATACAGCCTGAGCCATTTTCCTCATCAGATATTTAGGTTGTTTTCTGGGTTTTTAAGTGGGACATCGTGAGGTATTTGTGCCAAAAATGCTTCTTTTTAGAAGAGAAAATCACTGTGATAAGTAACTAACTTACAAAAACAGAGCTGTTTTGTATGGTAATTTAAAATTAGTCTGAAAAGATCAGAGATTTTGGGGGATATTGTTTCCCATAGTACCACATGTATCTTGTGAAGCCCAGCAGATTAATCCAGTTTGCAGTCTAGTTTTTAACACAGAACTTTTGTGTTAGATATGACCAGGTTTACCAACTGGAATTTTATGCTTACAACAAAATCACAAAGTCTTTCAAACTGGTTTAGTTCTATCAGATACTAAAATACAAATATTCCAATATTGTTGTGGTGATATACTGCAGGTAAGTTTTTGTTTACAAAAACACTTGTGCAAATGACTTATCTTCAGACAGTGTGTATACTGATGTGTATGGGGGTTCACTGTAAGCTGGATTTGCTTGCTTTCACTGGGCATCAAAGCAGGTTTTCTGTAGAGAACTTAAAGCAACTGGAGTGACTTAGCAGAATTTTCTTTAAAGTAAAATCTCCTGAGGACAAACTTTGGACCTCAGTGAAAATCAAGCAAGTGGAAAGTTTGTCTTATGGTAGTATGAAAAGTAGAATTTAATTGTCTAATCTGTCACTCTGCATAAAGAGCCAGGGAAGTTTTCCTTAAACCCAAATGGCAATTAGGAGCTATGAGCTTTATGAATGTACCAGGCATGGCATTGCATTTATTACTTTTAATGGGTTTAAAATGACCTTAGCCATCTCACTACTTCCTCAGTTATTCTTTTCCTTTTTTAAACTTACAGTAATTACAGCTCCACTATGATCTACTTCCATTATTCTGCCCAGCTTTTAATATTATAAAATAAGCTGATGTGCTGTTTTGTTGATGCAAACCTTATATTGTAGAGTTTCTTGAACAGATTTATGCACAGTTTATTTGGTTATATTTAAAAGCAAAGATCCAACTTCTAGCTTTAGGAAAAAGGCAGATAGTGTGCTAAATGTTACTTTAACATATGAAAGCTTTAATTTCACATATCAATAAGGATTCTGATTTTTCAGCATAGCTAATGTATGATGTTTATAATAGTAAGTTTGGTTGGTAAATTGGGTTGTACCTATAACAAGCATATTGCATATCTGATCTAGCCTTGCTGCTTTTTCTCTCTACTAGCCTCGAAAGCTATTGCAAAACAGTAAAATGTGAATAAAAATTAGTGGAGCCTTTCAGTCCTAACTCCAGATTGAGTCAGTACTAAGACTATTGTACAGAGTGGGTAAGTCAGCTCAGTTTTGGTAGAGGTGCAGTTCTGTTAGCCTGTGTGATATTCTAAGAGGTTGACAGGGAGAATGCAATTTCATTCTTCAGAAACCCAAAGTTAACATTTTAGCTAACTGTCTGTAGTTGTCTTTTAGTGGTGATGAGCTTCTGCAGAACAACACTTGAGGAACATTGCTTCTGAATTAACAGTTCCTGTTATTGAAGCTTATTGTACTCATTCAAATAGCATCATTTCTGTTCTGTGGGAAGTTCTGGTCTTTTAAGGAAGATGGAAGACCTTCCACTTGAATAAACTAACTGTTTTGCAGAAAGAAAGAAAAAGAATAATTTATTTTATACTTACATAGTAATTAAGAAAAAACTTATTAAAAATAAAATTGAGCTTGAAAGCTTAGTGCAGTCTTTTGACTCAGCTGTGACTCCTGTGGGGGCTGTAAGCTCCATTGGAAGAACCTGATGGGCTCAGTGGTGTTGGCTTCATGGGAGTCAGTGTAGTAGAAGCACATCTGTAGCTAACATCTGAGCTTTCCAGCAGGCCCTTAGGGGAAGCTGGTGAAATGCAAGCTATAGTTCTGTCAGTATTCTGTGTTTTGTTAGAACTTTCTCAAAACCAGTATGTTAACATATCTCTAAACAGACATTTTTCCACTGCAGTTTATTAAACTGGAGAATTCAATGTAAGTTGTGAATACTTCATCAGAATTTGACCCTCTCCAAGAGCTGTACCTCTTCTGGTCACTGCCATTGCTCAGGAAAGAGCTTAGAGGAGTTGTCAGAAAGACCTTACCTGCTGGTGTTAAAAGGTTTTGGTTGAGGAGGTGAAGAGTTGACATTCTATGGTTGATCTTGCAGGAATTCTTCAGTGGGTGAAGCTGATAGATAACTTTGAGGCTGAGTATGAGTATGTCACCAATGAAGGAACCGTGTTCACTTTCAAGACAAACCGCCACTCTCCGAATTACCGCTTGATCAACATCGACTTCAGTGACCCAGAGGAGTCCAAATGGAAAGTTCTCGTCCCTGAACATGAAAGAGATGTTCTAGGTAAGAGCTGATGGCAACTAAAAGGCTTTCTATTCTGTTTTTTTCAATTAATTCAGTTACTAGTCTAGCCAATGATCTTGTATAGACCACCTTATTTTTTGTGTCTTTAAACTTTGTTTAGGGCTTGTGATTAAAAGACTTGCTGAGGCTCAAGAGATCCAGGATCTATTTCTCTCTCTCTCTATCATCCTGTGTGGCCATAGTAGAATTGCTTCATCTATTCTTGTTTTAATCCTGTGTTTGTAGGTTATGAGAGGAAGGTACTTTTCTGTTTCACGCGAGTGTAGTAAACATTTACTAGACAGTCAGAGATTACAAGAAGAGGGATTTTGTAAGCAGAAGGAAGTAAAGCAGACCTGGTAGTAGTGCAGGACACTATGAAGAGAGTTGGTCAGAGTTTGAGACAGAATTTTCTGTTGTTTCTAGGGTAAGAAGAGTAGGAAATACTTTAGAAAAAAAAGAAGCCTCAGGAAAGTTGAAGGGCGTGGAATCCTCTAAGTATATAAGTGAATTCAAAACATAAATCTTTGGGTTTGGCATAACTAAAACAAAGGTGTATTTTTTTAAATCCCATCATTTTGAGGAGTGTTCTGTTAACACAGGATGAGTTTCAGAGAACACAGAAAAACCTCTTGAGATTTTTTTTTTTTGACAGATACTTTGTGTACATTTAGGTAGTCTGTTCTCCATTTAGGTAGTCTGTTCTCCATTTAGGTAGTCTGTTCTCCATACATTTCAGATAAAGTTAGATTTCTCTGGCTGCCATAATTACAGCTATTCAGAAAGACTGCTTTTCTTACTTAGTGCATCTTCATAGAAATTCATTCATGTTTGCTACCCTACCAGTGAAAAGCTGCTTTGTAGAATTCTCTGTGGTTTGATATGTGTATATACAGTAACTTCTCTTTTCTTACCAAGACAAATGTATTTGACTACTACTTCAAATTCCTCTTAAGATCTTGCTTTTCAAGGCACCTATAAGTCTTCATTTCTGTCCACATTTCACAATATCCTGCATGATTTCTGCTGTAGCCTAGACAAAGTATGTCCCCAAGTGTGACATAAATTGTGACTCTGAGCAAGTCCAGAATTGTAGTGATGCTGCAAATGACTAGTGCCTTGCAAGAGTTCTGGTAAACACAGAAGCAGCGAATTACAGCTCAGTGAGACACTAGTCTTCTTAAGATTGTGAACTCTGAATCAGGAACCATCTGCATTTTAAATAAAGTACCTTTCAAGTCCCAAGCATAATAGGTGCAAGTGAAAATTGCTTCCAAGTCTAATTTATTATTAGATGCAGTTTTGCTGACAGTCTGTGAAGTCATGC
Organism: Galbula dea; assembly: GCA_013399015.1. Lineage (NCBI taxonomy): Eukaryota > Metazoa > Chordata > Aves > Piciformes > Galbulidae > Galbula > Galbula dea. Next base: position 55,549 of record VWZX01009193.1, on the reverse strand, counting down.
TTAAGTTATGAGGAACAGCAATTTGTAAAGTGGTGGGTTCAAGTTGAAGAATTGACTTAGAAATGGTGAGTGTCCAAATAGAATAGGATAAAAACATGGGAATGACATGAAATGTGTGGATTTACCTGAGAGGTGGTCTAGGCAGCCCATGTGGCTTTTACCAGTGGTTGTATAGGCACTGGCTATATATTCTTTCCCAGTAATATAAAGGCCACATCAGCTCTTCACTGCACTGCAGTATCTCATTCAGCTCCATTCTGGTTTCATTCTAAAGGCAAGGTTGGTTTGAGTTCATGTTAGTCCACATGCAAAAAAAATACAATGCATGCAATGCTCCTTTAATGGTTGATAGATGACAGCCTTGTGCAAGCATAGCAAAGCTGAAAGTTCAGATAAATGGGTCTGCTGAAGGCACTGGCATTCAGGTCTTAAACACTTGAAGGCAAACATAATCTGTCATATAAAGTCATCAGAGTGACTTTCAGGAGTCTGTTGTGCCTTCTTGTGTTGTGTGCTTTTACTGTATTTGGATATGAAGCCAGAGTAGACAATCATATCCAGTTCTGTCTCTACCTTTTTGAAGTGCTACATAAATGAATTGGATTAAATTAACAAGTGAAAGTGTGTTTATAAGATAATGAGTTATAAGCAGATCTTAGTTTTTCAGCATACCCATAGCTTTACAAGCTTGGGAGCTTGGCTTGCGAAGTGTGTGCGTGAAGGATTGGGTGACAGTTCTGAGGAGCAGTAAAGCAAGTTTGAATTGTTCAGTTGGTTCTTTGTGGCAGACTCTTGCAAATCAGTGTTGCATCCTCAGCACCAAGATAAGAGAGTTTTAAAATGATCAGGAGGTTGTAGCCCTGAATAAATTAAAAACCCACTCCTTTGCTCGATGAAGTCAGCAAACAAGGCAGTCTCTGTCATGTTGTTTTAATCATTCCAAGATTTGGTTTAGAGAAAGACATAATTATAGCAGAAGGCAGTTAATAATTCATTGTCTTGAAAACCTTGCAGTCAAGTGAATTTGATTGTGTGTGATCCAGAGATGGCAATGTAATGAAGTGCCTTCTGCAAGAGCTAGGACAGCAGTAATTGAAGGGATAAATGACTCTTGCTGCTTGTCCAGTTTCACATGTGTGTGGGAGTGACTCTCTACCAAGATATAATTAGCTGTATTAGAATTTCTTTATAAACATTTTAGTAGTGCTTTAGGTCACAGGTGTGTTTTATTGGAATATATATTTTATATACTCAGCTCAAAAATCTCTAACTCTGGTGTGATCTGCCTGGTAGCCATAGCTGCCTTCATTTCTGTGTATTACCTTTGATTCTAAAGCACATATAGAAATAGATTTATTTATGAATAATAAATTCAGGATTCAGAATTATGAGGCTCTGCCAGTGTCCATCAATGGCAAGAAGAGAAATTCCAGAAAGTATCATAGTACATTCTAAGGGAAGATGTTACAGCTACTATAATCTAACCAAGAAATAAGCACTCGTGCCTACAAGGTGGTGTGAATGTCATTTGGTTTCTTCAGCATATTCTTCAAGATAGACTTTTTGTATTGGCTTTGACCTTTTTGGTTTCAGAACTGTTTATAAATGAGCTAATTTGGCAAAAACAGGGAGAAACCCAAACATTCTTGCAGTGAGGTTGTACACACACATAATTCTACAGCTCTCAGTAGGGATTTCACACAGGCTTGAGGTAAATTTAGATCTCTATTCTATGAGCTGAGGGGAAGAAAAAACTGACAGCTATTTTAAAATTAAATTTAAGGGGGGGCCTCAGAACATATTGTAGTGTGATGAGACTCATTTCCTCCTCTTTGGAGTTTGTTTATAAAGCGTTACTTTTCATTTTCAGGGAGTCTAAAATAGAACCAAAGGAGAGGTTCATATCTAACATTGAAAGAGCACTTTGCTGTAAAAGCAAACTGATCATTACAGACACTATGACCATGGTTCTAAGGTGTAAGATAAACCTGCTGTCTTCAGGAGGTTAAATAATTAATTTTGAGAACTATGACCTCCCCCTCCCCAGAAAGTGCGCAGTAGTGCTAGAGGGGGAAAACTTGGCAGTAATAGTTATATCCAGCTCCATACTTTCAACAGTGAAAACAAAACCAAAATAGATCCTCGTGAGTAAGGAGGGCTGAGAAATAAGACATATATACCTGAATGTGTCATAGATGAGGTGGGTGGTCTGAGCAGTTCCTTGAACCTTAGTTGGCCATTTAACAAGCAGGGGCAAAGCTAATAATACTCATGTACCTTGTACACGTCTGCACACTGAAACCCAGTGCATGTAAAATGCTTCCCTTCCCTCATCTAGAATGTGCACTCTGAGTGAAAAATAGTATTTTTCTTCATACCTTTAACCTGCTTGCTAATTCATAAATGCCTAAGAGGTTGGGGAGAGGAGTTACTGCAGCTGGGCCGTATCATTTGGCCCTGTAGTGAAACGAGGAGGGAAGGTTTGGAATGAGTACAATGAAATTGTTAATCCTGAATGACATGGATGTGCATGGGTGTGAGTAATCTCTCATGTTCCTCTCGACCGTAGGGAAGCTTGTGCCCTTTGTTACCCTGTGGTGTTTTTCAGTGTACCCGTAGCTTTACACACTTGGGAGTTTGGCTTGCAAAGCAAGTGAGTGTGTTTTGAGGAGCAGTGGTGTGACCTTCTGTGGATAGCCCAGAGGAGGCACCTTGCAGAGCCAGCTAGTGAAGAAGTGTGGCAGAAAGGAGGAAATTGGCTGCAGCACAAATGACCAGATCGATAAGTTTCTGCTGTGAAATGTGGAGAAAAAAACCCAACAAACCAACTGGGATGTGGCTTAGCTCCAGTGTTTCCCAGCAACAAAAAGCACTCCCTAAGATCTGCCCAAGCCAGATACAGTCCCTCAGTCACTGGGGACATGGGGAGAGGATGTGGTCCAGATGCATGTCCCTGACTCAAAGTTTTATTCTTCTCCCCTGGCAGGGCTTCTGTGGCTGTTTAACTCTGCTGTGGAAAACCTGCATCAGTCACAGGTGACAAAAGCCTGTAGGTTACTTCAGGAAGTGTTACTCCTGGTTTTTGCCCTGATTTTGTGTCTCATTTGTCTCATACTCAGAGGATGTGGAATAGAAAATCCTTGTGTTGTTGAAATTTGTTGGAGCTTTTCCATTAACTTCAATGTGCCAGGCTATCGCTGAGGATGGGATCTTAGTGAAGACATGCTTTCTGTTGTGAGGGCTCATCAACATTTACTTAAGTGTTTGAGAATGATTCATGTTTTATTCTGTAAATTGCTTGTGCTTTACTTGCAAGCTGACTCATCAGTAGCCTAGAGTGGTGGTTATGGGTCAGTTGAATTGAGATCAATGTGGATACCTGTTAATCTGCAGAAACACTGAAGTTTGTGGTCACTGTCTGTGATGACCAAAGAAAGCAAAGAGACCTTCCAGGTCCTATTTTCCAGCTAAAGCTTTGACAGTCCACTGAAATATGTTCATTATCCTTGTAGTGCATGCACAAGCATATTGTACAGCAAGTACCTCAGCAGTTTCTACTGAAGACTTCTGACTACCTAGCTCTTCTAGCTTGGCATGTTCTTCATCACCATTTCAGCTGGCATCTGTCAAAGCACATTTGTACAGTTGGACACCTAACATGCTGTAGCTACTGCTACAGAAATGAAAGGTCACAACTGTCAGAAGTAATTAAGGTTAGTGGCACAGATTCTTGATGTGAGGATTCAATCTTTTTTTTTTTCCTGAAACTGTCTCAAAAGTTGTTCCCAGCAGCATTGCAAGTGCTGTCACTGGTATGTCTTTGCTACTAATGAAAGCTGCAAGAGTTTTTAGAAAGCAGCAGTACATGGATTTCTGAAAGGTTGATCTAGAACTTCTAGAAATGTTTGAGCTCAGTTTTCTGGGGCTTGTTAGAAGTGTAATCCCTCTAGTACAGATTTAGCTGTTGAAGAGTTATGTGTAACCTGTGAGAGTCATTGAGGTAGTCACTGTCATCTCTAGAGGGAAATGGGCAGTACCCAGGACAATTCTTCACACCTGCTTTTGGTAGCTGTGAGCACCCCATGAGTGTCTACCTCTCCCTGATGCCTGAGCCAAGAGCTTGCAACCTCTACCTGTTTGCTTAAATAGTAAAATAAATCCTTTGCCTGATGGGTAGTGTGAGTAGGTGGATTGCAAGTATGCTGGAGAACAATTGATATATTTAACTGTGAGAGTAACTGCTCTGTTCATGGGTATTAACTGAAAATAAACTGACCTCTACATTGCAGGGGTCTCACATGGTTAGCTTTAAAAAAAAGTAATTGTGCATGAAGCTACTTGGCAAGCAAGTCACAATATCCCAGAACAGAGCAGCCAAAATAATTGGGTGAACTGCATTCTAAAGCTGCTTGTTTAGGAGATGGTCTCAAGTTGCACCAAGGGAAGTTTAGATTGGACATTAGGAAATATCTTCACCAAAAGAGTTGTCAAGCATAGATTGGAACAGGCTGCCCAGGGAAGGGGTTGAGTCACCATCCCTGGGGGTATCTAAAAGTTGTGTAGATGTGGTACTTAGTGACATGGTTTAGTGATGTGCTTGTCACTGCTAGGTTAATGGTTGGATTTGATGATCTTAAGTCTTTTCCAATCTAAATGGTTCTGTGATTCTGTTGATACCCATTGCCTCTAAAGGGCAGCCTCCAGCAGCAGTGTCAGGCTTAGTGTTTAGTCATGTGAAGTTTGCAAGGACACAGTCTTGAAAGCTTCCAAGTACAGAGGCATACATGAGCAAAGCCAAGGAGGCTGACAAACTCAATAGCGTCTGCACTTCTCAGTGCTGAGTATGGGAACAACAAAGATTGAGCTTGCAGTCAAAAAATAGCTCTTGTTAATAATTCAGCATTGTTTTAGCTTGCTGTGTGTAGAAGTGTTGGTTCTTAATGTCATTTTTTCTTCTGCTCTTTCAAGCCTGCTTCAATATTTGCTGGTTTTATTCTAGCATTTCTTTGTAGCTTCCATTAGTTTAAGTTTTGGAGGCAGTCTGCAGTGCACCAAAACCAGTTGGAGTACAGGTATTATACACAGGAGAACCTGTGTTTCTAAATCCTATGGGATGTTTTAAAAACATTGCATTGTCATCTTATCTTCACCTTATTGAGAAGATATCATTTCTAAACTGAAAATGTGATGGAGAGCCAATATTGCTGCTTCCTGGGCAAGTTCTTCAATAGCAGGAATCCCCACATAAGCCAGCAACCTTACCTCAGGCAACTGGATCTTTTTAATTAAGAGTAATGCTTCATAATGTGTCAGTCAAAGTAATAATGATGTACTGTGACTTTAGTGAAAGCAGCCATTAAACTGCAATGCTTCATCAAATTATTAGTGAGGAATTAAGGGTCATTGCAATTTAATTTTAAAATAAAGATTGCCTAAGTAATACTTGTTGAAGCAAAACCACACATAATGTACATTTGAAGTTCATCTGAGAGTCTCTATAATCCATTTTGTGAAACTTTGTCAGGAAATTTTAAGAGTAAAAATGGACATTTTAGTTACAGATGTTACTGAGAATGCCAGTGGAGTTCATGGGAACTTGTACACACTGCAGAGCAGTTAATTCTGCAGGCAAAAGTGCTGTATTACTGTAGGAATGCTATTTTTAGAATGTATATTTTGTGTTAATAAACCAGTTATACATGTGAATGTTGGCAGATTTGTGCAGTGGTAACGTAATAAATATTTTCAATTGCTGCATATTCTCCTTGTTGATCCAGCCAAGAATAAGTCCATGTTTCAAAATATGCAATTGGAGATAAAAAACTTACAAAGTTTATTCTGTTCTCCAGCCTCACTTAAGAAATTTAAGTCACTCCAGAGCTAAAATTACACATCAATTACTAATTTATAAACAGTGTTGTGCTCTATCTTCTTATTTCAGGTCATGGCTTCATGATTGAAATTTCAATTAGTTTTGTATTCTGGGGCTCTGGTTAGAAAATTCCCAGGTTTAGATAAAAGGGAGTTAGGAAGTCTGAGGATAAAAAAAAAATCAGTGGTGGTCTTTGGGAAGAGAGGAGTAGAAAACTTTATTTTACTGTTTATGTAACAAATTCATATAGCTAGAAAGTCAGTCTAGTGTTAAATTGCACTGGTCCTTCAGGAACAAGCTGAAAGGAAAGCAGACTCTATAGAGCTATTAGGACTTGAAGCTCTCTGAGCTCTGGGGGGTCATGACAGACCTGAAGTGTATATGAAAGCAGGGACTGTTAAAGAAGCTAATTGTTATGGAATAATGAGCTTTGACCTTCAGTTCAGAAAGAGTTGATACACATGATACAACTTTGAACTTTTATTCTGGAACCTGAGTGTGCTAAGATGCATTTCTAAGACTGTCTTCAGTATAACTCTGTCAATTCAAATTATTTGGTTTTATAATAAAAGAGTCCCTCATTCCCTCCTTCCAGATACAAACAAGGTTAAAAGTAAAGAAAAAAGTATTTGATTTGTGAATTAATGAGAAGAAGTTGAAATACTTTGGTGGCAAAGTAGGGTGATGAGTTTCTTAAATGGTCGAAATACTAAGAGAGATGAAGAGGGTTCAATCTTTTTCCTGCCTGCATCAGTAAATGAATAGATTTGTCACTAAGATCTAAAGGCAATGGCACAGGATACAGGAGAGAAAATGTTAGGTGATGTATTCTAGCTGAACTAGAGCCCTGAAGAGTGTTTACACTTCACATGATATAAAGATGGGAATTGAAGTGAGCTGTTCAGTAGAACTGCAGGGATTTTTGTAGAAATTGTCAGCACAGACCCTCTTTGTTTTGGGTTTTTTTCTTTGTTAGGAGGTTTTTGTGGGGTGGGTGGCTTTTTGAGGGGTTTGGGTTTCTTTAAATCAGTTTGGATTTTCCAAAACCCAATTAAAAAAAATAGCATTCCAGGAAAGAGTTCACATATCTCTGGTAATTATTCTGAGGAACCAACTCAGAATGTGAAAGGTTCTGTGAAGCAGAAGCTCTCGTTCCTGCACATACGAGGTGTGCAGCTCTGCAGGGGCCCAGGACTGCTGGGAGAGGCATAAAGGAAATAAACCTCTGCAGAGTATTTTGTTCCTGGGTCCTTTTTCCAGATTGTGTTCGCTGTTCTGCATCCTGTTCCTACTACCTTAGATTCTCAAGAGTGCTGTTTAACTACATTAGCTTATTGAATAAATAAGGCTTACTTTTTTTTAACTGGTATGTTGGAGGTGTCACCTCAGAATAGCCCTTTCCTTACACCTGCTAGAGCTTGCTTATGAGAACAGCCTCCTGAATACACAGGCAAGAAAAACAAGATTAATAGTAACCCTAGATGTTATACTTTAATGTGCAATACAGGATTGCATGTCTTTTTGTTTCTTATTAGTTTAGCTTTAATCTAAATCATAATAGTGATTTTGATTTTTATGCATTTCCATAAGTGTTGCTGGCAAAGATTAATGTTTTGCTTGGGTTTTGCATTGAAACTTGTGACATTTAAGAGCAGTATTGATCTAGAAGCATCTCAAATGCATAAGCATCTTAGTTAAGCAATTCTTTATTCCTGTGTCTGCATAAATTAGCTTCAAGCAGCATGGTTAATGCAGTTCCAAAGAATGTCAGCCTTTATTTTTGGGTTCACTGTGTTTCAGAAAGCAGGTGACTTCTAGAGATTTCAGAGTTACATTCAATACATTTCAGAAGTTTTGGTGCATGTGTTTAGGTATGCTAAATAGTTTTAGAATCACATTGTCTGCTTGTTTATTACAGTTTTTTAATGTATTTTCTGTGGCTTTATATTTTTCTTTTCCACACTCTGTAGAATGGGTTGCTTGTGTGAGGTCCAACTTCCTGGTCTTGTGCTATCTACATGATGTGAAGAATATCCTGCAACTTCATGACCTAGCTACTGGTGCACATCTCAAGACTTTTCCCCTAGAAGTTGGCAGTATTGTGGGATATAGTGGCCAAAAGAAGGACACAGAAATATTCTATCAGTTTACTTCCTTTTTATCTCCAGGTAAGATTGGGGTTTTTTCCCTTGGTTATTGTTCCTCCTTTTCCTGAGAACAGTATCTTTCTGGTTTTCTGTTTCATAGTAGTTTTTAGGTATGTCTAAGATGAAGATAAAACTGCTTCCCCCCAAGAAATAAGTAATGGTTGTGCACTTCAAAATGTACCAGTCCTTGATCCATGAAGCCAAAATAATATGCTTACTAATATTTGAGATACCTGCATTGAGAAATTACTCGGGACTGGCTTGGACTGGAGATGAACTTGTAGCATTCCCACAGCTCTGGCTTCATGTAGCGAGATACAAGTTTCAAAAGTCTGTTGAAGACAGCTCTTAATGTGTATAATGTGATTTTCATCACAATTGTGGAGAACTTGGATAACTTCTCTGACAGTTTTGTGATTCATTAGATCACCCTTACCTCTGTCCTTACAACACTTGGTAGTGTTGGATTGCTGCAGGAATCCTCTTTGTACGCTGCTGCAAAGCCAGAGCTGTCCAAAGCATTCTGTAATACACATGTGGCACACCAATAATGATTCCAGGATTTTGAATAAGAAGGGAATTTATTTTCTAGAAGAAAGAGGAAGAAATGTTCAGTTGCATAAGGATCCTGTGCAGGTCTGCAGGAGTTTCAAGTGGATGCTCAGCTCTTTGTTATCTGGGAGTTCATCTGAACTGTAAATAAAGAGAAAAGCATTGACCTGAGTGAAATTCTTGAGAAATGTATTCAGTCTGGTGGCTCTAGATGAGATGGTTTAAACTTGACTCTATGCTCCTTTCAACATCATAATTCTCAAGAAGTGCTCTATTTTTTTCCATTGTGCTTAACCCACTTTGGATGCCTGGCTTTGTATGAGCATTGACAATTATTCTTTCTCTCCAGAAAGTCTAGGAGGAGTGCAAAGGCTAAGCCCATATGTCTGTGTATTCAATTATACATGAACTGAAATGATGTGTCTGCAGCTGCTGTTTTTCACCCTGCTCAGTTGCCTTTGCCATTCATTACTGTATCATGGTGACTAAACCAGGATCCTTTTAGTGCTGGCCATACACTGGGCTGACAGCTGAACTCTCTTTTAGGCATTATATATCACTGTGATCTGACCAAAGAGGAGCTGGAGCCAAGAGTTTTCCGGGAAGTGACTGTGAAAGGATTTGATCCTTCAGTTTACCAGACAATTCAGGTAACCAACATGCATCCTGCTGCCTTGCTGTGATCACTTAAGCAAGAACTTAACAAACCTGTACTTGGCTAAGGGTGAGAGTGCTTTGATTAGCTCCTGGTTGCAGGTCTGTGTACACTCTGAAGGAATTCCACCAAGTCTGGTTAGGAAGATTGAAGATGCTCCTGCAAGTGACCAAGGCAGACTCAGTCCTCAGCCATTTCCCATTCTGAGGCAGTATGGTCTCTAGTTTTTTCCCATGTTACAGTATTCTTTGGTATTGTTTTAGCATCAAGCTGCTGCTCTTTCATGTTGTTGTATTTCTTCCACCAGAGCAACTTGTCAGGGCTTCCATAGGCAAGTGTGTGATAGGGCAAGGCTGAAGAGGCAGTGGAGAAACAGAGGCTATTTGGAATAGCCACATACCTTCCCAGCACTTCCACAGTACTCCAGGGCCCACCATGGGAAGTGGCAACAATGCCTAAAACACTTCTGTCCTAACCACTTCTGTATAAATATAATGATGATTTTTGTCACATGTTCATATTGTGGATCTCTTGAGACCTCAAAAGAAATTGGGAGGAAAGAAGGAAATATATTGATTCATTTGTAGCTGGCATCAAATGTGAAATGTGCCATACAACTATGAAAGGTCTTAGCCATGGTGTAGAAAGCAGTCATTATATTGTGATGCTTAGCACATTTATATATATATAGCACATTAATACCTGCAATTTCTAGAAATTGGAGGGTGGTTAAATGACTTCAGATGTGGGGATCTGCACCTCTAGAGTGAAAGCAGACTAGAGCTATACCTTGTAGACAAAGGTATAACAAAATCCAGTGCCTAAAGTGGAACTTAAATAAGCTTAGTCTGGAAAAAGGTAAAATTACCTAGGAGACAGAGTTAAGTAACAGTGTGACAGTATGGCTTGGGCTCTTTGAAAGGAGATTAGATATTAATCTGTTAGTTTTAATTTTGCCTCTGGCACATATACAGGGCAGATTCTCTAAAAGCATAAAGACAGTAGTGTGTGTAGATGAGGTGGTTGTAAACAGCCCCACCTGTTTGTCTCTGCATCTCCAGACAGAAATAGGACTGTTGTAGAGGACAGTTTGCTGGAAATATTCTCACAGGGAATGTGGTTTTACTACTTAAAATTCATTTAGGGACTTCCACAAGATAACTTCAGGGCATAGTGAGCTGAAAAAGAGAAAGAAAATAGCATTCTTTTTAGGAAGGAACTTGGTACAATTATAATACTGCCATCAAACTCAGAAGGATAATAATGGAACACAAATACCCATGTAATTAAAGAGAGTTTCAAAGGGGGTTTCCATGAATTAGAAATAATGTATTTTTCTAGTAAATCAATTCTTACCAAATAAATGTCTGGAAAAACAAAATCTCATTTTACATTTAAATCAATTACATGCTAAATTAAGGTAAAGTAGACCAGTAATACAAATAACTTCAGGGAGGAAACATGCTGTTGCTATGCTCTTGGAAACCTTCACTTTGTAAATCCCTGGCAGAGCTTCATGGCTGGACTGTCATGGGGTGGAAGTCAGTATCACTGATTCTGCTTTTCTCTCTATTCCTGCTCAGTACCAGCTCTGGGGAAATGTGACCTGTGTAGGTAACACTGGGATCAGGGCTTACAAAGAGCACTCTTGGCTCACCACTTAATCCAGTTTTGCCTTTCATCAACAGATGATCTCGGTGTGCAACATCTTGGAAGTTAGTTTCCTATGTCATTCAGATCCATGGAGAAATCTCAGCTGAGCTGTGAGAGAAGCTGTTTGTCAGGGCCAGGTCTGGGACTGTCTGGTCCCCTTTGTAGTTCAGCCTGCCAGGGCTCCTGCCAGTCTGTGTTTACATTTTTGGGGTCCTACTTGGACCCTTGATGATGCTTCTGCTTGGAGGAGGGTAAGGGAGATGGCAGTTTATCAGAGCAATTTATCAATGGCTGTCAACCTAGGTGAAAGGCATAGCCATTGCAAAACTCAGGCAACATTGTGAGCAACTGGGAAAGAAACTCAAAATTAAGAATGCAAAAAATATGCTGAGAATAGGCAAAGATGACTGATTACAGGAGAATGAACAACACTGCAGAATGGATTTTGTAATTTTAATTTCCATCAGGATTACTAAGTAGCAGTGAAAAATGTTGCTGGCTCTGTCCTGACCTATGTCCTTAAATGAAAGGCAACTCTCCTGCCAAGGGTCTTCCTTTGTAGTCATATACCTGAAGGAGTACCTAAGACTAGCAGCCTTCCTAGCTTTGTCTTTATAGCATTTAGGAAACTTTAATGTTGTTGTTCTTTAGCACTCTATGAACATAACTGAGTTAAGAAGATTGGAACTGAATTGTAACTGTCATGTATGTGAAACTTGAATTAATGGCAATTGGAAAATGCCTCAGTGCCTGTTTTTTGCTCTTTTGGATCTACTTACAGTATTCCATAGCTGCTGTGCAGTGCAGTGGGAGCCAGTGATAAAGTTTACTGCTTAGTCAATGTATGGAAAAGCAGCTCCTTTGTAATACCTGAGGTTAATTCTTATACCTTGGCAGCCCAAAGGAAGAACAAATTAGTCAAGTTACCTTGCACTGAAGGGAGAGCTGTTTAAATACACCTGGCATTTCCCCAGACCTGCAGGTTGTTGGCTCTGTGGCACCCTGTGAGTATATAAACTAGCTTACTGTACCCTAGCTTGTGCATATGCCCTTACCTTGAAGGATTCTGTGGCCTTTAGGAGAGTCAGGCTATTTAAAACACTTGCCACACATCAAAAAATTAATCCTGGCTACTTTTGTTAAATGATATATTAAGTTGTGTCAACTCTGCCAAACACTTCTTGAAATTTGTCTTTGCTACCCTGCATGCTTCCATCCATCATAATCCCAGGCTTCATGACATAGCCTGGAGAGGGGTTTTTGTGGAAACACACTTTGATAAGGACAACACACTTCTGCAGGGACTTAGAAATGACACTTGCTGTAAGCTGTTTACTACATAAATAGCTCAACTGCTGCTTTAAATAAAAAGTATTTTATCATAACAAAGTTGCCAACTAAGTTTTTCTGCTCCTCTTCATATTAACACTTCACAGTGACATTTAATCATGGGTAAAGTCTTTTCCCCTGGCTCACAACTCACCTACTTTCAGGCTGATATTCGGGTTTGTACATGTTGATATTGCAGCAATAACAATGTTATTTGGCTCCTTTTGCCATTCTTTGAATACCTTCCAGTACTGTCCTTAAAATAGTTTCTGATGAGCCAAAAATAGATGCTGCTATTGACAGATCTACTTTGGATTAGCTCTTGCAGAGGAATAACACAAGGTGGTTTTACAACTTAGTTTTGTTTCAAAGCAGCTTCTGTTTAGATACTGTTGCAGAGATGAAAGAAGGAAGTCTTGAAAAGGATGTTTCTTTTCTTGGGGCTGGGATTTATGTCCTCTTTCTGTTGCAGAGATTATTTTTGTGGGTGAATTTTCATGAGCAGTTCATTGTTTTATTCTTCAGTCTTTCACCTCCATTTTTATTGAGTTATTGGTAGGGAAGGTTTGTCTACAGTCACTCTAATTCCTAGCAGAACTTCACAGGGTACAGTTTGGCACAGTGGTTAATCTCTGTTTCAGGAAGATACAACACTGAGAGAAGATGAGTCAGACTTAGGTTGATTGGCAGAGTTGTGGGAGAAACTTGTGCACAGCACCTGCCCACGCTATTCCTGGATCTCACCATTGCTGCTGGTGTCATTCCATGAGCATTAGATTCCTTCATTAAAATAAAAAGTACCAGAGGGCAGCAGCAGAGGAAAACAGTGTTTTGTGAAAGCAAGCTCAGCCTGCTTAGCAAGAGCTGGTATTATCGTTGCTTTTTCAGTGTGCTTGTAGAAATGATCTTACCGTTTCTTTTCCTCATCTAGGTCTATATGAATAGATCACTGGAGTTTGGAGGGAAATGCAGTAGCTTTAAATCTGTTGAGAAAAAGCACTCCCATAGCAGAGAAGAAAGGCCTGTACTTTCTACATTGATTCTGAGCAGAGACAAAAGAATTTTCCCTTTTTCTCCAGGGGAATAACTTGTTTGGCATCAGTTTCTTCCCTCTCCTGAGAATCCAGCACAGCCAAAGTGGGATTGAGTTTTGACTTTCTTGATTCTAACAGTATTTGGGGTTTGAATCCTGCCTTGATCTCATGGGAAAAGAGGGTAGAATTAATACTTTGGGCAGACATATTACCTATTGTTGGTTGTTTCTGTTGTATTCCTTTTATTTCCTTGTGGTTCCATATTGTAATGAAGAAGACAAAGTGATATTGGTGGGAGGAGAGAATGTGGGAAAAAAATGCACTGGTTTTAGTGCTTGCCACAGTGTGGCAGACACCTGCCCCTTTTGCAGGGGGAAAATGAGCTTTGAGCTGCTTCTGTCAGAGCTTCAGGAAAAAGACAGAAGTCTTCAGCCAGTGTTTTGGCAATGGTTCTGATTTTGGCATCAAGACAACAATCTTGCTCTGGAGGACATCACAAAATCACAGCGACAACTGTGGCAGTGTTGGCTGTTTGCCTATGTGAATTTAGCATCCTGCATCCTTGGCATGTGGTTGTTAGAAACACCACTTTAATCTGGCAACCTCTAGTTGCAAGTCAGTGAAGAATACTAACTGAGAATGTAGTCCTCTGGTTTTAAAGTCTTGTATTTCTTGAAAGCCAAGAGACTGTATATTCAATGTGTTACTTATTTGCAGCCACAGTACACTTCATGTGAAGGGGCAAATGGTCAGTATGAGAAGAGCATCCTATGAAAGATTTCCCATAATGACCTGACATGCTCTTGAACTTTGAAATCCTTAGATTTCAAAGGAGTAGCACTTGGCTCTACACACATTACATTTAAGCAGCCCCATCCAATGCACTTCAGATAATCCACACCAGTAATTCTCACAAACCATGACATTCCTTAAGCATCTGGAGTAGGAACCAGATCTCTGTATTCCAAGTAAGAGGATGAGGCATAGGACTTTCTTCACCCATCCAGTTCAAATGCTGGTTTAAGGTCTAAATGTCTGGGGCTGCTTTATCCATTTACATACCACAGGGGATTGCTGCATAGTTTAGGACTTTGGGAGCTTTTGTTCAGCAGAATGCAGAACAATGGAAATGTGGTTTGGGATAGAGGAGTTCAGAACTGCTCTTAGGAAGAATTAGCACCACACCAGACCACATAGTGTGGAGGGTAATAGTAAAATACAGTCTGTGTTCATTTGGATCATAATATAGGCTTTGTGATTCACTAGTTACAAGCTTTTAATGTTAGATTGTTTATTTTTCTGCTAAGGGTGCAGGGAATTGAAGAGCTTTTTAAAATGTTAGTCTACGGAACCTTCATGCTCAAGGCATTATTAAAGTGTTCATCTCTTTTAAGGCTACAAGAGAAGCAATTGCTCAGTAGTTTAACTAAAACTCCTTGTGAAATGCTATTCTTATGCCTTACTCAGCAGCTCTTTTGATTGAACTCAGTGTTTTTTTCTGCTTTTCTTGTTAGTTGGCATACCTGATCCCAAGCTGCATCCTATGCTTCATTTATGTTTCAGAATTCCTTAAAACACAGGTGAAATAACGTGGATTAAACCAGAGCTATGACTATTGATCATAGCATAGAGGTGTTTTAAACAAGAACTCCACCAATTGTAAAGGAGCTTAGATTGTTTTACAGATTGGATTGTTTGCAAATAAAAAATACTTTTGATTTTAACAGTAAAAGGTAAAATACATTTTGCCATCAGGAAAAAGATTTTTAAAAGTCATTCACTCCAGCAGCCTAAATGAACATGTGTGTTTAAGCATTCAGGAGTCTCAGCTGGTTAATTCTTTGCTGATATAGAGAGATTAAAATGAGAATGTTGTTGTATTGAAAATGCTTGTTTCTTGTCCTCTTTCTAAACAAACCACTGAAGATTTCTTCCCTTCTCTTTTTTTTCTTCAGCTTTCATATTCACTCATGTGATTGATCTCACCTCCAGTAATTAACTATGGACACATTACTATTTTAATTAACTCCCTTACTTACAAGATAAGAATTCTATGTAATGGAAATCTTCTTTCAACCTTTCTTCTCCCTTTTCTCTAAGTATATCAATGTTATTTCTCAAAGGTAGTGAGTATTATTAGCTTCGTTCTACAGAATGAAATTTGTCCCTGTTCACACATTGATGAGGTGTTGCACTGGGAATGTGTTTTGATGCTTGCTCTTCCTCTTTTTGCTGATCCTCAGAGCCTTCAGATATGGTTTGAAAATTCAATAAAGCCAATTATTAGTCTTACACAAATAGCAGTTCACAGAACTTCAGCATCAATAAAAAGGCCCAACTCTCAGTGTTTCTGATAGTATTAAATGCTGACGAAACACTGCCTTTGGATCAGTATGGTGTTTGTGTGTCTTGTATAGTACCACTTGAACAGCCAACTGAATTAGTAATGGAGAATCAAACATACATGTTACTTCCAGGAAAAAAAAAGCCTGCTCTGAAGCTTCTTTATGGCTGTTTAATTCTTGTTTAGACCAAGCAGTAATTTGAAAGATTTCATCACACTAAGGGCTGCATGTGTAGTCCTCGACTGAAAGAAAAGTAGCAGCTACTACTTTTTCCTGTTCCTTTTTTGAGGGGAAATGTCAGACTCTAGTGTGCCAGCATTGTTCAGAATGAGACTGAGACTGCTCCTCTGCAAGCCTGGGAATTTTTCTGTCCATCTACCCACCCATTACTCATGGAGCCTGTGCAGGAGGGTGTTAAATTGTGAAGATAATGCTGTATTGAGAACAGATCACTCTAGGTCCACAGTCACTGGTTTTATTCACACATCTGGCAGGAGATCATTAGATGATTAGAGAGGCAGCAGTGGTGTGGGCCAGCATTCAAATAGGGAAAAGCATTGAATTCCTTTACTACCAAGATAACCAGACTTTTCTGGTTGCCTTTCAGTACTGTGCTAGCAGTGTCATGTAATTCTGTTGAGTAGTCATTAGATTCCCAAAGAAGGGGCTTTACAGTTAGGAAGAGTTACATACATAGGTGTGTGTGTGTCTCTGCCATGGGATAGTTTTTAAATGGAAGCACATTTGCAGACCAGTGTTAATAGCAGTTGTTTACTTGTTAGTGAAGCCCAGACTACTTGAGAATAAAATATTGTGTGCTCTGCTTATAGGTCTTGAGACATCTGTAAAGTGTATGGGGCAAATTTGAAAATATTTTCTTTTGGGTTTTAATTTTTAATATTTGAACAGCTTGTTAGTGAAAGTGGTAGATATTTTTTTTAAGTATCTCTCTTCTCACTAGCTGTCCCTGTAGATTTATTTCACTCTAAATGTAAACTGGCTGGATGGCCTTCACATCTCTCAATCATGGGTTTGTAAGAGGCAGCAAGAAAGTAGGCATTTCTTCTCTTTCAGAGTTTGTCTTCTCTTCTTCTGCTTTTGAAACCTCTTTTCTTGAAATCCTACAAAATACTGATAAAAACAACCTTAAAAACTCATCTAATCCATTGTAATCTAAGAGGTAGGATGTTGGCTTTTCCTGTAAGAAGAGAGGAACAGCTGTTTAACTGCCCAGCAGATGGTTGCAGTTGTGAACAGAAAAACTTGTAGCAGAGCTACTGTAATAACCAAGGACAGAAAACTGGGAAAAGGAAAAAAATACAGTACCTGAATGTAGTTGGAGTTTGTGGTGACACGTGTACATACCCATCTCCCAAAGCTGTCCATCATGGCTCCCTAGGCGAGGGCATGCTGATCTGTCCTGGGCTCTATGGCAGATCACTTCTGCCTGTTGGCTTTTGTTTGCCTTGTGCTTAAAAGTCTTCAGTTTCCCTAGGCAATCTGTCCCAGTGTCTGACTGCATTTGCTGCTAAGAAGCATTTGCAGAGAGCAGGGTGTCAGCCACAAGGTCTCACCTAAGTTCCCTTGCCACAGCTGAAATGGTTTGTGTCCCTAACAGACATGGAAGAGAGGAGAGGTAATTCTTATCTAGCTACAGCAAACTTTTGCATATTTAGAGACTGTCCCTGCAATTTTTTTTCATTTAGGCTAAAAATAAATGGGATAAAACTTGCACTCTGTTCAGTTTTTCTAGGGGACTGTATTTTCTCTGCCTCCATCCACTCTCCTTTCTCTCCCTGGAATCTCTTTAGATGCTCAGCATATGGTGTGCCATGGTTAAAGTGGAACACAGCACTCTAGCTGAGGCTTTGCAAATGTTGAATGCAGCAGAAAGGGTTACTTCATATAGCCTGTGGATGAGACTTTGACTTACATGTCCCAGTATCTGGTTTACAATTCATTGCTTGTAGAAGGTCAGTTTGACATGTACTGTAAGTCCAAGGTACTTTTCTGAATTATTTTGTTAGTTGCTCCCTAGCCTGTGTGTGGTTGCACCAGGCAGAGTACTGTATGTTGCATTTCTGGCCTTACTGCATTGCATTTTACTTTTTTAGGTAGTTTTGCCTTCAGTTTGTTAGTCTTTACAAAAAGCACTCCTTTGTCCCCTCTTTCCTGCTGTGTCCCAGTGTTTCCTTTTAGCAATTAAGCTTCCCTGCAGCTCCATATTCTATTTAAATACTTTACAGTGACTGCATCTCTCAGTGAGTAGTGTCCCTGTAGACTCCCAGGCAACTGGGAGGGGTTTTCAGAATAGAAGCAGCTCTGGCAGAGCTAGAAGGTTTGTTGTATTTCAGAGCTGGGAGGTTTGTATTTCAGAGCTGCAGGCCTCCAAGCACACACAAGTTGGTGAGTAGTTTATGCAGTCATTTGTTAGGCTTGGCATGTAACTGATGCAGAAAGGTTTAAGGTAGTGCAGCAGCCTGCAGAGAACATCCTTTGTTTACTTGTGTTGTCACAGCACTTTGGAGTCTTGGTCATGGAGCACATTCACCAGTGTGCTGGAGAGCATAGAAATGCAGAGACCATCTCAGGGCCCTTGCCAACCACAGCCTGAAGGCAGGACAGAGAAATAAATTGTTTGGAAGATTAATAGTGATAATTTTGTTAACTACATACAGGAGATAAAACATGCTAGAATTGGTAATACTTAAAACTAAGGAAAAAATGCAGATAAACTTCTGATATACATGTATCCCCTCAGCCCAGTAAAATTATAGTTGCTGTCTTCACCCAGGGCCAAAACTGCTTGGTGGACTGGGACTTCTGCTGTCATCATTGCTAATTAACATTCACCACCATGATGGAAAAAGGATTAATAGAGCTGAGAGTGGAAAACAGCAATGTCAGATGTTGGTGAGATCTTACATAGACTTGGTTGAGATTCAGTGTGACTAAGCTGTTGATAGCCCTGAAACCTCTGCAAAGCACAGAGCTGTGGCCACTGCTGGGTGCAGACTCTGCAGTTTAAAGGGAAAGGGAAAGCAAATGTTAGCTTTAGTTTACAAGATATGCTATGACTTGCTTTCACTGTGAACATGATTACCTTACACAAGGATATATATTAACCCAGATGATCATATAATAGTTATGAGCAGTTCAAAAGCTGAGAAAACAGTGTTTCCTAAATAGAAATAAGGATGCTTTAGAAAACCTCTCATCAGTGTTCAATGGCACAGTCATACCTCAAGAATATCTTGGTGGGTTTGGGCTCTCTTCAACAGCATGGTCTCCATTTATACCACACACAGAAAATATTTGCACTAGTAACAGGTAAAGCAGACCTAAAAAAGCTTCTTAGTCAATAACTTTTTTCCAGGCAGATTTGGTGGCTGTTTTTTCTTAAATTGTCATTCACTAGTGAAGAGAGGACAAATTAAACACACAGTGCTTCCATAAATATTCAAAAATGCAATTGTGAGCTTGTGTTAGTAGAACTCATTTGAGTGAGATCATTCAGGAGGCTTCTCTTTTGTCCACCCTCATCAGAAGTAGTAAACATTTTAAAAATACAAAATATTTGGGCATTCTGAAGGAATTTTATTGTTTCTTTCCCAGGGAAAAGGAAGGAAGGAAGATAGCAGTTCACTTTCTACCCAGAAACATTTCAGTCACTAATTACATGAGTTTTTTTCTGTGGGCTTTTGTCTGCTTATGATCCAGTACTAATTCATCAGTGTGCAATTTTATTAAGGGTAATCTAGTTTGCATCCTCATTTAGCAGCTGATTTGATTTTATCAAGGCTGCCCAGAGGTACTGATACAATATCATTTTTCCTTAGATAAATTATTTCTGCTTTGTCCTTAAGACATCTCCTAGAAAATTTAGGGAACAAGGGAAGCCTCTTAGAAATCTCATTATTATTCTTAGTAACTAGTTTGCCAGCTGTGTAGATTTATGCTATAGAGAAATAAGGGGATAGGTGCTTTCCTCAGTTCTGCCTCACTATTTTCACAGACAGGGAAAAATTGATACATAAATTCTCTCTGACAGCTCCCTGAACTGTTTGCTTTTCAGCCAATTTGTCAATGATTTTCAGAAGTAGTAGTGCCCAGTAATCATCACTGGCTGCTAAAAATAGGCAAGATGCAGAAAAGCTTCAAAGCATAATGATAGATTGCCAAAAATCAGGGAATCTTTTACAAACAGGAACATCTCCCTCTTTTTCCTTCTACTTACTGCTGGTGTGGAAGTGTTAGCACTCACTGAAGTTCACTTGACCTAGTTAGACATTCGATCTGTTGATTTATTAGTAGCTGATTCCCTATGGCTGATACATTTGTTGAAGTTTGCTGTTGATGTTGACATTGTGCCCAAGAAAGAAGAGATTTCTGCAAGTTGTCTTTAGTCTTACAGCTTTCCAAAAACAAAAAGGCATTCCTATTTTGTTGTTCATTTTTCTCCCTGTTCCAGCAGTGTGACAGGGATGCAGCAGCACACTTCTGGTGTTCCTCTTGTGAAGTGCCTTAAAGTCTCTCTTGAAATTACTCCATCAAGTGACATTTTTCCTGGATTGCTTTGTACAAGTTTTGGGTTAATTTTTTCCACAGATATTGTTAGTACAATGTCACAAAACCTCTTTCTCGTAATTGTATTTTACTTCTGGCTACTCACTGGGAGATTTTTCTTCATTGTACAATGAAGACTGCAAATCTGCAAACAATAGATGAGCTGCAGAAGTACTGCTTCCACAGCAAGGAGGTGGTCACCAAGACAAAGCAGTTGAAATCAATAGCATCTAGTCCTTAGAATTATTTTCTTCTAAGCTAGCACATCAGATATTTTCTAGAACTTCATTTTATCCTTGACCATTCTTGAGGTTTGGGATTTATTTTCTGCCACTTTGGGTTTATTTAATTGTGAGGGGCACAAAGGGGCAGCTTTGAGTCAAGCTTAAATCTCAGAAACTAAATTATTTGTAGCTGTAATTTGAGTGAGAACCCACACATGGAAGTGCTTCACAACACTTTTTAAATGACCTGGTTCTTTCAATAAGTCCTTCTGAATAAATACTTGCAGGAGAAATGATCTGAGACTGATTTTGAAATGTGTATTGTCCAGTATAGAAGAGCTTTGTTTTCAAACCAAAGAGTAGGAATGAAGACTATCAGTTATTTTTCAGTGTTGTACTAGCCCTGTGCAGAATTTTTGCATGTGTTAAGTGATACATAGCACCTCTGGGCTTGGGTAGCCAGCTTGATATCTGTAAACATGGTTTGATTCTCTAAGGAAGAGAAAGCAGAGTGCTCTAAAATTGTCTGGCTATTGAAAGTCATAAGTAAAGCTGCTTGGCAATGTAAGTAGAATATGTGATCCCTGTGGAGCTTTGACACAAGCTGGGAGCTTGACAATCCCCAGTGTCAAGATTGAATTTGTTCTGTGCAAGAATTTGTGGATACAGGTTTACAGGTGAAATTTGAGCACCCTGAACTGCATAGCTGCCCCTGTGTTAGGGATTAAAAACAGTGGTTGTGTTATGTTTTAGAAGCTTGTACAAGCTGAACAGCAGGGCTGTGTTGAGATAACCAAGCAGATTTTGAACAAGAGGGAGTCAAACAGAAAAGCTGAATTAGCCAGTTGCTGTTTGAGTGAGTATCTCTTTTTCCCAGCATATTGGATTAAATGTGTGCACCTGCCACAGCATAAAACCATAAATAAGAATAGTTCTTGTGGAATAGCTTGCATAAGTTAAGTTCTCCCTCTTGCTTGCCCCAAAGTAAGTTACCTCAACATTTTTGTCCTCACAGTGTTTCTCATTACAACTTGAACTGATTTCTAGCATGGTAAATATGAGTGGTACTTACTTCCTAATGCCTGCACACTATTACAATGAGTTGTCTTCTGTCAGAGCAGTTTTCTCAATGAACTAAAGCTTGATTTGATGAAAGAAATTGCAGTAGCCAGCAGCTGTTACTTAGGTTTTTATTTATAACAGTGTGCTACTTCCATTGAGACAGCCCTTTGCATATCTTACACTGTACTACTGCAGAGTAATGCATCTCCATATGGGTAAGCTCTCAAGAAAGAGACTTGGAACTTAAAAAGGCCCCTGGAACATTTCTGTTTCACACAACTATGAAGGGAAACTTTATCTGGTATCTGGCTGTTTCTACACTATGCACTAAGTTTTCTTTGATGCAGATTGATGAGAGAAGATGAATAACTGTACCTGGCAGGTGCTAATTATTCTGCTTCAGGAAGCTCTGAGGTCACACTGAATGAAAGGGGCAGAAGATAGACATTGAGAGAAGAGGAAAGAAGTCTTTCAGGTTGTAAAAGTGGAGTAGAGGGAAGGTCTCATTCAATCCCATTGACCATGAAGTCTGTATAAAGAAGGAATGCCGCCTTTTAACTGATCTGGAAAAGTGTGATTTAAAAGCAGTTTCTCCCATGCTGCTCTTGCAGGATTTCTGAACTTTCAGCTGTATTTTCCTCTTGCCTTCCCCTCCCTTCTCCCACTACTTTGTGGAATAACTCCCTGCAGTCATTTGCAGCTAGGCAGCTGAACTTAGTAAGGAGGCATTCCTTCTAAAAGATGATCTCCTGGCACTTTGCCTCTGTCAGTATGAGACTGCTTTTTGTCCCAGTGGGTGGTGAAACAATTTCTCCTAAAAGGTTTCCTGATTATTTTCATAGTGCTTTTGCAAATGTCTGTAGTGGGTGGTGTTCTTTCTGGGTTCTACCTGCATGAGTTTTTTACTGGAGTGAGTTGCTTTGTCCCTTGCCCAGTTTTGTATTAAGCAAGCTTTGCAACCCACACTGAATTGCTTTGAAGCTAATTTAAGAGGCTTAAAGAAGATTGATGAGGATTTTTCTCTGAAGAAAGGAACCTTCAAATCCTGTGGATTTGCTGTGTGGTGGTAATAGTTGTCTATTACCTCTCCTGACTTCTGGTTCAGTCTTTATATGGGAATACCAAAACTGGTGGTTAGCAAGAGCTGTTCTTAGAGGTGGCCATGCAGCCAGTGGTGGTCTTCCACTGGAGTCCATGGCACTACTGCAATAACTAAGGCATTTTGTTTGGGATGTGTTCTATCATCTTTAACCCCAGGCTAGCAGCCAGGTTTTTTGTAAGGTCAGAGGTGATGAAGGATTGAATGGCCTGTGGGGAGGTGGTGTGGATGGCAGTTTGTGATTGTTTGAACTGATGAGATTTCTACCCTGGCATCTCAAGGAGAGGATTTCTCCCTGCCTGACAGTGCTGAAGTGTTCAGACTTGCTGTTGTGAAGGCAGGATCTTTGTGACTTGCCTTTCTGAAGCAGAATAGCAGGTATTAGGACTTGTCAGTGGCAAGTGTTGATGTGTAGAATTGTTCATCCTCAGGCATTGTTGTCTCTCTACCTTAATAAAGGTTTCAACAGTCTGATGCAACCATCTGTGTATGAAAACTTTCTCCAAGGGCTGCTCCCTTGAGTTTACTCTCCCAGTCATCTTTCAAAGATAGTTGTTTGAGTTTTTTTAGTGAACCATTAACAAAGCATTTGCAATGTTCTGGAAAACATGTGTGATGTTGGGTAATTTACTACAAATTCCTTATGCTTTTTCTTCCACAAATCTCAAACCATAAATGTTACTGTTTAGTGTGATGAGAAATCTTCATCTCACACTTAGTGTATGAAATGCTTTATGTGAAACAGGATGCTTGATAGACAGTTCCAGGAAATAAAAACTGCAGTAGTCATTGCCTCTGGTCACTGCTCGACTCGTGCTGGGACTGCACAGGGAGTTGGGCTTTCACTTTGTTGTGGTCAGTGGTGGAATCTCAGCAGCCCTGAGTGAGGGCAACCATTCCTACCTAGGAGTAGAAAACAGTCACCAAGTTTCACAAGGCTGCTATATCCTGTATTTTTTCAAATGAAAAGGAGTTATCTCAGTAAAACTGTAGAGAAGAGATTGGAACAAAACTGATTTTAAAGGCATTATCATGGTGTTATTAAACCTCAGTTATTGAGCCTGCATTTTAATGGTTTAGATGCCTCTTTAGTTGCTCTTGTAAAATTCTTTGTCATTTCACACAATGTATGTCAGTCTCATGGCAAGTGTAACTCTTACCTGGTTTTGATCAAGCACACAAAGACATGGAAAGAATTGCTATCTCTGCTATGTAATACCTCATCTTGAAAGAGAGGTTGAGAGAGACATTTTTAGAAACACTAGGTGGCTTTCTAAGAATAATTAGCCTACTGTGACTTAGGGGATGTTTGTGAGTCCCAGAAGTCAGAGTTTCTTTTCATATGTAAAATTCCTGTATTATCTGCAGGAAATAATTCTTTCTGAAAAGCTAAACTGATCACTTTTTAATTGGATTTTAATTCTCCTTGCCATTAATGAAAAATTATAAAAGGTTTCTAGACATTCAGATATTGTTCACAGCTTAAAAATATATGCATTAGACCTCTTGGGTAAGGTTTATTTTTATTTGTGCTTTACAGCAGTATTTCAATACCTGTGTTGATTCTTATCTTTATAAGGTTAATTTTAAATCCATACAAGTTTGGGTTGCTTTTTTACTTCAAAGGACTTTTTCTCTTGTAGAAATAAGATTATTTCAGGTATACCTGTCCCCAAGCAGTTATTACATACATCTTTTAATCTCTCCATTATATACAGAGAGGAGACATTTTGGAAAGGGAGAAAAAGTGAAACTGAATATTTAAAAACTGCTGAGAGTTTTAATTTTTAAAAACTGAAGTTTCTATTCAATTTCAGTAGTTTGGGGTATTTTTAATTACGTGACACAACCTAAGTGTTCAGGGAGATGAGTTTTATTTTTGTGTTGTGATGATTGTGTCACTTTCTTTAATATGGCAAGAGACTGATTTCAGGTTTACTCACAGGAGAAGTCCATAGTGGGTGATTGCCAAGGTTATTTTTAGTTCTGTGTACACATCCCAGTGTCTGGCTGTGTTATCTCTATAAACAAATGATAGAAAAACTTTTGTCTTCAACCTCTCTCTTTCAAATCCTCTTAGCTTTTCAAAAGCTAAAATACTTAGTTTTGTCTCCTGATGGCTTGAGGTGGAAAGACACTTTTTGTCACTGCAGAGACAGAAGTGGATAAACTTAGTCTTTCTAAATTTAGTTCTGTGTCTCCTGTGCTGGCTGATTGTTCCTGTCTTTTTGTTAGGTGAACATGAAGTGTAAATTGCTTTCCAATGCTGTTTGGTTTGGAGTTTGTTTTAACAAATCAACCACCACCACCACAATAAAAAACCCACAAAAAACCCAAGGCAGAACCACCACTCTATAAATATATATGCATGCACTAAAGAAGAATGCCTAAGATTGTTGTTTGTGTAGCTGACACAGCTTAGTCTTCATGGAATATATAGCAATGAGTAATTGTGTGAACAGTGGTGCTTTCTCCATGGGTCATAATAAGAATAGAGGCTATCAATTCATGCCTCAGGTTCCAGCATGTGAATTGAAAGTGATGTTCCTCCGGCACTGAGACCCCTCTGGCACGTGACAGAGAGGGACATAAGTGTGAGATGAAGTGAGCTACAACTGTTTCAGGGCTGCTGTTCTGCTTCAGTGATATGCTCCTAGAATAGCACGAAGGGTAGCATGCAGCAGGAGTGCCCTGGCAAACCACACAGCACTGCTGGTGCATTCCTTCAGGCTGAAAATATTTCTTTTTAGCATGTCCCTCCTTGAATGGTGAGTTGCAGCATTCATCTCTATCCTTTTCCCTTTCAAATCACTTTGCTAATTCTTCCTCTTCTTCTGTGTGCAAAAGTGACGTGAGTCTCTGTTTGAAAACACAGGAGTAATGTAATGTGAGCAGTTCAAGTGGGGCACTCCTGTGTGTGATAAAGCAGCAAACAGTATTACCCTTTATGAGCAGTTACTGCTGTAAAAGCTGACACCTTCTAAAATTAGGCATGAAATACTATCTTGAGAAATTCTTTGGTTTAGGGCTTGCCCTTTCCAGTTTTCCTTAATCTTTGAGATAGAAGCACAGCCCTTTCTTGGTCACATGAATAAACCATTGAACTTGTTTCTGAGATAACACCTAATTTAAAGGTGAGATTGAATCAGTTGTTGAAAACAGTCTTATTGGAGAAGCTTAAATAGCTTCACATATCTCTGTCTCACTGAATTGATTTCCATCCCTCTCCCCTTTGCTCATCTTGAAGGAAGAGGTAATCATTATTTTAGCAAAGATAGGAGTGAAAACTCTTAAATTGCAAATGCCACCTTGACATGCATCTTTTTTTGTGGAGTTTTCATTTAATGCCATGTTATTTAATCTTAACAGATAATGATGATAAAAAGCCCTACAGAAATCAGTGTTCAGAGGTGGTTTGGTTTTTGTTGTGTGGTTTGGTTTTGGTTTTATTTACAAAGTCCCTTGTTCAGAAAGAAGCAGTAAAATTAGTGGCATCCTTGAATCATCAGGAATGAACTGACCAACAGCAGTAAAATTGCTGGAAATGTAAGAAAGCCAGGGCCGGGGACTCTCTGCCAGCAACAACTGGAATTGATGGATGGCATTTCAAAGAGGAGTCTCTCTGGAACTCCTCATCACCAGCCTCAGCAGTTCTCCTGTCCATCAGATATTTTGTTTGTTTGTAGTGTCCAGTTAAATACTTAAAATGAGAATCCTTTGTATTCTACTGCAGTGAGTTCTGATGAGTGCTTTGTCAGTAAAGATGTAGTTGTGGCAGTAGCTGGCAACAGTGATTTCATCTGTGTAAAAGTGCCTTCAGGCTTTTGTTCTGAATTTTTCCATCTACTGGGAACTGCAAAATACTGAATTTTATCTGGAATATGTATTTAGGTTTTGATGAAACCTTCAGAGGTGCTTATGGTTTCATTTGAAATTTCCCACATTTCCTTAGCAATGGTTAAACTAAAATGAAAAGTGATGATTTTGTTTCCAGCATGCCATGTGGATTTACGTGTTTCACATTACAGGCAATGCTCAGAATAAATGTGTTGCACAGGTTCATGTTACTGTTGAGGCTCCTGTGTTATAAAAATAGATCTTGTTGACCATAAAGTGTGGTAGATCTATTTCCTTTAAAAACACAGAGGTTGTGAACATTGAACAACATGATAAGAATGTCATTGTTCATTTACTACTTCATTGTAATTAGACAAGAAACTGCAAATAATGATGCTAAAATCAAAGCAATGAAAAGTAGTCAGCCACAACTCTGCTCAAGCAATAAACTGCATTCACAGCCATGTGTTTTTGCTTGACTGGCAAAATAAGTCACCCTGGATCCTCAGTTAGAGCATGCAGGCAGTTACATGGATCAAAACAGCAAGACATGGGAACTGTGTTAAGCAATTGCGGTCTGTCTGTGGACATGGCATTTAAGTTGACACAGTGCTCTGGCAGTAACTGCCCATGCTTTCATATGTCTTTCTATGTGGATACTTGATGTTTTGGGAGCTGATTTCCTGAAAGCCAGCTGGTTGTTCAGTTGTCTTCCTGGGTAGGTTTAGGGGTGCAGCAGTGTGAGGGCTGTTGCTTCTGCTGTTAGGTAATGCCTGAAGCTGTACCGGGCGCTGCAGAAGTTTCTGTCCCGGCTTATGTTACCACCTCGGGAAGGTGAGATGGTCCTTGGGGCAGCCTGCAGAGACTGAGCAAGGTTTAGTTCACTTCTGCTGGATACAGACTTGCTTTGGTGGATTCATGCTGCATGTACAAGTGTTAAGTAGTCACCTTTTGCTGTTTTCAAGTAAGAAACAGTGTCATCAGCTATTCAAAGTTTGCTCTTTTGACTTGAATCTGAATGACTCTGTTGAGAAATGTTACTGCCAATATATTAATATTAAAACCAAAATACTGAGACTTTTAAAGTATTTTTGATCTTCTGCTTGTGATTAAATTAAACTATGATTAAATTAAATAAAGCAAAAACTGCTCTATCAACTGATATAAAGGTGTCCTCTGTGATTTCAGTCATACAAGACCAGATCTTCCCAGAGTTTTACATATTTATTTGGTACTGATATAGCAGTTGTGGAGAGTTAAGACAGTGACAGCATCTCAGATTTCTTCTTCTCTTGTCTTAGGTTTTCTACCCTAGCAAAGATGGTACTAAGATCCCAATGTTTATTATTCACAAGAAAGGAATTAAATTGGATGGTTCTCATCCTGCCTTCTTGTATGGATATGGAGGCTTCAACATATCAATTACACCAAGCTACAGGTAAGCAGGGTAATTTATACCTTCTTCTGAAGTATCTAGTATTAACAACTATCACAGGCTGATATTTGACTATTTTCTTATTATACTTTTGAGATTACTTCACAAGCAAAATCCTACTGTGTTCCCATATGACCAGGAAAGAGGAAAGATGATTCTTTCTTGAGATGCACATGATACAGGCTCTACATATGCAAAGCAACACATTGTAAACCAAAAATGCTGTGTACAGGACAGGATTTGTAGCCCTCCAAAGCCATAAGCTTTATTCAATAGATGATCTCTTTAAAGAAAAGGCTTATTTCTTCAGCAAGGGGATTTGTATAGACTTACCAAGAGGCAATGATTGTCTGTAATACATAACAAATATTCCTAGATGAGGCAGGGGAAAGCAGAAATGTAAGGGACTGAATGGAGAGCAGTTTTCAGATATTAGAAGAGCAACTCACCAACACAAAACTACTCTATTATGAAACAATCCTATTATGTCTGGGTGCTACCAGTCTTGTTTTCAAGTAAGCACATTTCAAGCTGTCCTTTGTAGTGCTTGCTTTTCCAGGTCAGTCTGATTGTATTTCTAAATAGCATTTATAGGTTTTTCTTCCTTTCCAGCAAATACCTTGTCTAACAATGGGCTTTCTAATTTATTGTTCTGTGATTACTTGAAAGCTTTTCATCTGCCTTGTAAAGCTACATTTTTTATTTCCTGTGATTTTTGAGACACACAATTATACAGCCAGAATAGTTTTCAAATTTCTTTTCAGATCAGGCTCAAGCACTGATTCATTACAGTGTATTGTAGATACTGAAAACTATCATAAAACTTATCATGTTTTCTTTTTTAAAGTAAATATTATATGTCTGTTAATTCAGGGTAAAATTTCACATACTGCAGAGCTGACATGAGCTTACTGCTGGCAAAAGGAGAAGGTATCTCACAGTACCTCTTTCCACCTCTTTCAACCTCCCATCCATCAGCCCTGGTGTCTGCTGGAACCTTTGTTAAGCTGATTTACCTCACAAGAGTGGCAGAAATTTATCCCAGCAAAACAGAGTGGGAGGTTTGCTGCCATTTGGCAAGTTAAAAGTTGACTCTTGTAGGAGTCCAACAAACACAACAGCAAGATTATACAGCTAACAGTCAGAAGAGAGGAAGATTGGAGCAGTGACCTGTATCTTCTTGAACCCTATGAAAGCCTTATGATATAGTTCAGAAAATAAGAATACAAATCTGTAACAGTTTCTTAACATTAAATGCAGAGAGAACTATTAGTCATCTCCAGATCAGAGTACATTATTGCACTGACAATGTAAAGAAAACACAATTGGCCACACCTCCTTCCTCCTCCTTCTCTCCCTGTAATATCAACCTGTCCCTTCTCAGCCTTTCTAAAAGAAAAATAAGAAAAAACAAAACCTTCAAATGCATCTTTATGGCTAATAACCTGAAAATTAAGTACTCACTAGGGAAGTATGTTCCAAAAGTAGGCAGGCAGAATCAAGGAAAGGAAATTGTAATAGAGAATTTATGCCAGAAAGGCAGGACATCCAGTTCCCCCTTCAGCTGGCAGTTTCAAATAATATTTGTCTCCATCCCTGTTACTCTATACTGCACTATTCCAGAAGTTCCCAGCTGCAAGTGCCATCCCAGCCACAGTCCAACTGTGATCATTGGTTTGGGATTTTTTTGTAGATGACCACAAGCACAAATGCTAGGAAGCAGCCACCTTTTTAGCTGTTAAAAACCAACCAACCAAACAAAGCAGTGCCTGGATGAATATTCCTAATGTTTTCTTTGAACTTAAGGTTCTGACAGTTTTTCACAAAGCACTGCATCTTCTCCTTTCAAGTAGTTCATTTCTCTGCTGTATTTCTTCAAGGCAGTGTAGTGTTTTCTCACCAGTATTTCACACCCATTCACTTGAGCCAGCTCACTGGCTTCAGATGCTTAGTTTTGCTTCATTCAGAAACTCATGTTGCTTTTAGTTTTTTTTCTCCAACACAAAAAATGTAAATATTCTTTTTCATTGGAAGCAACAAGCCAACAGGTTAGAGGATCCAGAAATAACTACCAAACTGATAGGCCAGAGTCATTAAGTCAGTTACAGGAGTGGTTTATTTGTAAGTGCAAGCATGCATCCTTTATATACTCCTTTGGACTGAAGAGCTGCATTTGGTAGCATTTTGAGTATGGTGCCTGCTAGAGCACTGTCATTAATTATACAGCCTGCATAGGGAGTGCAAGTGAAAGCTGATGGAACTGACACCAGTGACTTGGCAGAGCTGCTGGGGAAATGCCATCACAAACTCACCACTAATGCCTGAGATTCAGCTAATTAACCTGCAGGAACCAACATGTTTCCCTTCACTGTTCTGTATGTGCCTGCCTGGGCACAGGAGAAGCAATTTCTAGTGCATCCTGGAATACAGCTGATTGTGAAGCAGACTGTGAAATTGCCCATCACTGCTAGAGGACCAGGTTGTACTAAGCCTTTAAACAAAGAGGTGGTGCAGGGAAAGTCTGTAAGCCCAGATTGCTCTGGTCAGTCAACCCAGCAGCCAGGGCTGCAGAGCCTTCTCAGTTAGTTTTTTTATCACTTCCTCCTGCTCCACACAAGCTAAGAAAGCAACAAGTCCACTGACTCAGGATTACTTCGTACTACCTGACAGCAGATCAGTAAAGCTAAGCCTTCCTTTGCTCTCTGAGAAAGTGGAGGACCCACAGAGGAGGAACAGTTGAGAAAGCTCTGGGGGCTCAGTGGTGCTGCATAGCCCTAGTCCGGACACTGAAGGCTTTGAAGATAATTAAACAAAAAAAGGTGACATGTCATGGGGTAGTCTTCTGTTAAGCAGAACCACTGGCCACTCACCTTCAGAGTGCAGAACTAAAGGAGAAAGAATGAACCAGCACTGCTTCCTTGCTCACCCAAGGCTGCAGAGCATTTCATTTCCAGGGTAACCATTGGCAAAAGCTTGGCTACTCAGCTCTGCTGTCAAGGGGAATGTCATTCACAATGTCATCACTGATTTTGGGAGAGATCTTTTCCCTCAAAGTGTTTTTGTAAAAGTGGTGGTGCTTGTAAAAATTGGGAATTAAAGCTAATCCTCTGTCTCTTTGCTCTCCAGTGTGTCAAGGCTTATTTTTGTGCGACACCTGGGGGGAGTTCTAGCAGTGGCGAACATCAGGGGCGGTGGTGAATATGGAGAGACCTGGCACAAAGGTAAATCTGTCCAAACAGAGGAACAAAGCTGCAGGCTTAGCAATAACAGTTGCATTTTCTCTTCACTCCTCCTCCATACTCACATTTCCTTTTGCCTTTTACTTACTCTGTAGGAAAGTAAATGTTTTCCTTACTCTTAAGTTAGATCTGTAGCTTGTCCAGTGTTACCTGATAGCTTTCATTACATTGGTTTGGTTTTTTGCAAGTTACTTAAAAATAGTTTTGCACAAACACAATATTTTCAAGAAAATTACTGTGCTTTGTTTTTAAGCAAGATCAAGTTCCCTAGACAAGGAATAAAATAACAAATGCAACTATTTATCTTGAACTGATTCTTCAAAAAATGTCAAAATATGCTGCAGGAAACCTGGCTTGCTTTCAAGAAGCTATGAGCTCTTCCATTATTTGCAGGTGCACATTGCTCCACAATTCTAGATCCCAAAGACAAATAGCACTGACTATTTATCACACAAAAAGCCCCCACATTTGCTGAACCTTACAGAAGGTGTGAACTTTTGAGTTCAGAATGTTACTCTGTTCCAGATTGGGTTTGCACAATTTATGAATAGACTCTTCTCATATTTAGGGAATGTCATTGGAGTTCATATGAAAACAATCAACTCCACAAGTGCAGTGAGATGTCTTCCCCTCCACACTCTCTTAGGGGGTCCAGTTTCTTGCAGGGAGGCATTTGACTTTTTTGGCTTTTTTAAGTTGACTTTTATGCTGCAGGGAAACAGAGTCACTCACTACAAAACCCTGCCAAACTCCTTTCCCCTTTTGTTAATACTTTGATGTATTTCTCTCCAGGTTTTTCCTGTCCAGTCCTATTCTTACTCCTTTGATTATCTTTGCCTACTTGCCTTACTGCTGACAATTTTCTGCATCCCTTTACCAGAGGAAAAAGCTGGGAAAAGTCCTACTCATCTTTGTAACATGCCCATCATTATTTAATGGTCACAGCTTATTCATATCACAAGAATCTGGTGAATAAGTTGCTGGAGATGTTAGCAAGTGAAATGCACCAACAGTGGTGTTTATGATGCAGCAATTTGACATGGGAGTAATCCAAAATAACTTTTTATCAGACAAAACAATATTTCCAGATCATTACATCTTGGCTTTACTGTTTCATCTGTGGTAACTTTTTGTCTGGGTTATTTCCACACAATTGAGTTAAATAAGTAATAGTTTCATAAATAGAAGATACAGGATGCTACAGATGAAGTAGCCTTCATTAATTTTAATTTGAGGATTGGTTTGTCACCAGCCACATTTTCTATGTCCAGGAAATTAAAGTGCTTATTTTATATAGCTTATTTTATAAGTTGAAACTTTACTGCTTGAAGAAACTGTCACTGAGTTTAATGCTGTTAAAGTCCAATTAGGTCAAACCTCAGGTGGATTGGATGTGGTCATTATTTTATATATTTTACAATGCAAAGCTTTTAGCTTTAATTTTACTGCTTAGAAACATTACCTGGAACTCACTCCAAAGTATAGGTATCTATAATTCAGAGTTTCTGAAAGCATTAGAGTTATTGACAGAACTATCTTATACCCTGCCTGTGTTGAAGGATTCTTTCATTTTTGCTGTCTTTCTGAGCTGCATCAATTATTAAAATACTCATGAAACTGGAATTGTTCCCAGGTATTTTTGCACATATGTTTTTCTGAAGAGATGGTATCAAATGGATTTTATGGCATCAACTGATTTGGGTTTTTGTGTGCTAGGTGGTATCTTGGCCAACAAACAAAATTGCTTTGATGACTTTCAGTGTGCTGCCAAATACCTCATCAAGGAAGGCTACACATCCCCAAAGAAGCTGACTATTAATGGAGGCTCAAATGGAGGCCTCTTAGTTGGTAAGAACTTCTCATGCATTTCCTGGGCTTGGTGCTGGGTTTATCAAAGCAACCAGATAAAAATTTATGAGAGCTTCTTTTCAAAAGTTCCAGAATGTCAGTGCATTAAGGTGTTAAATA
The DNA here is from genome assembly GCA_013399015.1 of Galbula dea. Taxonomy (NCBI): domain Eukaryota; kingdom Metazoa; phylum Chordata; class Aves; order Piciformes; family Galbulidae; genus Galbula; species Galbula dea. Next base: position 22,532 of record VWZX01009193.1, on the reverse strand, counting down.
TAAACAACTCTACTTCATTTGCTGTTTCCATAGGACATTGGGGTTCTGCAGCCTGTAGCAAAGGCTGACTGTTAAAAGCCATGCTTACAATTACTCTACTGTGGTAGAGCTAACCCTGTGGTAGAATAACACAATACGAAAGAATGCTATTAAAAACATTTGGGGTTTGAGTTTTCTTTCTTAAGGCTAACCATTACAAAATAATTACAGAATAACCAGCAAACTGCTGTGTGGCATCAGGAAACTGTGTCATGGGTAGCATCAGCAAGAATCCTGTGTCCTGCAGTCCTTCATCAGGGTGTCTCGTTCACTGTTCCTGTAGTCTTGTGTTCTTGTTCTTAGAGAGCAAATGAAAACACCACAGTCCTGCATTTAAAGCCTTTGAACAGGGGCACTTAACAATTTGACTCAGCTTTCACTGTGTAGTTAAAACAACCACAAATAAAATCATGAATGTCTCTGGTGAGAAATGTAAAATACAGTTACAGCTGCTTGAAGTCATGAGCTTTTGAAGGACTGTGTCAATGTAGCACTTTCTTACAAGTGCATCTTGTTCACATGTAATTCAACTGCTGTGGTCTTAAATTCAAGGTCTGCTCTTAAACAGAAAAGCTTTGTCACAAACATCTCATAGTTTAAGCAGTATTTAAAGAGCTCCAAAATTTATTTCTGATTAAAATCATCTATCTCAAGGTAGTAGAAGAATAAAGGAGTGATTTTGTTCAATATTGAAAGAAGGAAACAAATATTAATAATGTTGGTGTTTGTGCTATCTTTAAACATGTTTAAATATGTTACATAGCTTCTGTAAAATGCTTTTTTATGGTTACATGGACTTCAGTTTCAGTCAGAATGAGAATCATCCTACCCAGATTTTTGTCATCAAAACCTCAGTGTTTCTAGCTGAAGAAGCCAGCTGAGCTCCCTGTTTAGGTGAGGGAAGGTGGGTGACATCTGCAGAGTGTATGTCATTCCACTAGGAGACAGCTGTTAGGAATCTAGACCTCCTTGCTCTGAACAATCTGTTGTTAGAAACCTTCCCTTGCACTTGCAGATGGATTACAATCCAGCTGGATTTCCATGCTCTTGATGAGCCAGATGGGGATTTTCCTTGACTGGGTAGAATTAGATGAATTTAGGAAATTCTTGTAAGTGCTTTTTCATCAAAGCAGAGTGCAATTTTTCAGTAGTTGTTGATGCAACACGAGTTAGCACAACTCTTACTGTAGGTGCAAGGACCCATTGCCAGATTTTCTCAGTGTTCATTTGGTTGAAAAAAATTACAAGGAGGAGTATTGTCAGTCTCCCAAAATACTGTTTCCTTTTAGTCAGGCTTACAGGAGGTGTCTCTGAGGAGTGCAGAGCCCTGAGCTCTTGCCTCATTCAACTGCAAAACAAGACGTCCTTGTCCTGCAGTGTGATCTCCAAGCTGAGCAGAGCAGCACAGCTGTGAGCTGAAAACCTCCTTCATGCAAATGTGGTGTTTCACCTCTTGTTTGGTTAGAGGAACAGTTCTGAGGTATTGAAATCTTACTTTTGTACTGAATTTAAACCTCAAAGTATGTATAGAGAAGTAAAAGTCACGAATAAATTGTTGTTCCAGACTACAGTTTATTAATGCATATAATTAAGGATGATGGCTAATTAAAGGGGTGCAGTGGGAATAGATGAGTGTCTCCATAAGTGGTTTCCTACTGAAGTAACTATTTAGGGATGTAGAAGCAGCAATTTTTTATAAAATCCTAAGCAACACAGAGTGCTTCAAGAGGCACTCTAATAAGGAGTATAAAAGTGCAGTGAAGGGTACTGAAATTAAATGTTATGACAGTTGCTTTGGCTTTTTTTTCCAATCAGAATATAATTTATGTTCATAAAAGGAAATAACATGAAGGGGAGGGTTCTGATCAAAAGCTTCAGTTAAAAAGGGTAAAGAGCTTTTATGTGGCACCTATATAAGGCTGTATATAGACACCTTATGAAAAAGGACCCAGGAAGAATTAGCACTGTTACATATCAGAGATGACCAGAAGTAAAATTGCATCCTTCAGATAATAGAAGTCACTTTCAAATGAAGAAGGTAGGGTAGAGCATAAACTCTGACAGGGACTGATGGACTGCAAAAGGCTAATGAGCAAATTGCTTCCAGTATAAAGATTAGCAATGAAAGCTTTCTATGCACACCAGAATCAGGAAGCTGGCCAGAGGCTCTGTGGGACTTACAGGTTAGCTAGATGTAAAAGGAGCACTAAAGAAAGATAATGGCAGAACAGCTAAATGGTCTGTTTCTATTGATGTTCCCTTCTGAGGAGTGTGGGGAGTTCCCTGCACCAGTCTCTCTCTTCATGGGGAATACTCTGAGGAGCTGAGTCAAGCTGAAGCATCAGCAGAAGGGGGGTTTGGAATAATTCAATCAGATGGGAAGCAGTGTGTTTCCAGAACCAGATGGTGCACATGCAAGATCCTAAGCAGACTCTGATAGGAAATTGCAGGCTACTAAGCCTGAATATCTAAGGAACAGAAGGGGGCAAGTGTAATGCCAATTCTTAAGTGGTTCTTTGTGATCCAGAAGCTGCAGATGAGTAAATCTGGCTTCTCTATTGAAACCAATAAACAATAGGTGAAGTATAAGAAATAATTTTGCAGGCTGAAGTTACATCTTGCACATCTGTTGGCAGCTAGTCAGGCAGCATATGGTGCCTGTAACAGTGAGCTAGGTGGGGAGTTAGGCTTGGATTTTCAAAAGCTTTTGACAAGGTCTTTTGCATCAAGCTCTACAGGAAGGTTTTTGCTCAGCTGGAAAGTTGTGTCGTAGGAATATCCTGGTTAGCAGGAGGCTAAGAGTTTACCCATGTGTGGATGCACTGTGATTAGCTCTGAATTAAGAAAGGGATTCTGACATCCATTGTAGTTATGTGAAAATTTCACTGCTTTTATTTCTTAGAATTCAACAAAAGCAGAGGAATTTGTAGAATCACTAGACAAGAGATTTAAATCAAGCAACAGAAATTGGAGTTGAGGAACTTACTGGTACAGGCTGTGATGAACACTAGATGAATAAACATTAAGAAAGGAGATAGATTTATTTACAGAGGACATGTGTTTTGATGGCTGTTTAAGAGGATGGCTGGAGATAACTCCCAACTCAGCAAGAAACTGAACAACTAGTTCAAAAGCTAATAATGTCCAGGAAACATCTCCCAGTGTTTGCTTAATGTCTTTTCCCAGAGCATCTGCCAGTTACCACTCTTGTAAAGTGAACACTGAGATTGGTGGGCCTAGCATGGTCATTTTTAAAATATAGAAGGCAAGCATTATTCTCAAATAAATTGTCCCTTCCAGTAGTAGGAGGATGGTAATCATAAAAAAAACAACAAACCATGCAACAGTAATTGACTTTATTAAGATGAGGTTATTCCTCTGATTTTGTAGTGGTCTACTTTTGTCAAAACTCTTTCCATATGGATTTACATAGCAATTCTGGAAGAAAACTTCCATCAGTAACTGGAAAGCTTTTGTTCCTTTATGCCCTTCTCTTTATTGATACTAAAATTAAAAGTATAGACAGTGAATGGTTTGGGAAAGTTCAGTAATCCCAAAGCTGCTATATTTTAAAAATGCATTTCTCCTTCAAGCCCAGTTTGCTGGTTTGGAAGGCAGTTTTCAAAGAACCGCATGGTTGGTGCCTGAAGAACAGGGAAATAGCTCTTAAGCTCTTTTGGACATACCATCTTTGGGAGTCACAATTTTTATCCATTTCTCTATTTGCTTTCAGTTTTGCTTGAATCTGTTTGACTTTATATTCACTGGCATTTGGGTTTGTATCAAATATTTTATACTGAAGAGTTTTGGCTTCAGGTATTATGGTAATTTTGTATTTCTTCTCACTTTTCTTACTTCACAATTCTGGGTTTGTTTGGTTGGGATTTTTTAAGAAACAATTTATCAAAGAGAGCTATTTGGAAGTTGGTCTTTCATGAACTTGGCAGTTGACCTTTCACTGCCAAGCTTAATTCTTTGAGGTATGATTAGCTCTTTGAGATATGGCTACTAACAGAGCTGTTTTCCTGCCACAGCTGCCTGTGCTAATCAGCGCCCAGACCTGTTTGGTTGTGCTATTGCCCAAGTGGGAGTCATGGACATGCTCAAGTTCCACAAGTACACTATTGGCCATGCTTGGACCACTGACTATGGTTGCTCTGACTGTAAAGAGCAGTTTGAATGGCTCTGCAAGTAAGTGCCTTTAAATATTTCTGTGGCTGTTCAAGTGCGTAGTCTGCTCAACAGTTTCAGGTTGTCCAATAAGAATTACTTTATCCTTTCCCATGCTGGATTTGGAGAGTTCAGCATTTCCTTAGGAAGAAGGAAAGAAATCCTTCTTCTAGAAGTCAGTTCTGCATGAAAGACTGTCTTCAAAGCCTGTTGAGTCAACTGGTCATATTTTCAAAGACTGTGTTCTACTAACAGCTTTAACAATCTGTAAGGCTTCCTTTCTGAATAATAACCAGTACATAAATTGTATTTTTTTATGATGGGGGAGAGGCAATCACCACTGTGAATTATTTTATACAGAATTTTTTTGTAGGAATTGAATGACAGTAGACCATAACAGGATATTATTGAATTTACTGACTCCTTGCTAAGAGGTTGGGAGAGACCTAGTTGTTTATTTAGGGAGAGAAAGAGATGAGTGTGACAGCTGTGTGAGAGCAGAAATGATCTGCACATTGGACATGGCTAATAATGAGTGTGTTAGAATAAGTGCCATCATTTTAAAATATTTTTCTGGAGCTTTGGCTGAGTTTTCCTGGTTCCCATTCCTGATGTTTTTGACACTTCTGTGAGGTATATGCATATACTTCTCTGAAACTAAAGAAATGTAAGGTCTTCAAATTTGAGAGATGGCAGTCTGGGGCCACTACCACGTGTCAGTTGCTAGTAGTGCAATCCTGATTCATGCAACAGCAAACCGTAGTATTCTGAGTGCTATCAATGGCCACTGTGATGATTTCAGTGTGAGGGGACCTTCTTAAGGGTCTTGAGGAATTATATGTGAACATTTGTGTGCTCTTCTCAGGTACTCTCCACTTCACAATATCAAACTACCAGAAGAAGATGGCATCCAGTATCCCTCCACGCTGCTTCTGACAGCAGACCACGATGACCGTGTGGTCCCTCTGCACTCACTGAAGTTCATCGCTACTCTGCAATACGTTGTGGGCCGAAGCCGTAAACAAACCAATCCCCTCCTCATCCATGTTGACACTAAGGCTGGGCATGGAGCAGGAAAGCCAACTGCTAAAGTTATTGAAGAAGTGTCAGATATGTTTGCTTTTATAGCAAGATGCTTAAATCTTGATTGGATTGAATAGGCACAATGCTTATTGCTGTCTCCTTTAGAAAACAAGGGCTTTAACACCGTTTAAGACCAACCAGACTACTACTTGGTGTAGTACTTACATGTCAGAACTGCAGTTTAACATTTTATTGATCCACCCTGCTATGGAGTTTTGATCTTTTGTGCTTTCCTCTCTTGACATTTCTTTGAATTTCTTTTCTACTGCGTTCCAAAGTACATTCTGAAAAGCATGGTCAAATAAATAGCTACTGTTGGTGCTGTTGTGAACATTTAGATTCCAGAGCTAGTGCTAGTTGAGCTTATTTCCTGTAAACAGTTTTGATGTATTTTGCACCTATAAACATATCCAGATCATCTGTAATTAAATGTAAGTACTGTCCACAAGAACTCTCAGCATACTTTATTTACACAGTAACTTCTTTCAGAATGTAAGTTGAAGGTGTTCAGTGATAACCATAAAATGCTGAAGAGGCAGTAATCTGGGTAATTAAGTCAAATACTATTAAAAAGCATATATTACATGCTGCCCATAAGTGTATTACAGTCTATAACAAGAATGTTGCTCTATTGTTCTGTCTTTCCAGAGAGACATCAAGATGTCAACAGTTTTCTCTTCTGTCATTTATTTCCACACAGAAGAGAGAATTGGAGGCTGGAAAACTTATAGATTCTCACTGTAATCTCAGTCAAGCTATACAGATACTCTTCAACAATCCATCTGCTGTTAGGTCTGTAACTACTTTTGAAGAGCAGACCATCACTCATTTAAAAGAAACCAGAGAAAAAAATGCCCCCACACAGAAACAAAGAAACCCACACAAAAAAAACCCAAACAAACAACAACAATAAAAAAACCACAACAAAAACCACAGCTTTATCGAGATTGTTCATTTTTTTCCTGATGGCTTTGACAAAATGTTCTCTAACAAGACAAAATCTGAACATACATATATAAGCTGCTCTGACTGCAGAACAACAAGAGTTCATATTCAGACTCCCTAATGATTTGACACAGTATTTGAACTGCCATTTCATATCTTTCCCATCTAGGATGTAGCTATAAAGTAGATGTATTTGCCTACTAGCTAGCTAAACTCTGATGCACTGCAGCCATTAGGGTTTGATTTTGCAGAGCAAATTCTACCCTAGAATTTGCAGAGTATTCTACCAGTTATTATTAGCCTCATTGCCCTTCCAGAAAACACTGCTGCTTCCCAGTTTTGGATAAAATGGCACATTTTTCCAGAATCATGCTCATCATTATATTTGTACTCAGACCCTAAGGCCTGTATTTTAACTCTGGGCTCAGGAGTTTCATCTCTAAGCAAATAGTTCTCATCCCAGGAAGAGAAGGATGTGGTATGTAAAAGAGGAGTAGGAATTTTCAGCATCTTCCCAGCATGGCAGAAGCAAAGCACACAAAGAAACCTCATCACCACTTGTAACACCTCAGAGTTGTGACATCTGGCATTTTGTTGAATGTCCCAGTATCATCAACAGGACAGAGCTTCACCTCTGAGAGGAGAGCTTTGCAGGATAGGGCATGTGGAAAACATGTTCCTCAGGTGTTTGTGAAATAGAGCTGAACTGTGTCTTTGCATTGAGTTGCTGAGGTTTGGGCACAGACAACTTGATCATCTCTTCAGGTCTTGGTTCCTAAAAATGCTTTTCCTTGGTTCTTCAGCAGCCCAAACACACAACTGCCAGCACAGGCTCGAAATCATTTGTTTTCCTCCTGAAGTTTTTTGATGAAGCTGAGTTTCCTGAATGGCTCAGTACTGGGGCAGGTAACCCATAATGTGGGGAATTTGGAAACAAACATTTCTCTTTGAGTGGCAATCAATAGTACTGAAGATGGAGCTGGCTTGCTGGAGACACCACTCACAAAATAAGTGTTCAGGAGTATCCCTTGTAGAATGCTGGTATCTCTTGGGAAGTTATTGTGTTTCTGCAATAGGATCTTAATGTTGGCATTTTAATTGATTCTGATCAGGTATGCCAAGTCCAGGATTCACATGCCAAAACAAAGTGATGTTGCAGAGCTGTCCTGTTTGCTGAGCTGTTCCTTTTGGTGCAGGAAGGGTCATGCTCCAACTGGAATCCATCCTGAACTCGGAGCAACTAATGCTCTTGTAATACAGTGGGATTTAAACCTCAGTAGACCTGTGGCCAAACCATTCCTGCTGTATAAAACCCAATGAAATCTCTGGTAGTCTACTTGCAAGGTTAACTTCTTTTCTCCACAGTAGAAATGCTATTTTATGAAAAGGCACTGTATTTTGCGCCTTTTATTTCCAGTATGTGAAGCAAAATTCACTAGCTGGGCAAAGTAATGTCCTCACAACCATCTGCTTTTTCAAAATCATGTTTCTTAGAGAAATAGATGCCAGTGTTTTGTGCCAAGATCAAACCCAGAAAAATCTTGAAAGTCCTGTAAGAGGTTTATGATACATGAACCCAAATCTGGTTTTAAGTGGAAGTGAATTAATTTTTTACATACTGTTCTGTCTGATACTCTTAATAAATGTAAAGATATCTTGGTTGTCTTTTCTCCCATGAGAATACATGTGCATCAGCATTGATTTGTGTGAAAAAGGTCAGAGGTATTTTTAAAAGCTGAAAGTTTTCATATTCTTCACAGAAAGATGTATTTGAATTCCTGTCCATCTGAGTTAATTTACAATTTGGTAGCTGGAAAACAAAACAAAACAAAACAAAAAACCCCCACCAAAGAAAGATACTGGTTTTAGATTGGTGCTGCATCCTCAGCAGCAATATAACCACCAAGATCTAAGGGTGGAAGGAGGACAGCTGGCCTGTGGATATGTAAGAATAAAGGACACTTAAGGCAGAGTCTGGAGACACCTGTTTCTGGCATCTAGGACTTCTCCTGTTTCCCCAGGATTTTCTTGACTCTGTTTTGCAATCTGTCTGTAGGGAGGCAGAAACATGAGCAAGCAACAGCTTTCAGACATCTATGTTGTCAGGTCATTTATTTATTTTTAGCCTGAGGTAGTCCCCTCAGGGTTGCCTGAGATCTGCTTACAGACTCTTCCTGGTTCCTGACAGCCTCTCCTGTGAAAGGGCTTTTCCAAGCTGAGCAGGATTTAGGGGAGAGGGCTGAGGGAGGAACTTGGAAGCCAAGCTAACAAACAGCCACCCAATTTTTTGCCAGGCTCTTCTACTTTGACAATCTTTAGTAGACAGCTTTTGTGCAATTGCCTCTGTGCAGACCTCTCAGGATTTGGATGGTGCATGCTGTGTGAAGAGCCAGGTTTGGCAACTTCATTCATTTCTCCATGCTTTCTTTTAATTGCTACTTCTTAATATACTGCATGCCAGGAAAAGAAAAAGCATTCCTATGGCTTTTTTTGTCACTTGCCCTTGCAGGAGGAGGAGGTGGGGTAGCCTTCCAGTTCTCATGTCTCTGAAAATAACCAAGGTGTGTCCTCAAGATAACATTATTCCTGAGCAGCTATTTCTGAATAAGCTCAAGTCTTCAGTTTATTCGTGGCAGAGAAATCCCAGTGATGGAGTCCTTCAGTGGAAGCTGGACTAGCTCTTGGAATCTGCAGAAATGAACTAAAAGTCTGTGCTAGGAGGACAATGACTTGGCCTTTTCTCCTAATTTTCCATAAGAAGATGAACTGAAAATGTAACATTTGAAACCAAAGCTGAGCAATAACATGTCAGTGAGAGTCTCTGTTCTGCAGACATCCCTCTGCCTTGCTAGCAGGAGTAACAAAGGCAAAGGACAAACTTGGTGCCCTTGTCCCATAGCAGGGTAAGTTTAATGCTGAAAGTCTGAATGGCAAGAGGCTGTTCATGGTGATTTTCACTGAAGGTTTCCAGCTTCTGCAGCAGATACAGGACAAGAGCTGGAGTCAATGGACAGATGATGTCCCTGTGCAAATGTGACATTTCTAGCCTGCTGTTTGCTGCTCAGAAACTACAATTGGTGCATGTGCACTGCTTTCAATCCCTCTCAGGCCTTCTGTATGCAAAAAGAAATGAAACATTCTTCCTGAACTCCTTGAAGTGGGAGGCATGTTGCAATTCTACCAACCATGCTTACCAGGTAGGTATTTGATGGTGAGAACTGAAGCATTAAATTAGATTTTTGTCTCTAACCTAAACAGGGCAATATTGGGCCCAAAGTACTATCTACAATTTTCATCTTAGCATCACTGTCAAAGTAGTGGGGAAATAATCAGAAGAAAAGCAATAGAAAGGTCTTGATTTTATAGTATTCATGCTGATTTGACCCTTCCAGTACTTCAGGAGGCTGAATGAACATTGACTCTGGGGGTTCCAAAATAAGCATTTCCCCAGACACGGAGGGGGTTGGAATTTCCTGGTTTTAGGAGGGAAGGTTATATTACAAATGTAAGATTGCACAAAGTGAAGCTACAGACCAGCTGTAGGTTGAGCTGCATGAAATACCATATTCAGCAGGGGCACCTGGTAAATCCATTTAGTTTTTAGCACCACCATTTTCATGCTGTTTTTTTGTTCCTGTGAAGAGCTGTACTTAACCTCTGACATCTTCTCAGTAGAACAGATGAACATTAAGATGCCATCAAATGTAAAGTGCCAGAAGACAAGAGCAACAGCAAAAACTAAGGTTTGCTTTGCCCACCTAGCAGTCATTGAACAACTGAGCATACTGAATATCAGAAGCATTTATTCATTAGTCATACACTAGTTAATGCAATGTTTAGAAGTTCGGATGAGAGTGCTTAGCTGGTGAAAAACTGCTTTTTGTGCTGCTTTATGCTTTTAGGCCATTTCCTGGTGTGCAACAACAGCAAATGACAAAGTGCTGTAACATGGACTGTTGTTTCCTTCCTGTGGGGAGTGGGAGGAATAGTGAAAGGTTCAGGTATTTCACTATTCAAAGTCTTTGGAGCAGTAACAGGAGCAGATAAACAATACTTAGTGTCTTCTCAGTGTTTCAAATGAAAACTGTTAATTCTTAACAGAATAGGATGTTTTTTGGTAGTGTTGTGTTGCAGAAGAAGCTCTGTTGTGGTAGAACAAGCTTTGAAATGTAGGTATGTGCAGGTATCAGTTTCAGTAGCTTAGCCAAGCTGTAAGCACTTCCAATTTCATATATTTAGTGTTAATAACTGACATTCTTCTGCTGAAGATGTTGTTCAGTTTTTGTTTAAAGCTTTTCAGTGTAAATAATGTGTTGTCACCAGGAATGGCATAAAACAGTAGACCTAAGACCATCTGTAGGGACCCAAGCTTCAGCTTTCGTGTGATTTACCTTTCATCTTGAGTTTCACTAGACCTGTGCAGGCATTAGGGAAACTGCATACCTGTAAAACAGTGAAATAAACATTCATGATCCCTACCCCTAGATTGCAGATCTTGGGAAACCTCTGTTGTTGACAGTACATAAACAAACCTCCAGCTGTACTTTGAAATTAAAGGGATTACTTTTCCTGATTAGAATGCTCAGACCTCCTTTAGCTTCGAGGAAATGCAGAAACAAATCTGGATCCAAGAGCACCCGTCACTCAAAATGCCTAAAAGCAAAAGTTCTTGAAATTCCCTACATCCACAGTGTGGTTTCTCCTCCAGCATAGCTTCAGCTGCCAAGGACAAACTGGAAAACATCCTCCTCTCACAGATGACAGTCGCTCACACAACAACCCAGTCATTAAACACTTTGCTGCCATGGGCCTGCTGCCCATTCTTCCTGCTCGGTGGAGCCTTCCAGGGCCTTGGCTCTTGCCAGAGGAAGTCGATCGAGCAGGAGGGGCATCAGAGTTACAAAATCACTTTCGGCTAATGAAAGCTTGTTGAGACCATTTCATTAGAGGTTTTGGACAGTTTTTGTTGTTTTCAGTACTTCAACTTCCCTTTGGTGAGGATTAGGTAACCTGTTCTGCCAACCAGGGACAGCAGCGCTGGGTCAGAGAAAGAGTCACCCTGACAGAGGAGATCACCTGCAGAGCATGCTCTCTGTTCACCACGGTGTGATTCCTGCTTTACTGATCTGATCAGGTGCAAGAGAATATCTGTCAGAGCATTAACTGCAGAGGGATGTTGTAGCCTTTTCAATCCCTCAGAGTGGCTGTGGGGAGGAAGGCATTCACTGTAGCAGGACCTGTCAGAACATGGGGAGAAATATCCAGCTGAATGTAGACATGGATGAGAGGATAAGAGCTGGTTTGGTTTTGTTTCTCAGATGCACAGGCCTATGGAGCTCCTACTTAGGGAGCTGAAAGAAGAGCAGTTGCCAAGCTGCAATGATGAAGGCAGGAATCATGCTCCAGGCAGTGCACAAGAGCAGCTTACCCTTCATAGAGATGTTACCCTCCATAGGGATGTCACCTTCAATAGGGATGTCCAGGGCTCTGGAATCAGTATCCAAAACTGTTGCACTGGTTTATGCCATGATGAAAATATAAAATTCCAGTATGGGCTAAGGCAAATTCCAGGCATCTCCCATTTCCTGGTAAATACTAAACTACAGACTGAGGATCACTTTTTTGGGGGGGGTTTTGAAACCCTTCACTTGTCTCAGAGAAGAGCAATTACTGCTTCTTTGAGTAATAAAGAAGAGAAATCTGCTCAGGCTGCACGCACACATAGTCAAGTCCTCAGCCAACTAAAGTTTGTGCTTTGCAGTCTCTGACATAGGCTTGGCTTTAGCAAATGTGGCCCACTGTGAAAAGTTCTGTACCTCTTTAAATAAATAAATCCCTCTTCCTCAAGACAGCTTCCAGCATTGCAGGCATCTGGTCAAACTCAAACAGCTGGTCATAAATCATTCTAGGGGGATAAAAAAATTCCTTTTTCTCCTTTGTATGTGATATTCTTCCAGCTAACAACAGCCCCAAGGCAGAAGTCTGGTAGTAATCATTTTTGCCTGTCTCCTCTGGTAAAATTCAGAGGGTCTCACAGGGCTGAGGGCACACAGTCCCATGTGAGCATGGTGTATGCTCCCCTGCAGCAGACAAACCCCAACAGGTGAGAACACTGCGAGGTGGCACTGCTGGGAGGCTCCTGCTGAGCCTCTGCAGCACAAAGCCTGAGGAGGACACCTTGGAGAAGGGCTGCTGAGTCTGGAAGGACAGATACTGCTGCTGCTGCTGGCCTAGGTAATACCTCTGTCACCATCCAAACTAATGCAGCAGCTCACACAAAGGCTGTGCTGTCTGTACACATGCCAGAACAATGCTGACACTTGATGCAGGGCTTGGCTGCAGAGGAAAATGGGCTTCTGTATAAACTCGGGAAGTATATTTGGATCCTGAGGTCCTTAGGACAACCTGCCCTGTCTCAGCGGAGGGCCTGAATGCTGTCAAATTCATACAATGGTCTGGGTTGGAAGGGACCTTAAAGATCATCTAGCTCCAACCCCCCTGCCATGGGCAGGGATGCCACATGCACTAGACCAGGTCATCCAGGGCCACATCCAGCCTGGCCTTAAACACTGCCAGCGATGGGGCATCCACAGCCTCTCTGGGCAACCTGTTCCAGTGCCTAACCACCCTCTGGGAAAAGAATTTCTTCCTAACATCCAAAAATTACAAGGGTGACCTTTCTCTTCCTTAGGTATAAACTTCCACTGGACTCAAAGATATATTTTTTTCAAGTTTATTAGCATGTTCATCTCATTTGTATTTTTTTTCTGCTTTTCAGGATAATAACAGATGTCCAGGGAACTCAATCACTCTTATGTTCAAGCCCTAGAAGGCTTCACAAGCCTTTTGGGATATCTTGTCATCCTACTATGCAGCACAAATTTTGCTGCAAATGCCAGTGTAGCCTAGAAGCGAGCTTCCCAGGAGCCTTCCTCTTCGCAACCCAAACATGGAGCTGATGTCCTTGGCTTGCCAACCCAAGGCTCACACAGACCTACAGATAACTGAAGGGAAATGCAGGGAGCAAGGGCACCCCTCAAACCAGCAATGGCAGCCAAGGCAAGGTTGCTGAGGACCCCTAACCACTCCAGGACCTACCAAAATCCTGCCACTGGTTGGTTTGAGCTGTCCTGCTGTGCTCTGCTGAGGCTGGCAGGAGCCTAACCCCGACGTTGAGTAAACAGAGTTTGGCATTCAGTGCAAAGAAGTCCAGCTTAGGTCAGGGCTGGGGTGCAACAGAGGCCTCTAGCTGTCAAGGGAGCTTTCTGGCCTTTATGAGAGACATTTCTAGAGAGAAGCAGTGAATTGAGAGGGTTTTCTTAGTCACAGTTTCAGACTTAAAACACCTAGAGTCTGTCTGACATAGATCCTCCTATTGACTCAGCCCTTATCTTACAGCAAGATTTTCATTGCCTCTACACTCTTGTTACAGGAATATCTTATATTCTTTACCTGCTTTGAGCTCCACAAGGTGCTCTCATCTTTCCTAATCACACTACACCTGCTCATTTTTCATTCTTTGACATTTTTGTTGCTTCAACCTTGTCTGCTCCATGAATCACCTAGAGCTTCAACATGCATGAGTCACTACAAAGCTTATGGCAAAACCAAACAAGCTGCTGGCTCTCTCTCACATACACACACTTGCAGAGAGAGACCTTTCCTTGGGGCTTTGCTTAATTTTCTCTCTCCTTTGTTCCAGATCAGTTATTAGAAACTCAGGATCCCTTGAGCCAGTTTCCAAAGACTAGCTGTTCTCCTTGAGTGACATAAGGTTCCCACACATGTGGCTCTCCAAAGGACTAAGCTTCACTCAGATCTTATTTCTGGAGTGCAGCAGGGGCCTGAGACTCTGCTTGTTTTCCATGGACAACTGAATCTCCCCCCTCAGGAATGTCTGGTACCAGCCTTACGATTCCTGTTCTGCTTTCTGGTTTCCATCCTTACTTTCACTGCACTTTCACCATCTGCTGCTAACTCCAGCTGTCAGCTTTTAAAGAAACACTTTCTGAGTTAGATGTGGCTCTCACAAACCTTCTCTCCAGGTGCTTGTGAGAGCATTGAATGTCCCTAGCTAACAAACAGTCAGCACTACCAAAGACATACTGCTGCTCTGAACTTCCCCTGGTCTGGTTAATTAGCTCCTCTAGCTGGAACTAGCTGTGGTTTAGCTTCTGTTGTTTTTTTCTTTTCCTTCCTCCTTTCCCCAGGGCAAGCTGTCCCTACAGACTGCTGCTACCTCTTGTGTTTCTCCTTCATCCTGTTCCTTGAAGCTACATTTCCAGCAAAAGCACTTTGTGTAAGTTTTGCTCTCCATGCTGGAAGGGAGACGGGCATCTCAAAGAGCTTTCAGCCTTGAGGGCATTTTCACCTCTACAGCAGCCACTTGTCCTAGTAATTGTCTCAGAGGCACAGGTCCCTCAGAGACACAAACAATGAATGCATCTGGCACCACATTTCCCTACTCCCGTTTCAGGTAAACAGAGCCAGGAAGGGCTGCATCCAACATCCAACAGATCGGAGGAGTTTCACCATGCCTTACAGGGAACCACCATCTGTCTGCACATCTAGGACACACATCTATGTTCAGTCCTTGTGTTTCTTCAGCCCTTGTGACGACCTGAGGTAGCTTTGCTGGCCTGTGGGAAGATTAATCAGCACAGTGTTTTCAGAGAGAGAAACAGGTAAAATGCTCAGAGGTGGTTTTCTGCAAAGGGCTATGTAGTACCCATGCATTACTGCTAGCTTACCACTTGGATTCATGCAGGGGTCAAGCAAGGAGTTTCCTGAGCTCTTTGCTTTCTGAACAAGACAGAATTAAGCTTTTGATGCCAGCTCTTATTACTAGAAATGCCTTTTAACACCTACACATCTTTTGCTCTACTCACACTTAATTATGAGCTCATCTGACAACTGACAATTAATGTGATTTTCTTTCATTCCTTTTCCTTCTCTCTTCTAACTTAACTGACTGTGCCCTTAGATGCTAGCATTGATGCCAGTGCAGTCTTGATCTCTGCCTTTTCACTTCCATTTTCCATCCCAGCTGCTTGTGCAAAACAGGGTTTTCAATTTTCTGGCCAAACTCAGAAATAAGGAGTTTCATGTCTTTTGGGGTTTTTTTCCCCTCACTGAAATGCCTGTGCCAAAATTCATTTTTAATTGAATAAAATGTGTCATTTGTCCAGGAAAAAAACCCAAAGAAAATATAAGTACATCTATCCCAAAAAAGAAGCAATTTGAAAATGTAATTCTTTGACTTTGCCAACAATTCACTGAATTTGTCATGAGCATATGCCTGTGTGGACCTGTAATATGAGGTCCTGCTTGTTCATATTGTTGCCCTTCACAGTCCTTCATGCACTAAACAATCTTACATTACCATAAGACTCCCAAACTTTTCCTAAAGCTATTATAAGGTTTTGAGAGATTTTTGGTGTGGTTCCACCTTTACTTTTATAAAGCTTCCCCAAAGAACAGGTCCTCTGTTTTTCCCTACCAGACTGCTTCTAAAACCAGACAAGCTCTCAAGAAGAGCTTGTAAACAATATCATTAATGAGGGCTACCAGCCAAATTCTTGCCAGTGTCTCAGAGTATTACTTGAGGGAACATTGCTCAGCCTCCATTCATAATCAGTGACCTCTTGCTTATACTTTTTACTGCAGTGACACTTTTGCTGGATCAGGAGATTTCCCCACATGTCCTGTCTTGGATTTGCAACAGTTAAATTTTAGTCTTCCTAAATTCATATCTGGCTGCAAGTTTCTTTCCCGTAAGTCTCCTCTTCAAAGGCTTCTGCCCAGTGAATGTAGACTGGCTTGGACCCTCTCCAGCCACTTTGGGCAGTGGGTCTGCACCACAGGACCTGTATGCTTTCTTCTTTTCCCCCTTCTGCATGCTTTGGTTTGCTTTCCCTTATGGTCTCAGACAGAGGTAGCAGGTAAAACCCTGATCTTCAAGGAGGAGTCTGTAAATGGTAGTGAGAAATTGTGGGCTTCAGCCTCCTTCAGCTTTTTTCAGTTTTCAGAAGACAAAACATGACCCACAGCTATGAGCAGTGGCAGCACAGGAGCTGCCAGCCTCCCAGGGCTCTGTGGTCCCACCACCTCAGCCAAGTCCTGCTGTGCTTAGGCATAGTGTCTAGGACCTGGGCATGTCGTCTCCCACCAGAGACGCTTCCCACCTCTGGGCACCTGCTGTCATCAAGGAAGGGCCACCATTCCTAACAGGAAGTGTGATGGTGCTGCAGACATGTGGGGAAAGGCAGGAAGAACTCCAGCAGTAAAACAGCAATAGGATGCTGTTACTGCCGTACTGCATTTCCCAGTAATGTTACTGGAAGCCATGTGAGCACTAAGTTCAGTTTAAAGAGGCTCAGAACAAAGTTATGAAGAACCTACTGGAAGGTTTCTCATAAGCCTTTCAGACAGGTCAGGTTCTACCATTCCATTTTCAGTTCATTCTTGCGTGCTTTCCATAGTGGTACAATGAATCTCATAGACACCTCTTCAGAGGAAAATATCTTTCACTTTGCCAGCAGCAAAAAAAAATACAAGTTAGATAAACTGCTGTTGTCAGCTCTGTTAACAATGGGGGTTTTCTGATTTCTCCAATCCTAGTGTTTTCATGCATAGTGAAGTATTAGTTATTGTCTCTGCCACAGGCAAAAAATTCCATTTCTTTAGCAATGTTCCAAAAGCTGAAAAAGAAAAATTGTCCTTCATAATTCCTGACAAGATTCCATTCTACTGAAAGGGAGAAGTAATCTTGTATTTTACATCCCCCCAAAAACGATGTCTTAAAGGCTGTGATGCCTGTTACACAAATAATGTTTCCCCACATCGGTGCTGTTACTCTTAGACAACACATCCATTACTCCCTTCCAAGTCTTTATTTCATGTAATAGGGGAGTGTGTTCTGTGGAAGACACACAATGACTTTCATGTCACATCAGAATTAATCAAAATATCAAAAAGAAAATTCTTTTTGTTTTTCTCAAAATCTTTAAAACTAATAAATTCTCAACAGAAATCTGTGGTGTATAGTAAATAGACAGTTCTTAATGATCTGAATAAACTATCATGATACTGTTTCAGCAGATAGTTTTGTACCTCTAGGGTATTACAGCAAAGAGAGCTGGAAGAATCTATGACAGCTGAAGATGAAAAGAAAAAACCCTTCCCTAGTATAAATACAAATAATAAAATATACAATAACTTCATCAAATGCAAGCAAGCTACAATGATTTACACTTCCCTAGAGTGTTTTGAGCACAGTTTCATAAACAGAAGGGTGAAAGTGGGAATAAGAAAATGTAGAATTATAGATAAATGAAGAGACTAGAGACTGCCTGAAGTCTGCTAGGGGCCTCTGTTTGAATGTAATTCAGGTAGGAAGTGTGTGTGCTCTGTAGCTCTGTGTTGTACAGAAAAAATAGATAAGTTTTAAAAAGATATTTAGAAAAATAACTTATGTCCTGCACAGCCTCTGTGTCAGATGAACTCATGTGTGATTGCTAAGAAATACCAGCTCAGTGGCGTGTTACTAGAGGAGCAGTTCAGTTGTCCACATGTGGATGTCTAGTGGCATTTGAGATGCTCTCCAGCATCCCTTCAGCCTCCAGATGCTCTCCAGAAGGGTACAGGTTTCCTAGGTCTTGGGTGGTACATGCCAGCCCTGCATAGGTATTGCAGAAACCCTTGGGCATCTGAAACTGAACAACCTTCTCATGTCTGGGCATCTGAAACCTGCCTCTAGCAGGGAGCCAGGGTACAGACAGCACTGCTGGGCTGTTTGCCCTCCTCTCAGAGTTGTCTTGTGGAAGGGTGCAGTATAATTCTCTGTCTTTAGCAATTAATTTGCGTCTGATGCTGTCTCATCTGTTGTTCTTATTCCCCATGCCTGAGACTGTCATGCTTTGTCCTTGGCATAATGGGTTTCAGTGAGGATGTGTGATGTCATGAGGAGGATTATTAGGTTCTAAATTATGACAAGGGAGAGCAGATGAAGTCTTAAAGCAAAAGATCTTATTTCCCTGAAACAATACTAAAATGAAATTAAATCAGAGAAGGAATTAAAAAAAAATGGAATAGGAGAGAGAAACAGAATTGTTTATAGCTTGTTGGGTTTTTTTCTGTATGGACCAGATGCTCCTTGCACTGTTAAATAGACCAATCATTCCTCTGTGAAATAATCTCTTAGAAAATAGACAAAAAGCTTTCTTTTAGATCACTCTCACAGATGCCAGCAGAATAACTAAATAGGGCAGCAAGCCCAAAGAGCAAACCACAGAGCCTCATGCACTTTCTGGGACTAGAATTCCTCAGCCATCCTTAGCAGCAATGGAATTGATTAAAGCAAAGCTTCTCTTCTTTGCAAAGGAGATGTAGTGGGCTAACAAATGGCAGCTAAACCAAGCTGTTAAACACAGCCTAGCACTTAGGGTAACCAACTCATGGTTAGCTTTAGGTTGTTTTTAGCACTAAGTAGAAGCATGGCTTTACTCCAGATCAGAGTGTTATCTGTTTTCCCATGCAGTTTGAAATCATGTTCACTGCCTTTTTAAACAACTGCTATACTTGGGTGTTTCTAAAGGATAGATAGAGCTGTGAGCTGAGATGGGTAGGAGTGATAAAAATGATTGGGACATTTTGATAGCCTCCAAGCCTAGTCAGTCTCATATTTAATGTGGTTTTGGCTGAAGGAGTCTCATGTTTATTGAAAAACCTAATACTGTTAATGAGATTGCAATGCTCTACAGTCCAGTGATGGGAGCTTGTTCAGAGACTGCAGTGATCACAGACTCAGCTTTTACTCAGAGTTCTGCAGTGCTCTTAGCTGGGAGAGAAAAGGAGGGAAGGTGCTTTGGGAGGATGCAACACCAGGCTCAAATGTAAAGGGTCAGTAGCCCCTTTCTGAAACTTTTTCAGCCTTTCTACACTTTTGTGAGGAAGAAAAATCAGAACTGCATGCAGAATTGGAGTGATGAGCAAATTACAGACTTATACAGTGGCATGATGATGTCCAGATTTCTCTCTCTTTCTTTCTTGGTAGTTGTTAACACCTGTTTTGCCTCAGACTGCATACTGTTCTGCGAGCCTGAATAGTTTTCATGGAGCTATCCATCATAACCCAGAGCTTTTGCTGCTGAAGAAAGCAATCAGCCCATCTTTTTATATAAGAAATTAGGATTGCTTTTCCCCTACCTTCATATCTGTCTACATCAAATATCATCTGTCATTTTATTGCCCACTCAATCCAGCAAGCTCCTTCTGCAACTCTGCATGATCATCTTCACTATCCTGAATAAATTACTGCCTTTGCATCATCAGCAAACCACACTCCTCACCTCCCTTCTATGTCACACCTGATGGTGTTGAACAGCACAAATCCCAGGACAGGATTTCTTGCAGGATTCCCCTCACAATCTTCCCTCACCACAAAGAATGACAATGTGCTCCCACCCTCTGGTTCCTTTCTTTAAATGATTTACTCACACACAAACTTTCTCTCTTGCCAGACAGCTGCTTTGCTTCCTTAAAAGCTCTTAGTGAAGGACCTTGCCTTTTGGAATTCAAGTAGACCATACAGCCAGCTTTTTCTTATTCAAGTGCTACTTACATCTGCAAAGAACTGAAGGGCTGAGAAGGTGATGTCCTTCTATAAAAGCTGTAGTGATTACTCCCTAGCAAAAGAGAATAATCAGCAAAATACTGCTGTTATTCCAACCAGGAAAATTTCCTCAGTGAGATGACAATGCAGGGAATCCAGCACCAATAAAATGGATCATTTTCCATATGACATATTACCCAGCAGTCACTGCCAGAGGAAGTCACCTGGGTCAGGAAGTCAGGAGGGTTCAAAAGAAAGTTGAGCAACCACAATCAGCATTCTCATGGCTTGTTTTCCACTAGTGCAGGAAAGGATATGAAAGCTCATGGATCAGGCATTAAATGATTGTCTGAATATAAAAGTTCAAGTTGAAATCTAATGAAGCTTAGTAGCTAATCCCCTTATTTGCTCAGTATGCCTTCATTTGAACCTCATCTGACTGAAAGAGGCATAAAACTTGATGGGTACACTAGCAGGAGACTCAGCCACTCATCAGGCATGGATCTTTGGGCTACAGAGCTGGTCAGAGGAACAGCCTTCCTGCTGGTCACCAGGCTGCAGCACCACTTGCTTAGCCTGCACGTGGGGACAAAGACTAAGACTAAAAAGCTTGTCAACAAGCTACTGATCTTCATTTTAATGCTGACACTTGTGTTATGATATAAGCTATCCAAGATCTCAAAATATTAATTTAAATGACAAAATACCCCAATTATAATCATCAAAAAATAACTCCTAGAGCTCTAAATCCAGTATAGTGTTTGTGACTCATGTTTCTCATATTGGTTTGCCNTATAAAAATCCAAACGGAGTGCTTGGATGGGGAGGTAAAACTGGGAATCAAGCAGGATGTGTGTGAGCCTTCCCTTCCCTTCCCTTCCCTTCCCTTCCCTTCCCAGCAGGATGGAATTCTCACACAGTTCAAGCTGGATCTCATGATATTCAGTATATTACACTATTTCTTAACAATAAACAGAAGAACTGATCAGCACTTTGGGAAATATTTTGGAGCTGTGCAGACACCACACTCTGTTCGTTTGTTTTCCTTCATTGTTCCTTTCCTCCACAGACCATATGGTAGAAGGTAGCATGGTAAGAATGTTTCCACTTTTTTTCCCTGTGTAATACTTTGTATCCAGTGCAAATAATAACCAAAACTAAACCATTAACCCTCTAGATTCCACCTTGCTTCCTGAAAACTTCTGGTCACGATTTCCAGTGCATTTGCATGCCTCCAGGCCTGAGCTAGCACAGACAGCTCTGAGCTCACTTTGCACTAACTAGGTACATCCACATTATAGCTGTTGCACAGAAACACCCTAGCACAGTAAATTAGTGTGCTCAGATGGCTGGGATTTGAAAATTAGCTTGGATAGCTCTCTGACATCTATCTGTCCACACATGTTTACTTCAGAAAGGTATCTTCTACTCAGCAGAGAAGCAGGAAAACAAAATTATCACAAGGCATTTTTTTATTTGTTCCCCTTTGATTTCCATATGCAGCCAATCACTGCAGTATCTGAGCATGTCACCCACGTTCAGATACTTTAGACATAATTTCCCATGCATGTAATAAATGCAAAAGCAGTGCAATTTTTTGTAGCATTTATTCATTATTTGTGTGCTGTGATACATAGTCTGTTGGCATCATGGCAGGCAATCTACATTAATAAGTAGAATGACCTTCCCAAATCNTCTTTTAAAGCCATTAAGCAACAAGGAGAGTTAACTCAATTGAAAGACAATATCCTTATTAAGGGAGAGCAAGATGAAGGATTATGTTGAAATGGATGACACTTTCCAGAAAGAATAAGCTATTTCTGAAGTCCCTAAATTGAATTTTTTGTTATGTGTTTTTCTTACCTAAGCTTGGATGTATGTGCCTGGTATGAGCACATGTATCCTGAACTCCATCCTCCCTTAATGTATTGATTTTCCCTCCCACTGGGCTGGCTCAGTAATATCTTTGCACTGCTAATATAAAACAAATGTATTTCATGTCCTTGCTGTTCAGTGGCAACAGCATCATGTTCCTCTTCAGGGAAAAGAAGTCCCCCTGACTGGACATACCAATACTTGCTAATTTTTCATTTTCTTTTGCACTTGCACCCTCCTGCTGATTTCCATGGCATAGAAATATGTTTTCATAGTCACAAGAGAGCTCATAAGTCCTATAGGTGCTGCTTTGCTGGCTGTTTTCCTCTGTTTGTCTGGTCCTGCATACAGGCAGAGTCCAGGCAAACATCTGGAGATGAGGACGAGAGAGTAACATGCAGGGATGGTTCAGATGCTCTCTGGTGCCACAGAAGCCCCAGGTGAGGATTTTGGAGCAAAAGGCAGCTGTCCTGATGCTACATCACACAGACAGTGCACTGGTTCTTCATTGCTTGGATATTTGTTCATATGTACCTGAACGAATGAGGAAGGCAGGAGCAAACTCAGGTGTCAGGAAGCTACTGAGCCTGGCTAGGCTAGCCAGAGGCTTCTTGGCAGTAACAGGGAAGAATGGATTTTGCCAAAAGTGGCTGAGCAGCATTCACAAGGACTGCTCTGCCCAAGGAGACCAGAGAGCTGGAGCCAAGTCAGGGTTTGGCTCTGGGAGGAGATGCCCACCTCCAAGCAGCCAGCACCTCTGTCCTTCCTCCTATCAGCTCAGGGGGAGTAGCCATAGCCAGCTCTGCCC
>VWZX01009190.1:96773-112234 GCA_013399015.1 Galbula dea | reverse complement strand
ATAAGAAGCAAATAATATTTAAGTTATTTGTTAAAGATGTGCTAAGGAACAGAATCTTGCTCATGTTTACAGGTCGATGTATCACACAGAATCACAGAATATTAGGAGTTGAAAGGGACCTTGAAAGATCATCTAGTCCAACCCCCCTGTCACACCAGGATTCCCTAGACCGGGTCACACAGAAGCCAGTCCAGACAGGGTATGAATATCTCCAGAGAAGGAGACTCCACAACCTCTCTGGGCAGTCTGTTCCAGTGCCCCATCACCCTCACTGGGAAAAAATTCCTACATGTCCTCACACGGAATCTCCTATGCTTCAGCTTACAGCCATTGCCTCTTGTCCTGTCACTGGGCTTCACTGAGAAGAGCCTGACCCCATCCTCCTGACACACATCCTTCACATATTTGCAAGCAGAGTTGAGGTCACCCGTTAGTCTCCTCATCTCCAAGCTCAAGAGACCCAGCTCCCTCGGCCTTTCCTCATAAGAAAGATGTTCCAGCCCCTTCATCATCTTTCTGCCTCTGCGATGGACTCTCTCCAGCAGTTCCCTATCCTTCTTCAACTGAGGGGCCCAGAACTGGACACAATATTCCAGATGCGGCCTCACCAGAGTAGACTAAAGTGGAAGAAGAACCTCTCTTGACCTACTAACCACATCCCTTTTAATCCACCCCAGAATCCTATTGGCCCTCCTGGCCACAAGAGCATACTGCTGGCTCATGGTCATCCCTCCATCCACCAGGACCCCCAGATCCCTTTCCCCTTTCACTGCTCTCACTACCCCTGCAAACGTTTTTCTGTCTTAACAGGGTCAGGGAATCATAGAACACTGTGAGTTGGAAGGGACCTTTAAGTTCATCTAGACCAACCTCCTTGTCATGAGCAGGGACATTTTCAACCAGATTAGGTGACCAGTGGATTTCTGAGGGGGTCCTTCAGACCCCATTTTCATTTTCTAAGCAGCCAGATTCATGTATTTGGGCCGTAGTGATAACAAACAGCATTTTGAAGAAGATGAGCAAGGGGGAGGAGGAAGTTTTTCTGGGTCTTATATCCTCCTAGTTCAGGGACTGGATGTACATCTACAGCATGACCAGTGTTGGGCCAAAAGCTTTTCACTTCCAGGACATCATCAGCTGATACTAGCTAAGCTTACAAGCACTCTCACTCACTACTGTACTTCTGGTGGTCTCTGTGGGCTGCTCTCCAGCAGTGATGCAGGTATCTTCTGCCAGTAGCTCCATCAAAATGCATTGCTAGCTAGACTTAGTTGAAGATGTACAGCTCAGGTCCTGCCCTGGGCCTTGAAAACTGATCGCAAAGAAGAGTTCAATGAAGAGTTTCTATTAGGAAATGGAGAGCCAAGTGGAACTAGATGATCTTTAAGGTCCCTTTCCCAAACCATTCTATGAATTGAGCTGTACGTTCTTTTGCCAAGGCTGAATTTGGCCTTTTCATGACCCTTCCAATAAGAAATATGAACCCATTCAGAGGAAAGAAACCAAACTGCAGTGTAAGAACCAAGCCCCAGGCATAGGCAACAGGCTTGGGTGGCTGAATGGCAGAAAGAATCCTTTGGGTGGGAAGGTCCAGAGATGGGATAGGCTAGGGGACGTTCCCTTAGATCCTCCACCTTCAGCTGCCTAAGAATAAGATGTTCATCTGAAAAACTGTTTGCCGGGCTTATATGGAAGATGAAAAGTCTCACTTATCTATGCTGAGGTAGGCTAAGGGCTGTGGAAACCACGCTGTGGTTTGTGTGAAGCAGCACTGGGAAGACTGGTGCACTGGCCCTGCAAACTGTTCTGTGCACCCTTGAATGGGGAGGAGGAGGCTGAACTTCCTGCTGCAGAGTGAATCACCAGGAAAGTAATTAATGTAAATTTCCCAGACAGGTTAACAAGACTGGGGAAGCCTTGCTGCTTGGCCTGAATGTGCTGAGCAGCCCAGCCATCTCCAGGACAGGTCATGCCATCCCATGGAAATTTGGGAAGACCTTCTAAGAGGTTTGGGAAAAAAACAACCATAAAAACACTGGTCTGATCTCACAAGGCTAAAATCCTCCGTTGTCTATGTGGAAAAGCAGTGCTCATGTGGCCTCTTGGAGGTGGGAGGCCCATGGATAGTTAGACACCCCAATGCCAGGCTGCAAAGACAAGGGCTCAGAATGCAATAATGGGAGGTTGAATGTCTGCCACTTGCCCCCACCAGTTCCCCTGCATTCTTGTCCCCTTCAGTTACTCCTTGTTATTCCCCCTTGTTCCACCAGCAGCAACCTCAGTTATATCCCTGGACTGTTTTTGTGGCTGTGATTGGAGAGCTTAGCCCTTTGAGAGGGTCTCTGTGCTCCTCCAGAGCCAGGGCAGAGGGTGGCTGTGCCCTGTATATGTTGTGCCTCGATGCTCTGCTGTGCCAACCTCTCAGTCCTCATCTACAGCTGTTTGCAGAGACAGGTTAAGTGCCCCCCCAGACTTGTTTACTTGCTGTAAGGTTTCCATTAATTTCCTGCATGCTTCTCTATCCTGCAGGAAACCACTTGGCCTCACCAAATTGAAGCTCTTAATGCATGGTGGGTTTGGCACGTCCCATATCCTTGTCCCATTAAGCATATTGCAGCATCTTCTGCCTGGCCTGTAAGGATGGGCTTTTCCCCATGTCCAAACTCCAGCTGTCATTTCAAAAGCTAGCAGATCATGGGGGGAGTCAACACTGGTCTGCATGTTTGCATCTGGATCTGCAGGATCATCCCCATTTTAAAGGTATAGAAGGCTGATGGTTCCCTAAAAAGCAGGATTTTACCTCAAATGGCTTTTTTTTTGTGCTTGCATAAACAACCTGGGGGCTAGGAGAGGGAGGGAATTTAAAAGCCAATCCAAGCCTTTGAGCCCAGACCCTCATTTGCACAGTGCTTTAAATTAAAATACTTTTGTTCTTGTTTCTGGTATAGGGTGGGAAAGAGGTGGCAGAGGGTTACTCATTCCCTGGTGCTTCAGAAGAGGTGTACAGCTGGGTCAGCTGACTGCAGCTGGGTCCTGTCTGGCCTTCGATCTCCCTATCTTCGAGATAATCAAAGGACCTTTTCTTGCTCTTGCCCTGAGGAAACGAAAAACAGCCTGAATGTACCTGCTAGCTGGTGGGAAGGTCCAAAAAGGGCAAGTTTTAGCTATTTCTCTCTTCCTGCTGCCCCTCTGGTGTGAGATGGGGGTTAGTGGGGCAAAGAAGAGAAGTCCTGTGACCTGGAGGCCTGAAAGCATCTCCCTCCACAAGGAAAACAAATTTTGGAGCAGGAGCTGAAAAATGGAAACCAGTGAGCACCTTACAGGTAGTATTTCCCTTTGCAAAGAAGCAGCCAAAATACCATGAAAGCCACAAAACTTGGATTAAGAGCTTTTCTCCACCTCAGGTGTGCTCTTCTCTCAGCAACCATTTTTAATCTATTTCTCTTTCTATCTTTTTTTTTTTTTTTCCTTTAAGTGCAGCACTGGTGAGCATTTCCAGAGCACTCAAATCATTCCCTGAGCAGAACTACATATGCTCAGTTTCAGAAAAGCAGAATTTCTCCCCAGAATGAGACATATTTTCATTTACTTGACGACTTATGAGCAAAAGAAATTAGAAAGGAGGGTTTAGTGACATTGTGCCTAGCCTGTCATCTAACAGCATAAAGCTCATAAGTCATCCAAGCTTAGGGAAATAGCTTTGGAATAGGGCATTTCTCTGTTGTGTGTCCCCCTCCTCCCCATGTGAAAATATTGTCCCATCTGTCCTGATGTCTTACCCTTTTTTCTTGTTTACACTCATCCACATCATACCTTTCACATATTATAAACATATATGCTTCTTACTCTTTCCACTATCTTTTGTCTAAAAACTCATTAAAGCTGTTGAAGGATTTAATAAAAGATCACAATGAAAATACCATGTTGTTACTCTTAATATTCTGATTATTAATGAATAAGAAGAAACATTCAAGTAACATTTTGTCCGGAGCTCTCAGACCAGGACATGGGAATATATATAACTCTCCTGGCTGCTCTCATTACTGGAGGTATTTCCAAAGGCTTGGCAAAGCAGGAGGAAACAAGAGACTTCTCACTTATTGACTATATTTTGTGAACATCTGGTTATCAGTAGCATTTTATTGACATTTAAGATGGCTGCAGAATGAGACTCAAGTCTTTGAGACTCTGTGCTGGCACTGACACTGGCTTCACAGGAGATACTTCATATGTGAAGTGGGGGATAGTAACACTTTGCAAAGCCTTTTGTGTGAAGATGGTATTATTTCCATCCAGTGGATGCTCTGAATGGATGAGCAGTAATGGATGGCTTAAAGACTTGGAAGTTGTTTGGGGGGCAATGGACTTTTCTCGCCTATAGACACAGAAGTGAGAGCAGCTCAAAAGATGAAAAGGTGCTACCATCCTTTGGGATGACTTTAAATGTAGCTCCTTACCATTGCTTTCACCATCCAGCTCTCAGGGCACGTTGGTCATAAAGACCATGATGATATTTCACATACTGTGCCCTGTTCAACCTGCTGCAAAGCTTGACCCTACAGCTGTGTCTGGGGCAGACAGGCTGGACTGTTACTGCTTAGAGTGTGTATTAATTTCATTGAATATTTTCCTTCTTTATCTTGTTTCTCTGCATCAAATGAACAAAAAAGGCATTTGGAAATTCTCACTGCCAGGCCATGGGCTGTTTTCCTTTTTCTCTCACCTTATCTCTTTGCTTTCAGGCTTATTTTTTCAGCTTGAGAACCAGCAGCTGGTGCTCTATCAAGGCACTGCACAGCATGATTCCCTTGCTGTCACCTTATCTCCAGGGTACGGATTCCATGGGTCCAGCTGGGTACTATCTTCTTTCTCCACCTGTAGGTGCCATGTGTCTGCCTCAAGACCACATGCCTTCAGCAGTGAGATCTTGAGGCAGATTCATGCAAGTTGGAAACAAACTTATCACAAATGACACTGCATTTCTGCACTGTGTGTTTCTATAGTCTTAAATAGAGAAATGGCCCCCAATGGTCCATCTAGCTGTGAACCTCTCCACTTGGAAGTCCAGCCTTGGAAAGGCATACAGAAAATTCTGAATCTTCCTCAGAATATTCCCTCAACTTTCAAAATTTTTTTATGACTTAGACTCCCCGAGTCAGAGGAGTCCTTGTGTTTAATAGTCTTCAATAGCTTTTTCTCCCATTAGTTTGTTTATTTATTTTTGAAGCTGGGTAAATTTTAAGCATTTGCAACATCCTGTGGCAAACAGCTGCACAGTATAACAACCTGTTTCGGTGCAGAATCATTTCCTTTGGTTTGTTTTGATCCTGTCACCTGCTAGGCTTTTTTTATGCCCTTATACTTACGGTAGAGAAAATGATGAGTCGCCGCTTTCTATCCAGCCACACTCAGTCCCTTGTAATTTTGCAGGCTGTACCATAACTTTTCCAGTGGATGTCTTTTGGGGATAGAAGAGTCACAGCCGATGGACCTAATGGTGTTACGATCACCTCATGATAGTTTCCCTTTGTTTCCATCCTTTTCATGGAAAGAGTACCCCTCCCCAGAATGTTTAAAAGATTGAAAGGAAAATGTCCCAAAGTGAGATCACCACCATCTCCCAGGTGGCTTCAAACTGTCTTATGTCCATATTTTCTTCCCTCTGTGCTGCTGCTGTCCTCACCCAGACTGAAAGACCTGTTGCCTGGGGGACCTGTCTCTGTGTTTCCTCCTACACTAGGCACAGGGAAGGCAGAGGAAATACCAAATAACAGCAGACTAATTCATTTGAGCATGAAATGGGCACTGTAGCAAGCCTGTTTCAGGACAGAGGCTTGCCAAGTGCAAGGAAGCCTTCTGCTCGTGTCTTGGTAAGCTGCAGCAGGGCAAGATAGGATGTTCAAGCAAGAGCATGCAGCTGGGAGTTTTAGGTGTACCTATGTCATCATTTAACCAGTTGTTTTATCACCCAGCATCACCACCCCATCCCTGCAGGAAGGGGAATTGGGAAAAGGAAAGGAGACCTGTGGGTTGAGATGGAAACACATTTAATAAAATAATACAGAATTCCCCTGGTATTAATATTCATACTAAGGTCAAGTACACAAAGTTAGACACAGCCCGTGTAGTGGTGGGGAGCTGCACACTGCCAGTGGTGAATGCTTGGTGTCAAGCACTGCGAGCACCACAGCTCCAGTGGAAACATTACAGTCACAGCAAACAGGAGAGTAGGGCTTGGGAGCAGAATGATGGGCAAGACCTTCCAGAGATGGTGGCAATGAGGAGAAGGGTGACCATTCCCAGCAGACTTCCTAATTTATAGTGAATGTGACATTTTTGGTAGGGAATAGCTCTGTTGGCTGGCTTGGGTCAGCTGTCCTGGCTTTCAACTTCTCCAGGCTTTAGCAGCTGGCTAACTCAAAACTGCTAGAGACCTTGACTCACTGTGGAGACCCATATACCATGGCTGGCCGTGCACAAAAACAAAGTGTCTTATCAAGTTTGTTCTCACCGAACTGGGTGCTGCGGTCTTCCCAAAAATGCAGCTTTTCTGATTAGAAAACTGGTTCTATGATTCTATCCCCACCAGGACAGCCTGTTACCTCTGTGCCTGGGCATTCGGGATTCTCAGACTCTGTCCTTCTACCTCCTAAGTACCCTGTGGTGTGAGACCACACATTCGGGCCACCCCTGTGGAGAAGGAGGCCCAGGACAATGGCCTCAACACCTGTAGGATAAGGCTTTTACCTTTTTTCCTAAAGTGGCAGGTCTTCTGAACCTGGTTTCTGGTAACACCATATGGAGCCTTCGGTGGCTAGTAATGCAGTTCACCATGCCCCATTATTTTCCTTCCAGTGAAGGACATTGGTCTCTCTCCTCAGTCCAGCTGAGCTGCCTAATTCCACAAAAGACCTCTGAAATACCTACTCCTGGGACCTGGGAGTGAAGCTGCTCCTGCGGATCAAAAACCATGAATGGGGAGGGATCTGGTAAAGAAACAGACAACACAGTTGCATAATATCTGCTTCAGTGGAAGGGAGAGCAAAATGGAGAGCTGTGAGGGAGTTTCCCAAATGTCCATATCAGCTGTGACTCAGCTTTCCTGCACCCCAGAAAACCCTACCACTGCTCTGCCTCAGTTTCCCTATTGTGTGAACAAGAATGGACCATACCTGTCTTGAAGAGTCTTTGGGATAGAGGACTAAGAAAAAGGAAAATGGTGCTAGAGCTGTTAAATCTGAGTCAAGTGTGCCTGAAGATTTCAATTAGTCAGGTAATCATTATCATTATCATCGTTATCATCACTCCCTCTAACATTTGCCCAGTGCCATGTAAACTGAGCTTGACTGAAACGGAGGCAGGGCTCTCACAGTGCCAAATAACTTGGCACTCAAAAGTTTAAACCATGAATAAATAAACGCCCTGTTTTCCATGTTAGTGGCTTTCTCCACTGCATCTAGTCTCAAGAGCTGCCCTAGAGACAGAATTTTTTTGGGGGAAGGGAAAAAAAGAGCACTATTCTGCTGCAGAGAGATTGCTGAGGGCTGCTGGGGTGGAACAAACAAGCAATGAACTACCACTGATAAAACAAGGCACGACTCCAAGAGGAAAGGGGTAGAGCTTTTCGTTTCCCTCAGTGTCTCTGATGTGATTTTTGGAGGCTGCAGATTGTTTCTTACTCTCATAAAAAAAAAAAAAAAAAAAGGGGTTTTCCTCCTTGTTGCTATGTGTGAAGCCCACAGCAACAGCCAGGAAATCAGATAAATTCGCTGTCTTGCTGTTACAGAATGCAAACAAAAGAAACTGGAAAATAAAATACAAGGGCACAAAACAAACCATGCAAAAAAAAATTGGTGATTTAAAAGAAAGTAAAACACAGCTAGCACACTATGAAGCATCAACTTTCCATTAATAGTCTTCTTGTAATTCAGGTAACAGCTTTTAAGTAAGCCTGCCAGAGCAATTGACTTTGGGCAGTCAAAATCAGTCTCTTCCTCTGCACCAACCTGTATGTGTGGATTGGTTTAGTCCTCTTTGAATTTGTGACATTTTAGGCTTTTTTCTTTTTTTTTTTTTTCCCACCATCTGAGCATATGATCCACTGAGAGGGCTCCAGCTGTTGCAGCATTGCATGAACCTTGGCTTTACCCTCATAAAGCCTTGGAGCCACTGCTGCCACTGATGAGGGGATGCAAAGTGGCTGCTCCATCCTCACACAGACATGTGAAACTTAATGAACCAGCTGAGACTTAACAAACGATTACGCAACCAAGCAAGGACTGATGTTTGAGGCATGTTTTAATCAATGTGGCGCTCTGTTACCTCCTTTCATGTAGTTGGAGAGAGTGAGATGGTCCACCCTGAGGTCCTCCTGAAGGTCCTCCCCTTCACCAGATTAAACAACCTCAGTTCCCTCCCTTCTCATAACACTTGTGCTCTAGACCCTTCACCAGCTTCAGTGCTCTTCTTTGGACATGGTCCAGCAGTTCAATGTCCTTCTTGTAGGGAGGGCCCCAAAACTGAACACAGTATTGGAGGTGTGGCCTTTCCAGTGCTGAGTACAGGGAGACAATCACGTCCCTAGACCTGCTGGCCACACTATTTCTGATACAAGCCAGGGTGCTCTTGGCCTTCATGGCCATCTGGCCACGCTACTGGCTTTTGTTCAGCCAACTGTTGACCAGGACCCCCAGACCTTTTGTGCTGAGAAGCTTTCCAGCCACTCTGCCCAAAGCCTATAGCATTGAATGGGATTGTTGTGGCCAAAGTTCAGGACTCAGAAGCTGGCCTTGTTGAACCTCATCCCATTGACCTCAGTGCATTGATCCAGTCTGTCCAGATGCCTCTGCAGAGCCTTCCTACCCTCAGGCAGATCAACACTTCCACTCAACTTGGTGTCATCTGCAAACGTACTGCGGGTGTGTTCAGTCTCCTTATCCAGATAGTTGGCAAAGATATTAAGTGGAACTGGCTCTAGTCTCCAAGCTGGTGGAATATAGGTTCAATGGATGGACCACTTGATGGGTAAAGAATTAGCTTGAAAGCCACACAAAAAGAGTAGCTGTCAATGGGTCCCATTCCAGTGGGGAATACTGCTTGTGACCAGCCGCCTACTGGATTTAACTGCATTCACCACCACTCTTTGCACTGGGCCATCCAGCCAGTTTTTAACAGCGGACAGCATGCCCATCGAAGCCATGTGCAGCTAGTTTCTCCAGCAGAATGCTGTGGGAGACGGAGTCAAAGGCTTTACTGAACTCTAGGTAGACAATATCCACGGCCTTTCTACATGTGTGTTTATGTATGCACGTGTGGGCATAGATGTGTGGGCCTGTGTCTAGAGGTACATGCATGTGGTGGGTATATACATATCTCTATGTGTGTGTAGTTGTGTATGTGTGTGTTTCTGCACATACATGCAAGTATGCACATGTGGCTGTGCATGTGGATGTGCATGCCCTGTCCTGGAGGCTATGGTGTAAGGGCTTTCACTTGGATGCAGGGTGCTGGCTGGTGGCGGGAGGTCAGGGAACCTCAAGGTGCTGCCCCTTTATCCAACCCCCACCTGGGTCCTGACCCTCAGCTGCTTCTGCTACCTCAGCTGGGTGTTACACTCTGTCCTGGGAATGGCAGGGAATAAGGGTGGATGCCATAGGGTTTCCACAGTGGACACCCCAGCAGCCCACCCTGGGCCTGATGTTTTTTTCCCCAGGTGACAGATTCCTTCATCCTTTGCTCTTTCAGGCAGTGCAGGGATGTGACCCTGGGGCCAGGGATTACCAAACTTTCCTAAAAATCCTGAGCAGGATTACAATTACCTTCACCTTAAATCAGAAGGCAGCCCAACATCGCAGGGATGGCCACAGCAGCTGTAGGCATTGGGAAGGGAATCACATCATGGGGAGCAATGTGGTACAGCAAAGACAGTGGACAACAAACTAGGAATGATGGAGAAGAAGGTGGAGGTGGAGTGCAGGGGTTCTGGTACCACTGGGAATAGGAGAGGAGGAGGAATATGAGCTCCTCCAGCTAAGGAGCCATTTCTTTTAGGAATATAGAGGGTAAATTCCTCCCAAGTCAGGAGCTGACATTGTAATTCGTACTTAGTGAGGTGACTGGAGCGGTGCACAAGAGTTACTTGCAAAACCAACTAGGAGTTGAAGATCAATGCTAACTGAAAGTCACTTTTTGAGGCAACCATAGAACACAAACGAGTGCTGGACAGTGCATGTGTGGGAGTAGATGGATGAAGGAGGTTTGTCTCCCTGCTTCAAGGGGCAGCCCACAGGACAGAACGTGGGCCACCACAGTGGAGGAAGAAGTGATTCAGAGGTTAACAGTGAGTTAAAATCCTCTCCTGGGATGCTCTGGAGAAGTCTGGGGATGTTGCTATTGGTGGCTGGGACTGAGAGAGGCTGCGACGCAGTGGCCAGGCAGGAGCAACAATGAGCCCTGACAGGGACCAGCAGCAGGGCTTCATTCCTACAGCCATCGCTGACATCCCACTGCAAGTGTTTGCATGCAAGTGGTGGTCCCCAAATACAAGAAGTCAGCTCATATCTTCAGAGTCTTTTCCTGGAAAGCAGGAGCCAAATGCACACCTGGAGGAGTTGCAGTGCCCTGATTGACGCAAGGCTGAGATCCAGCTTTCAGCAGGTTTTTCCATGTGTAAATTGTTAAATCCTGGGGACGTGAGGCTTGAGGGGGCTCTTGGCAACAATGCTGGCAACTGTGCCTAGCTAGGCAGCAGGTCAGGCAACACATGTGCTAGTACAGCCTTTTTTGGGGAACAGAAATAATGCCTGGCCTCAAGCAGGAACTCAGCACTGGGATTTCCCAGTCAGAGATGCTGCACAACAGCAGCATGTGAAAATGAATGCTGCAAGGTGAAAGATGGTCAACTGTGGGCACTGCTGGATGCAGCATCGCTCTGTTTCCCCTAGAAGAGGTATGGGAGAGTCTGCCCCACTCTGCCACAAGATGCAACAAAGACCTGCAGGGCAGACAAAAAAACCTTTTTTCCCTTTAGCACTCAGCCTGCTTATTTTCTGCCCAAACCTGCTTGGTTTTCCCCAAACCTGCTCGTATTTTCCATGAGTTCAGCCCACAAGCACGGGGCTGATTTGGCATAGGGGTCCTGTGCTGGGGACAGAACTCAGTCCAATTCACTGATCTGGATATATGATCTTCTACCCTCTGTCTTAATTATGCTTACGGGTTTGCTCTTGAAGGGATCCTGCTTATAGTGTTTCCACAGCTCAGGAAAAAAACTGAACTGAGGGTGGCTGCACTTCAGGTCTAAGAATTTAGAGCTCTTGAGGAGAAGACACATTACAGATTGGAACGTTATCCCAGAGCAGAGTCCTCCTAAATGACAGTCTCACTGGAGTAACAACATCCCTGTTTCATGGCAGGGTGAGGGGAATTGAATTAAACTGTTTTGCAAAATCTAGTCAAAAAGCTGGAAAACAGAACTAAAGTTATCTGATTATCAAAATCAAAACCTCCTGCTCAGGGGCACACATGGAGTGGGCTTTCAAATACCCTGACAACCCTAATCTGGTGAGATCTGTCTGACAACCCATATCTGGTGAGATCCGGGGTTCCAAGTTGCTTCTGTAAAGACATATACACGTAAAGGCACATATAAAGGGAGTATTTCTCCCACACTAGTAATCTGCATGTGGGCTGCTGCTGGCCCAGCCCCACTCCTGGTGCCTGTCCCAGCCTCTGTGGGAGCTGGCCAAGCTGGGTCAGGCTGCAATGGCTTTGGCTTGTGCTTTCTGCAGGTCACGTATGGGATGTCCACTCTGATTAATCAGGAAGTACTAAGAGCCTGGTTCTGCAGTGTACAGGCAGCTCTGTGCTTACCTATTCAGGATCGACCTGCCCTTGCTGCCTGTAGGCTGGCTGCTTTGGAAAACAGAGCTCTTTCCTGGCTGCAGGGAGTGCTTCTTTGTTGCAGCACGACAATATGTCGTGCACGACAAGATTCTGGAGAGTGAGTTCAGATGGACTTAACACACACACACACACACACACACACACAAAAAACATGCAGCGGTGGTCGCGTTTAATCTACAAAGTGTGGAATATAGGCCAAGCAAAAGTACAAGAGTTACAGATAGAGACTATATACAAGAAGATGGCTAGCACTGAGCTATTGTTAGCAAGTGTCTTTTATACCTTTACAGAAAGAATAATGACCAATTAGCAAGTGACACTTACACATACAAATTAAACTGACCAATTAAGAAGCAACAGTTACTAGTAAAAAGAACTACCATAAATGAGGATAAAACAGTGCACTTCAAAGAAATGTGAATGTGATAAGACTGGTGCTGTGTGGTGTGGGAAGGATAAGATGTTAAGGCTATGTGGGGCTCCAAGGTCTCTGTGTGCAGCTGCAAGGTCTCCTGCTAGGTGACTCCCACTTTCTCTCCCAGGCTATCTAGCTGCTTTCTTGTGACAAACTGACTTTGGCCTTGTCCAGCTTCCCCCCTGCTAGGCCCTAAATCCTGGAGCCCACAATTGCATGCCACAACACTTCTTTACCTTCACTATGTCTCAAAAGAGTTGAGTAACTCAAGGTTCTTTGAAAATCCTCATGCCGGAAGGCATACACAGCTCTACTGTTGAGCTTCCTGAGGCTCAAAACTCCAGGCTGGGGTTTGCTGTTTGCCAGAATTGTGATTGTACAACTTGTCCTTGAGGAGAAAAGACAATGCAGAAAGAATCGTGCCTTGCAGAATACACCATCTAAGGAGTCTTTCTGCTGTGCCTGGTCATGCCTATCTCGTATTGGCCTTTTTAGCCACCAACGCGCTCGCAACAAACATGGGTAGAGCCCTTCCCAAATCTTTGTTTGCGAAGCCTAGCCATGATGATTGTACAAACTACAGCTTATTTTACTACATGTTTATACACAGCTGGTGTAAGCTGCTATGAGTCCAGGTGATGTGCTGATTACTCATCTAACCTCTACATCCAAAGAGCCCCAAGTTTTTCCCATGTCTAGAGTCACACCAGACTGAAAAATAGAGCATGGTATGTTTATCAAAACACAATATACTTTACCTCCCAACCCCAAATAATTTTAAGGTCATTTCTGAACACAATGAATCATGGCCCCCAGGAGGCACTGCAAAAAGGCCCCGGTCAGTGGGATACTGGCAGTCCTGGGGCAGGTTTATCCTGTGGCCTGAGCTGGCTTATTGCAGCCACATGCGGCCAACCTGTACGTGAAGCCACCCTGTC
The DNA here is from genome assembly GCA_013399015.1 of Galbula dea. Lineage (NCBI taxonomy): Eukaryota > Metazoa > Chordata > Aves > Piciformes > Galbulidae > Galbula > Galbula dea. Next base: position 98,977 of record VWZX01009190.1, on the reverse strand, counting down.
TGCCCTGATAATTGCAGTTTTGGAGTTAAAGGCTGTGAATTTGGCTAACTACGAAGTCCGGCCATGGACACCCAACGGGAGCAGCTCTGGGCTCCATTCTAGCCAAGGCAAACGGAGGCCCAGAGAAAGGCCCACTGAGGCCTAGGGCGGGAAGGGGCACCTCAGCGGGACGACCCTGGCTTCGCGCCCCGCGTCCGCTCTGAGAGACAGCGACCTCCACCCCGAAGACACCGTCCTCCACAACAGCCATTCGCGCCTCAGGCCGCGCTGCCCTCAAACGCCCTCAACTGCTGCAAAACGCGACAGTCGCAGCACGACCTGCCGCAAAGCAAGGAAACATGACCCCACCTCTCCATTGAACGCAGCTCCGTGGGCGGAGAGGGAAGGCGGTGCGGAGCCGTCGCGGCCAATAGGAGCGTTGCAGTGGTACGCGCAGCCAACAGTGAGCGGAGTTCCGCGGCCAGGCGGATTTGTGGTGCTGCACGTGGCGAGGGGGCAGACGCGCGTGTGTAATGGTGATGGAGGTAAGTAGGGGTTCGGGATGGAGGCGGGGTGATTGCCGGCCTCAGGACCCGTGCGGAGGGGACCGCGGGAGTCTGAGTCGAGTCACGCTGTCTCCTTGCAGGGCTCTTCGGAGGAGCTGGAGGAGCAGGGTCAGGAGGCCCTTGCCAAGGGTGCGGCGCGACGCAGGAAGAGAGCCACACTGGCCGGCACCGGAGCCCTGCAGCCGGTGAAGCTAAGCCGAGCCGAGCTCTACAAACCGCCGACCAGCGAGGAGCTGAACCAACTGAAGGAGACGGAGGATCTCTTCCACTCTAGCCTGCTCCGCCTTCAGGTCAGGCGGGAGGCGCGCCGAGCCTCTCTGGGGTCTAACCTGGAGTGAGGTTGGGGGTCAGGGAGCCGCCGGACCCGGAGCTTTCCAAAAACCAGCTGGGGAAGAAAACCCGGCCCTCTGGCAGGTCCCTGAGCCCTCCTGATGCGGTAAATCAGGGCAGTGGCTGCTTCGTGGCAGGAGCTGGGCACAGAGCTGGGACAGAAACATAGAGTCGTTTAAGTTGGAAAATACCTTTAAGATCATAAAGTCCAACTGTGAAAGCACTAAACCATATCTGTAAGCACCACATGTACACGTCCTTTAAATATATCCAGGGGTGGTGACTCTTATAATTCTCTGGGCAGCCTGTGCCAGTGCTTACCAACGCATTTGGTGAAGAAATTTTTCTTAATATCCAACCTAAACCTTCTCTGGCACAACTTAAAGCCATTTCCTCTTGACTATTGCTTGCTCCTTGCAACAAGGTACAGGCTTTATGTGTTACTGATATTTCCATTCTAATTCCTATTACCATTTGTGTCATGCTTTGTGCCTCTTCTACATCATTAAAATTGAACTCCTCCTGCACATAACTCCAGTATGGTGAAACTACAACCATTGCATCCCTTGCTGTGGTAATTTTTTGCTTACCAAGATGAGGATGTAACTTCACCAGCTGTGCCCAGCTTCTGTCTTTGACCACCTGATGGACGGGACATGAGGATTTTTTTGTGTCCTGGGGAAGCAAGCTATCTGTGTTAGGAAGACATCAGGCTGGTGACTAGATAGCCCTGGGTTATTGTAAGATGTGTGATTTTCTGAGGTGCAGCTTTGATTTGGCTACCTACTTGTGTTAGTGGCAGTATCCTTAGGGCCTAGTTGATGGTATAAATCTGCAGGGTCATTTCCTGCATCTGATACTCATGTCTTACAAAAAGCCTTTCTGAGCGTTACATAATCATAGAATTGTCAGAGTTGAAAGGGACCTTAAAGATCACCTAGTTCTGATCCCCCTGCCTGGCAGGGACACCTTCCACTAGATCAGGTTGCCCAGAGCCCCATCCAGCTGGGCCTTAAAAGCTTCCAGGGATGGGAATTTCACAACCTGTCTGGGTAACTGGTTCTACTGTCTAACCACCCTAACAGTGAAGAACTTCCTCCTAATGTCTAATCTGAATCTTCCCTCCACTAGTTTACATCCATTTCCCCTGGTTCTGTCACTAGCTGACCTCCTAAAAAATCTCTCACCAGCCTTCTTGTAGGCCCCCTTCAGATACTGGAAGGCCATAATAAGGTCTCCCGGGAGCCTTCCCTTCTCCAGCCTGAATAGCCCCAACTCAGTCTGTCCTCATAGGAGAGGTGGTCCAGTCCTCTGATCATTCTCGTGGCC